>JARACY010000030.1:0-199934 GCA_029255725.1 Scrobipalpa atriplicella
TCACATTTTTCGTTACCACCCTTCCCCCTGAAACATATATATAGAAAACCTGCAGTATATATGTTCCGTATCTTTCACAGCGCAACATTAATGTAATTATATGCATTGGATTTTGTATAAAATCATCATGGTGTGCGTTCGACACGGTTCGCTGTTTGCGCCGGGTTTCGTATACACTAGTATATTTTATCCAGCCGTATATTGACGGGGAGGGGGGTTTGACCCCCGGGGGGTCGTGGGGGGTCGTGATGACGATGACGCCGAGTCTGCGCAGTGGCGGGAAAGGGACGGCTGTACAAAAAAGTGGCTAGGACGCGTTGGAGGGTAGGCAGGCCACCCCTCGCCGGAATCAGCACTGGCATGATTTAACACTAGTGATTTAGCCCGGAATTGTCTGTTATTACCGCCTATCGATGGGCTTGAACTGTAACGGAATGTATCATAGTTTACCAGATAAAAGTAGACTAATAAATTATTACAAATTTGATATTTTAAAAAAAACTTTACTTTGCAGCATCATTAAAGTCTTCACGGGGATAATTAATGACCTTATAAACCTCACGTCTTTTAAGTATGAAGATTTCAAAAAAAGCCTGTGCTTTTTGCATTCAAATTGCTATATCGATTCATATCTTCAAAAAGTAAGAAAAGAACTTCAGCTGCGAAACCTGCGAGCTACCATTTAGCTCAGTTAGCAGAGCAATGAAACGGTATTCCGAAGGTCGTAGGTTCAAGTCATGTCCGAGGTTTTTTTTTTTAATTTTTGGCTGTGACATCTGAAATACATCGATACTTGGTGACTTTTCCAGAAAAAACTTGCAAAGTGAATCTTGATGAAAATTAAAGTTCCCGTAAATGGATTTAGTCATAACCAGCCTATACAGGGTGTAAAGAAAAGAACTACGTTCCTTTAAACCACATGTTCTACTGATGATAACAAACAATTTTCGCAAAGCACAAAAATTTTAAATCGAAATAAAATTTTGCCTTGTCCACACAAAACTGCAGATCCCGGAGAGCATCTTTGTATGGAAAAGTCAAATTTTTTCATCATCTAAATTTTTGTGCTTTGGAAAAGTTGTTTAGTATCATCAGTAGAACATGTGGTTTAAAGGAATGCAGTACATTTTTTTACATCCTGTATAGTCACTGCGTTTCGTATTCAGTTCCTGCAAGCCAAAAAACTGGATCAGAAGGGCGTCCCAACACTGCGTTTTCCTAAACGTGGTCTACATTTGAGGATTCGTCTAGGTTTGGACAATGATTACCTAATGACAAGTCACTTTTTGAGTGTGATCCTAGGTCCGTATTTACAATCAGCTCTCAAGGGTGACAGCGAGTTTGAGTTCGTATCAGAAATGTCATTTCAGTACAAAACGGTCTGTCAAATCCATACTTAATATTGCTCTCAATCTTGAGATCGCTTTATAAATACGAGCCCTAGTTTTGTTCTCTGATAAGTAAAATGAACAAAACCGATTCCCGTTGGTGTCTTTATAGCGGTCGTCATGTAAATCATGTCTCTTAAACTCATATTTTTTGGCTTGTAGGTATTAGGAGGTTCAAAAACTTTGACACCGGAGTCATTGACACTATATAGAAGAATAATTTAACCTTTTTTAAATATAGTTTTGTAAGGGTACGAAAAATTCATCACTATAAAAAAAAAATCCCATTAATCTTTAAATTCACAGCTCTTTCACTCAGACATTATTTCGGCTGTTTTATATGGGAAATGCATAAAATATGACATGGCATTTTATCTGTGCAGCCGCTGTAATCTGGGGCTTACTCGATCATGTACAAACGGCTGCACAGATAAAATGCCATGTCATATTTTATGCATTTCCCATATAAAACAGCCGAAATAATGTCTGAGTGAAAGAGCTGTGAATTTAAAGATTAATGGGATTTTTTTTTTATAGTGATGAATTTTTCGTACCCTTACAAAACTATATTTAAAAAAGGTTAAATTATTCTTCTATATAGTGTCAATGACTCCGGTGTCAAAGTTTTTGAACCTCCTAATACCTACAAGCCAAAAAATATGAGTTTAAGAGACATGATTTACATGACGACCGCTATAAAGACACCAACGGGAATCGGTTTTGTTCATTTTACTTATCAGAGAACAAAACTAGGGCTCGTATTTATAAAGCGATCTCAAGATTGAGAGCAATATTAAGTATGGATTTGACAGACCGTTTTGTACTGAAATGACATTTCTGATACGAACTCAAACTCGCTGTCACCCTTGAGAGCTGATTGTAAATACGGACCTAGGATCACACTCAAAAAGTGACTTGTCATTAGGTAATCATTGTCCAAACCTAGACGAATCCTCAAATGTAGACCACGTTTAGGAAAACGCAGTGTTGGGACGCCCTTCTGATCCAGTTTTTTGGCTTGCAGGAACTGAATACGAAACGCAGTGACTATACAGGATGTAAAAAAATGTACTGCATTCCTTTAAACCACATGTTCTACTGATGATACTAAACAACTTTTCCAAAGCACAAAAATTTAGATGATGAAAAAATTTGACTTTTCCATACAAAGATGCTCTCCGGGATCTGCAGTTTTGTGTGGACAAGGCAAAATTTTATTTCGATTTAAAATTTTTGTGCTTTGCGAAAATTGTTTGTTATCATCAGTAGAACATGTGGTTTAAAGGAACGTAGTTCTTTTCTTTACACCCTGTATAGGCTGGTTATGACTAAATCCATTTACGGGAACTTTAATTTTCATCAAGATTCACTTTGCAAGTTTTTTCTGGAAAAGTCACCAAGTATCGATGTATTTCAGATGTCACAGCCAAAAATTAAAAAAAAAAAACCTCGGACATGACTTGAACCTACGACCTTCGGAATACCGTTTCATTGCTCTGCTAACTGAGCTAAATGGTAGCTCGCAGGTTTCGCAGCTGAAGTTCTTTTCTTACTTTTTGAAGATATGAATCGATATAGCAATTTGAATGCAAAAAGCACAGGCTTTTTTTGAAATCTTCATACTTAAAAGACGTGAGGTTTATAAGGTCATTAATTATCCCCGTGAAGACTTTAATGATGCTGCAAAGTAAAGTTTTTTTTAAAATATCAAATTTGTAATAATTTATTAGTCTACTTTTATCTGGTAAACTATGATACATTCCGTTACAGTTCAAGCCCATCGATAGGCGGTAATAACAGACAATTCCGGGCTAAATCACTAGTGTTAAATCATGCCAGTGCTGATTCCGGCGAGGGGTGGCCTGCCTACCCTCCAACGCGTCCTAGCCACTTTTTTGTACAGCCGTCCCTTTCCCGCCACTGCGCAGACTCGGCGTCATCGTCATCACGACCCCCCACGACCCCCCGGGGGGTCAAACCCCCCTCCCCGTCAATATACGGCTGGATAAAATATACTAGTGTATACGAAACCCGGCGCAAACAGCGAACCGTGTCGAACGCACACCATGATGATTTTATACAAAATCCAATGCATATAATTACATTAATGTTGCGCTGTGAAAGATACGGAACATATATACTGCAGGTTTTCTATATATATGTTTCAGGGGGAAGGGTGGTAACGAAAAATGTGAATCATTTTCCCATAGATTTTTCACAGACATTTTCGCTGCTGCACTATTTTAATATCACGACTGATTGCTTCCTGAACATTTTGCTTTTAGCGATATTGACTTTTTCAACATAAAAGGTTGGTGAATTATTGAGAAATATTTTCGTTACTTTTCACAGTTTTCAGTTTTCACCCAATGTTATCTTTGAATGCCTTCAGCGAGTTCACACTCCATTTTTCGACTTTAATCTTTTAATTGGAAGTCGTTTTCCGGGTATAATACGGTTAATTTCCTTCTCGGCAATTTTAAATTAAGATTTAAATGAAAATAAACTGTTACTTTTTCAGTAGAAGTTAATAATGTAGCGATCGGTATGATTGATACTACTACAAAAGGTGTATGAGTGCCGATTCTAACTTAGATCTCAAAATTATTATTCTTACGCAATCACTTGTTTCTGGTTTCGTTAGAGCATACATACATGATTAATCACATGCAAGTCTGATGATTGATTCTGCGCTTTGGAGGGCACGTTAAACCATCATAAGACCCGCTTAATGTCTTTTATGTGATCGTTAAACAAAACACATTCGAGGCCTAATTAGACGGTTCAAAATCTCTGACATAATAATTTTCTCTCAAAAGCTCAACTAACTATTTATATACCTAGATACATGCTAGGTATGTGCTAGATAGGGTACTTAGAAAGTAACGATAAAACTCAGAAATATTTTTTTTTTGGAATACTTGAATCGACACAACTAAAACAGTTTTGCTCTAAACTCAAAGGCAGGCGTAAATTTGACGGTAGGGTAACTATAGCGGCCAATCGGAAATGATGCTTATCATTTCAGGACTACGAGAACTGAAGGTTTAAAAATAAAAAAAGTATACCAAAACAACAATAGGTAGGTGATGCATTATAGAGACACTAGAAAAAGAATTATTTTTTTAATGTTTCAGCTTCGTTGACTGAGCTACCTGAAGGGGAATCGAACCTACAACCTTCACATCGGGAGCCCAAGGAGGCAGTCGGAAATGATAAACTAGAAACACCTACGTAGTTTTATAACTAGGCAACACTAAGCTCGTTATTCGGAGGTGTCGACGTTTTAACCGACACAAAATGGCGCGTGAATGAACTGCGTGCTCACCGAAACACGTATTGCTTCCCATAATCAAATACGAGGGGTTACATAGATATTTTCAGTTAAATATGGTGCCCTGGTAGAAAATTGCCTTTGAAGAATGTTTCATGTTTGAAAATAACTTTTGTGTTCATGAGAATCGAACCCACGACGATCGGATCGAGAATCCAAGGCTCAAACCAATAGACCATAGAGGCAGATTACTCTCTTGTTATAGATACCTAGTTTTGTGCTCCGAGACCGTACCAAATAAACTGCCATAAATTTTTAAGTGAACACAATCCACATTTAAAAAAATTATCTCGGTAGCTAATCTATTCTACACTTGATTGAAGTTTCTGATAGGTTATGGTCACTTACATCAATGTTTTTCATATACCATGTTATTACATTTGTATTTCATTCTGATGTTCAATATGTACGAGGGTATAGACTGGTAAGTATTTTTTTTTAATACATACCTAACTTTACGTTATGAGACTGGATCACATTCGTAACAAGTACATCCGTAGCAGCCTCAGAGTCGGACGTCGCGAATAAGCTGCAGGAAAATCGTCTTCAATGGTACGGACATATAGGCTCGTATTTATAAAACCATCTCAAGATTGAGAGCAATATTAAGTATGGATTTGACAGATCGTTTTGTACTGAAATGCCATTTCTGATACGAACTCAAACTCGCTGTCACTCTTGAGAGCTGATTATAAATACGGGCCATAGTCTGTACCCTTGTAGACGACTTATATTATAAGCTGCAGACCTGCAGAAAAAGATGCCTCGACCTCACTGTCCAAGACCACGCAGCAGAACAAAGAAGCGCTGGCTAGAAGTCGTGAGAGCGAATTTGGAAGAGAATAATCTTACACCAGTGGATGCCGCAGACCAGGCCAAGTGGAGTGGACAAATCAGATCTAGGCAGAAGAAGAAGATAAATACCATACTTTAGATGTCTGGTAGCGTTTTATGTTCTCTCTCAAGATCGGCATTAAAGGCTAGCACAATGCTTGAAAATACAAACAAGTGACTTTATAATTAAACCTGACTAATGTCAGGGACCTTTACGGTCTAATATTGCAATTTGGATTATGGGCCGCCAAACAGTCACTTTAAAAATGTATAAATAGGGCTGTAAATTATTGGAAATATTTCGGAGTAGTGGCGAATTCGATGTTCTTCTACAGATAAATGAATGATATGAATGTAAATACTTACTTCTTTTTTTTTTAGTATTTTGGGTGGAGATGAAATAGAGATAGAGGAGGCCCCGTTCCAAGTGAACTACGGTGACGTATGCGGCGGGGTGCTTATACATAAGAGATGGGCAATCACGACAGCTCACTGTGGGTAAGTTAGCAAATACTGTAGAAATCAGCACAGGGACTGTCTAACTGCCTCCGTGGTCTAGTGGTCTGAGCCATGGGTTTACGATCTGGTGGTCCTGGGTTCGATTCCCAAGGTACGTAAGACACAGACCCGGGCATTCCTAAACAAACAACACACAGAGCAATATGTTTGACGCCTGACTAATTTTATCATAAACTCTACATCCTTTTTCAGAACAGAAACTTTTATCAGAGCAGGCAACAAAAACCGCCTCTTGGCTCCAAAAATTAAGATATCCAAGCACATAGTTCATCCACTATTTGGCAAGAGACATGAGTTTGACTATGACATCCAGCTTTTGCTGCTGAAGAGAAGTCTCAAGTTGACGAAGGAGGTGCAACCGATAAGGATTGGTGGTGGAAGCTGTGAACATGTTGTTGTTGCTGGTTGGGGGTATCCTAAGGAAAAGGTAAGGGTTGAACATGAAGGTACAAACATCATCATCGTTATATATTTCAATATGTACTTACTACTGAAAATTGGCGTTCCCCTAAAGAACTATAATTTAAAAAAAGAGGAGTTGTTCATGCTAAGTCAACGTAACTGAATAACTTTCACAAATAAATTCTTCTAGATAATTAAGAAAAAAAAATCGTCTCCATACCTATACCTAAATTGTTAGATTGAAGTCGAAATTTTATTTTTTATTCTTAATTTTCCAATTTTTTTGAAAAAAATCGTTCACTGTGCATTATGCAGCCCCTATAAGTTTTCAGGATTGGTATTCTGAAATGGTTCTCACATTTTGTATTTATCATGCTGTGTTTTCAGAGTGACTACCATACGAACCTGCAGCGAGTAAAACTGAAGCTGGTTCCTTTCAAGAAATGCCAGGTGGTCAAGGAAAAGTGGTACAACTACACCCTCACCGACACCATGTTCTGTGCTGGAGAAAGCAAGAGTAAGGATGCTTGTCAGGTAAAAGAATCCCGATACAGAAAAAAAAAACCCGTAGATTATTGATGTAAGGACCTATCTGGCAAACTTCTTCTTCTTGTCGTGTGGGTTTCGCTCGATCGACGATGAACCCTGGTGTCAGAGTTTTTAAACAGGCCTCTGACATGGTTTGTGTAACGACCACTATCAAAGGAAGCTACTGGGACTAGCTATAGGTGAGGGTTACGGCTTGAAGGACATGGTTATATACCAATCACTTTTACAGAAACAAATCCTTGACTCCCTCTTTGGCTCTTACAGTATGTCTAGCAAAATAAAAGGCAGATATTTATAAGATTTTAGTCGCTCCAAGCCAGTCCACCATGAAAATGAAAGAGAAGGAGCTGATGCGTTCTGTCTGTGATCTCACTTGATCATGATAATGTTTTCTACCAGGGCGACAGTGGTGGGGCGGCGGTGTGCAACGGCACTCTGGCAGGGATTTCCTCGTTCGGCTACGGCTGCGGTCGGGGCTTCCCCGGCGTGTACACCAACCTCACGGAAGCTAGTGTCAGACAGTGGATAGAGTATTATGTTGGAGTTTGAACAATTTAATTACATTTTTGAATTTATATTGCAATTTTAAGTGTTATTTTATTTCATTAAACATCCATAAGAAAAACTATGCTAATGATGATGATAAATTCGAAGTGCCTACCTCAGCAACAGCTCAGTTGGCTAGCGATGGAACGGCATTTCGAAGGGCGTAGGTTCAAATCCTTCCCAAGGGGAATGCATTATTTCTTTCTTTTCGTATTTTATAGAATTTTATTAGAGACCCAACTTAAGGGTGTGGATGTGAACCATTTTTTTTTTTCATATTTCGACCTAGTGGATCTATGTTCGTCGGAGAGAGTTGTTCAGTTTCAGGGGTACGTTCGCACATTCTTTCATGGGTCATCAAATTTTTCACAACTGGTATGGAATTAAATGAAACAAACAATCTATACAAATAATTTTCTTCTAAATCGAACGCATTTCATTGTAATTTGAGGCCGGTATGGGATTCGATCCAATCCCTCACTTTGGCGACTTTGCTGTAAACACCATAGGAGCCTGGTGTCGCACAACCATAGCCGAAAGACACCATTCCTAGAAGGCGGTCGTTAGATACTGCAGGACCTCCCGAGTCACCCTGAAATGTTAAAAAGGAAAAATATTATTGATCAAAGAATATACTGACAGAAATACGTGAGAATGATGAATAAACGGTATTAAGTGGTGTGGGAGACAATGGATGAGTCGGGCACAAGGGGCAACGTCATCTTAGAAAAGTACAGTGAAATAAGTAAGTGTAAATAAATAAGTACAGTGAAAAAGCCATGATGATGATTGATGATCCAGCAGCGGAGGACTGGCTTCAACGACTAGACATTAAAATTTAAGAGGATTCGCAGATAGCCATACGAAATGATGATGATGATGAAATATTTTTTGAAGTCAGTTGAGTCCTTATTTCATTATCTACACTATTTCTGTCACCACAGGACAGACCTAGACTAGATTCTTGACACCGATCCATTTTAAACAATGAAATAGATTGATTTGTCCCTGAATTTTGAAATGGAGGTAAATTTTTACCTGACAGGCGTCTTTCTTTCCCTCTGAGAAGCCGGCGCAGAACATCCTTGCAGTCAGACTTCCCCTGAAGTAGGGGAATGGCACTGTTTGACAATGCTCCTTTGATATGATTGGTACTCGCACTGCTCGGAGTACATGTGAATATGGGCCCTGAAAGTGCAATGACATTTTCTTAGACTTGTATTTATAAAGCGATCTTAGGATTTAGAGCAATATTAGGTATCGATTAGACAGGCCATTTTGTACAAAAATAACATTTCTGATGCGAACTCCAACTCAGTCTCTAGACCTGTTTATCAATACGGGCCTCAGATGCCAGAAAAAAATTATATCCCTCAATTGTTATTTAGTAAGGACTTAATAGATATCGAGCAAGGATACCAAAGGATCTAGGGTAAGCAAAACTGTTGGAACATGAGATATAGCAGTGAAAGCATCTTACATCTCACTGTAAGCATCACAAATATTTCCGATTTTCAGCTATTGATTCTATACGAGATAGGGTTATCCTGATTAATTAGTTGTTATCGTAAAATTCATTTATTTTGACAACATCATCGTTTACCAAACCTATCACATCATAAAATCATCCAAATACAGTTTGAACAAAACCTTGACAAAGTTGTACTGTTTTGATTGCTCGCCCGACCATGACAATCAACGTATTAATTTTTGATTTGTCGATTGCAAAATTACTATGAAATGTATTAATTACGCGGTCACTCATGTAGTATAGTGACGCACGCCCTACTTAATTAATGCTTATGTTTAGATTTAGTTTAAGTACATCGAGTGTGTCTGTATTTGATCATTTTTTCGGATTCATTATATATTCATACCTCGAACTGAGTGTTTCTTTTACTTTCCCTATCATGACCGCTGGTCATGATATGATATGGCGACCCTTGCCTATGACACCTAACGGAATATGTCTGTGAAGAAGATAAATTGCTGGAGTTAAGTTTGCCTAGTGAGGAAAGGCAAATTTCCTATAACCCAAGAAGGGTATAATATCTACAGAGCAGAAAAATCTACAGAAAGGAAAAATAATACAAAGAAAAAGATGACATCGCGATATGAAGAGGAAGTCCCATTGTGAAGAAGAAAATCATTATAGAAGAGGATGTAGCTGCTGGGCGCTCGCAGTATACTGAAGCCCATAGATGAGTGGAGTGCTGGGCGCCGCGAGATTGTTTACAGAGCAAGATCAATAGAACCAAGGGATGTCCCATCCAACAAGCAGAATGATGGGATTCAAGACGGGAAATGGTTATGTCGACATTATTTGCAGGGAGTGCGAGGCGCTCCACGTCACCGTCGTCTTCAGCGGGGTGTCATTGCAGCGGCCACGTTTGCAGCGCGGGCAACGACCGTGCTATGTAGATGCAGTTAAGGCGTAAATAATGTAAGTCGTTGATGTCATTCTAAAAAGTCTTATATTTTAGGTAAATTAAATTAAATTAGTAACATAAAAAAAAAAAGAGATTGTCCTTAAGAGGCGGCGAAGTGATGAGTTCCACGCCGCTACGAGCCATGCAAAGCTGAAAAGAGAAAAGCAATTTATTAGTTTAAAAAAAAAAACTGTAATAGGTAATGTTCTTTAGGAAAATTGGAATAAGAGGGATAGTAACAAGAAAAAAAAACTGAATTACCTTTTATCCCCAACGACGTAAAAGGTCTCGTTGGATGTCGGGTTCTGGGGGTTCCCATTGCTCGAGCGCAATAAGGAAATTATTCAAACGATGGGCATGCTCCAATCCGCCTGCGTGCAGGTACATGTCCAGGTGTCCATCGCCGAAATAATCCACCAGAACACCGTGCTCCGACGACAATTGTAAGGCCACGCTGTTAGGCCTACAACAGTGATAACAACGCTAAATATCTACTCCAGAGCCAGACCGTTAATTAAATTAATAAAATAGCATATAATTTATTTACCTGAAAAAATCAAACGCCTCCATATAAGGACCCAATTCGTAGTATAGGGTTTCATTTATACGAATCACCCTAATTAGTTGCTCGTTGTAGAGTACGGGCGAACACTCCTGGTAAACACTTATCACTTCCATTGTAAAAAAAAATACTCTTGACACCAAAGTGGTTTAGTTGAACGAGGTGGAACAACTGAGTTGGGAATATTCGTTTTTTTAGTGAAAAGGGAATCATCAGCATAAATAATTATGTCTGTCCTTTTCCACAATTATGAATACATTGTGTAATTGAAGTCGTGTAATAATAGTGGGACAAATGAATAGTAGGCACAATACCAACAGGCGATAAATCATTAGCTAAAGCTGCAAAAGAGCATAAACATATACCTAGTCAGATTGCGTATTTTATAAAAAATGAAAACGATGTTCCCTCTAAAAACAAGGTCTATAACACAATATGAAACATTAGACGTATCTAACTTACTTTCAAAATATAAAGTTTCAAGATGATGCTCACTTTGTTATTTATTTTTTTTTTGTGTTTCATTCAGAGTCATTGATAATTCCTACAAGCTAATGTAACATACTTTTTGCATAACAACGTTGCGCCAACAATCAATTTGCTGAGCGAAGCAAATACCAAATACCAAGTGACTTGCCAGCCTAGCTACATAATGTTTAGCCAGAATGTATAGGTAGATAAAGGTTACATACGGTCGATGACCTAATACAGCTAATGACTTGCGTAGTAGGTAAGCACTTTCATAGAATTTTAGCTGATTACATAGAGCAGGAACGTAAAAATTTATTGCTAAAATTTAACTAGTATCCTCGTAATATTTAAAATTTTTAAAGGACCAAACATCATGTTATTATTAATTTTAATTAGTAATCTCATATTTATTTTATGCACGGATCTTCTTGATACAGCTGCAGGTGCATTAAGAGGATCAGGCCATTAAACACAGCGAGATATACTTTATTGGGAAAAATTCAAAATAATATGATGTTGTTCAGTTAGAAAAAAAATACAAGCGCAAGAAATATAAAAGGAGTTTTATAATTAAGTCAAACTTTTCTTTTCTTTAACATTTTTGACAAGCCTGAGTCAGCTGAGTATAAAACCAGGATAATCGCTCATAATTTGGAAATATAAATGAATAAATGAATGAAATAAATGAATCATAATTATTAACAATAGTATTGATAGATAGCATATTAATGTAAAAAAGAATGACATCATCGACAGTTGTTTAGTTTCAGATGGTTTTAGTGAGTAATTGTTTGTAAGTGTTTTTTTAAAGTTTTCTTGTGTGATTGGTTTATTCACAGGATTCTTAATTTCTTTTAATTTTAAAGTTATAATATGTAAAAAAAAATACATACATAAATAAGCATTTTTTTTTAAAAAAAAGGGGGAAGGTGTAGTATAGTGACGCACGCCCTACTTAATTAATGCTTATGTTTAGATTTAGTTTAAGTACATCGAGTGTGTCTGTATTTGATCATTTTTTCGGATTCATTATATATTCATACCTCGAACTGAGTGTTTCTTTTACTTTCCCTATCATGACCGCTGGTCATGATATGATACTCACAGCCACGTGTAGCGAATCCAAAACAAGGCACGAGTAAACATGAAGTTGTAAAATTGCGTAGATAAGCTAGTGACGTAAAACCTACGGACTCATACGTTATATTTTTTACCATTTGGTGTAGTTAACGAATTATAATTTGATCCGATTTGACATCCTATTCATATTATACAAATCGGCCCAAATTATATTCCGTCAAATTTTTTGGAGCTGATATTTGGCTTCAAAGTTAAATTTCTATTGCGTCAAATATCCTAAGTATATGTTTAAAACATGTTCGAAATCGGCGAAAATTTTTGGTGGTCTAAGTCTAACCTAAGTAACCTGTCATTTTAGGTGTTTTTTTTAAAAAAAAAAACTTCTTTTTCAAATATGTGTCGTCGTCTCAGCCAATAGACGTTCACTGCGACTCCCCCAAGGTTCTCCGCAATGACCGGCCCAAATATTAAAATCGACATAAAAGTTCTTTAATAATATACGTATACTTACACTTTCTTCAGTGTTTCCCCATCCAGTGACAGTAACGACCTTGCCAATCACCATGTCTTCTATATGAGCGACTTTAACAGGCTGTATATTATCACTGAACTCTATAGGTTCCATCAGTTCTAGAATTTGGAAATCATAGTCGAATGGGTGTTCTTTGTTCTTTGCAAACCACATTGGGTGGATTATGCTGTTCTTTACTAAGATCTTCTTCCCTTGGCCGAGGTGTTTTGACCCCACCCTTATGTAAGGCTTCTTGCTTTGAAATTACGAAAAATTGTTTTAAATTATTAGTTTCTCTTCAACTAATTTTACAATTATTGTGTTATATATAATTAAAAAGGTTCAACACTTTTCTGTCATTGTTATTATTAATAGTTGTATGGAATAATGGTGGTATTAAAAATATGTTGATGAGTTACTTCCTATTATGTTCAATCATACATAATCAATGTCAATTTACTATTACTGCTTTGATTATTATCTGTAAGCTCGATTAAGTTTTAAAATGCATTTATTAAGTTTTATATCGTCTTTGCTTGTATAATTAGAACTAATTACCTACATTAAAATACAGAGTGAAAAATTACATAATATCACTAAATTAAGATTGATTTCAAGTTTGCTTACCCACAATGACCAGCAGTTAAAACATATTTCTTATCGATAATCGCGCCACCACAATTCGACCCATAGCCGACATGATACGGGTACAAATTTATATCAACTTCAGTACCACCTACGATTCTCTGGTCACCATAACTTGGATATGCATCAGAATCATCATCTCGTTCAGGTCTATCATCTCTATCACCAGAATTGGCAACTCTAAGATGTACAGATTCTCCTCGATCGTTATTTATATAATCAAAATTGTCTATATCTGGTAGTTCTGTCGGTTCTTCGTAATGCTCAACGTCGAGTTTCATGTCACTAAGATGGTCTTTCCTGTGATTGTGTTCTGAATTGTGATTATGTTCTGATTTCCATTGGTTATCAGGTCTTGATGATAGCTCTTTTATTCTGCCCTTTGGGACTGGTATTATTATGAGATCATACTCTGGAAATAGATGAACTTTAGTTTTGAATATCAAAGAGTAAGAAGTATTTACCAATTTATGATTTCAATTGTAATAAAATACACACTTTTCCCTTGAATTTGAGTTAAAAATAGAACTAGTACAAAAATAAATACTGAAGTTTCTTTTAGTGTCTTAAAGCACAACATTTAAATAAAATTTAATTAGACTATTTTTGACACGACGTCGTATTTAAAAAAAATTACACGTACGTTTCAAGTCAACTGGCACCAAAGCCAGAAAGGTTGCCAAAGTGTAGATGATTAAATTCATTTTTTTATTACTTTTATCTTAATAATTTTTAATTTTTATTATTTTTGCATTACATCACGTTTTTATGCCGTTCCTACCAAAATACCACTGATTAATTTCAATCTTCAGTTAGTTGCAGAAGTTAATTCGACGTGAAATTATTTAATCAGTTTCTGACTTTAAGTACTTCTGCTGACGCACAGTAATATTTTTCTGTGTATAATTTACTGGTAAAAATTAATTGGTGATCGTACACAGCTAGTGGCACATAGAATCAAGTCTATCAAAGTAATAATTACAAGATAATTATTTTCACGTTCCTTTTAACACTTTTTTATGTCTCGCAGGTCTTGCTTGAATTAAAGAAAAATTTCAGATAATTTCAAAATTATATTTTTGTTTACTTTATGGTTTTTGGATCCTAGTCGTTCCTAGAGAATTTTGATTAACTCACAAGGTGTGTGCAATGATACTATATACTGTTAGGGAAAGCATCTTTTCGAAGCAAAAGAATTTTCCGTAGAAATCGAACCCGCAATCCCCAATTTGAAAGCCCACATTTCCGACCGCTAGACCGCACAGTCAATTTAGTCACTCAGCAGCGTGGCAATATTGAAGCAATTGGCAAGTAATTTTTATTTCAACACGTGTTCTATAATCAAAGCAATCAACCCGATTCGTTCAGAGTCGCTAAGTCGAAGTGACGTTTTTTTTAACTATAATATTTCAAATTGCATTAATTATCTCGACAGGGATACACGTGGAAAAAGGCCCCTTTGCGTGAAGGACCACTCTACCGATTTATTGGCATACCGAAACATACCTAACAGGAATTATGCCCAATGCTACTAATTCACAATTCTATGTGAAAAAAATAATATAGACCTTTTCTTCAATACTTCGAGCCCAGACTAGAGGTATAGGTCCAGACGTTTAAAAAATAATTTAACCATACTAAAACGGTAATTTAGTATGGCAAAAATTATTTCTTAAAAACGAATGGAGTATAGTACATTGAATGCTTTTCAAAACACTGAAACGCAAAGGGAATGATGCTGCCATCTGTAGAACCCTTCCGTAACTACGGTTTGGTTAGGGTAGTACACTGAGCCCCATAGTTTATTCATAGCGCCATCTGTTTGTACAACAGAGAACTATAAATCGTAGCAAGTACTGAATAGAAATATTTTTAACTCTATGTTTTGGCATAGGTAAGTAAGTATATAGTTTTTTTTTAATTAAATCACTCTTAATTAAAGAACCTTTGTACATGCATACTTACTTATGAAGGATACCTATTGATTTTTAAAGGTATGTACAAAGATTGCACAGAAACCCTCGAATCCCTTAGCTGGTTTTTACAGCATGCCCGAGAGGAGATGCAGCTGGCACATTCTATGTTTTTCTACCACTCCCAGTCCAGCATGGAAGAACGGTATGTAAAACACTGCATTAAAACCAGACTAAATGATATTACCATCACCAAAATTCAATAGCAATATCTAACAATCACAATATTACATTATTTAACAACTGGATATAGGAAAATTTGTTACCTGCCTCTATAGTAGATTTTAAATTCAATACTTTTCTATAACAGCAAAATACAGTTATTTTGTAAAGAATAACATAAGATGCTTGAAAGTCTAATGCGATAACTATTGCCACCTGGTGTTCAGTAGCGGAACTAATTACTAAAGGGATGATGCGCGCTGTGCCTGGCTAGAAACTCCGTAGTTTGCGAGATGTAATTTTTTGTAGAGTATTATGTTTTTTTTTTATAGAATAGTTAATTCTTATAACAAGATCTTTTGTACTAGGTATCAAAAAGAAAGCAATGAAGACCCATGTAGTTCAGTATTAATTCCAATAACAAGGATTATGAAAAGCTAAAGAACAATCGCACTAATCCATATTTTCTGTCTTCAGGGATAAAGGCCTCTACATATTAAAAAGAATATTGCTAGATACAGCTTACGGTTTTATTTATAGAGGGACAAAAACTAGCAGATCGTTGTGAGATCGTTAAGTAGCTAGGATCTTTTTCCATTAAAAAGTTTTTGACTCTGGCCGGAAAGTATCAAAATACTTGACAAATGACAGATAACTGATAACTGAAAAATAAAACTATGTTTCATCTTAAAACATTTAAAGGCTTTCACTTGAAATTTTTATAGATTTTCGGCCAGGTGCACTTGTGGTTAAATAAATGGGAACTTTTTAGAACAAAGCTGTTACTAAAAACTCTCTGAGTACAGGCCGAAGATATGAAAATATTTGACAGATAATTGAAAAAGAAAACTGTTTTTCTTCATAAAAATATTAAAAGGCTTTATGTTTTTTTTATTCTATCAGCCAGTGCACTACATCTTATCGGTTAGAAAATACCGCTCTATGGGGCTTCTAGGTAATTCTCATTGATTTTATTAATCTTATTGGAATTACTTCTTAATCTCGACATGCCGGATGGTGTAGTGGATAGGGCCGCGTCTGGGGAAAATCTCACAAAGTAATAAATTAACAAATATCAACTTTGTTCGGGGAACAGGGAAGGGGGGCCTGGGAATCGAACCCAGGATCTCCGAATCGGGAGCCCATGGCTCAGACCACTAGTCAGTCATCAAATATTGAAATAGCTCGTGTTTTGTTTCGTCGATCTGACTAGATCAACATTGTTCCAGAAAAGAACCCATCACAATAAAATATTTTCAAAATGTCTGCAATTACCATGATGAGCAGTTCATTACGCATTACAAAATTCGAAATATAAAATATAAATAACAGTACACCTTACAACCTAAACAATAGAACCAAGTAAATAAGCCTCAGGGAGATGAATACATAATGAAATTTCGCCGTCGTCGTCCGTTAATCAAAAACTGGTGCAGACGGGCGAGCGACTGAAGAAAATGGAAATTTTCCTTCCCTCCTTTTTCCTGTAGGGTGGTGGTGCTTGCGCGGGAGGTCGGACAACTCCCCCCCTCTTAGGTGGGTAAGTATGGAGACGGCTTCTTTTTTAACTGAGATAAATTAGAAAAAAATGGCAAGGGAACGTGACTGGCCCGACTAAGCTTTGTAGACTTTTGGCCTACACGATCAGTTCAATGAACGCACAGAAATACCCTATCAGAATTTTTAGATTTCTTATAAGACAGAATTTTGAAATTTTCATGATTGGACTCCAACAGCCTGAACGGTGATTTTGATAAAAAATATTACAATTTTTGAATATTCTCTTGGATCTAGTTGTCTCCAACAAAACCCAATTCCTTTTTTTTTAGGTATTTTGAATTCTAAAAAACATATCGAATATCAGATGGACTTAGACTGACTTCATAATGTTAAGTGATATATTTTACTACAAGAAAATCTGTTTTCACCAACTTATAAGAATTTAGTTTAACTATATGAGCATTTATTATTTCCAGTCCGATAACTTAATCAGTAGGTACCTTTCGTATTGGATTTTTTATTATTATTTATACTTACTCTTTTAAAGTGCAGGGTGTAAAAAAAGTTCTACGTTCGTTTAAACTGATGATAAGAAACTACAAAAATTTAAGCTTAAAATAAAATTTTGCCTGACCATACAAAATTGCAGATGAAGAGATTCCATAAATTTTTGTATGGAATAGGCAATTTTTTTTCGATCCATAATTATTGTGCTGTGGAAAAGCTGTTTGGTGTCATTAGTACTTTACTTTACTCGAAGCCGTCCGTCGTAGCGCTTAATAATAAATAGCACCAAACGATACGATAAATAAATAAACATACTTACTTTTTTCTTATATTTCCTTTATTCAAAAAGCCGTCTCCATACTTGGCAGCTCCCCCCGCCTGCATTACGCCGCCAAATGCAAATTTTATAACGCCGCCCGCTTTCTTATAGGCAATGTCGTAAACTGGCTCCGTTGCTCAGCTTCGGTCATTTGTTCAGATTGTGTGCTATACAGCCTACTTGGATACAGATTTTAGACGCAAATCTGTTTTAGGTACTTGTGTGTTTGGGCTGGGAGCTATTGTATATGTTGTAAAGAAATGGACCGAGTATACTCCCTTGCGATACTCATTGATTTTGTTGTAGCTTTTCAGCATGTAAATAGTTTTTTTAACCGGCTCCGTTGCTCAGCTTCGAACTTTGTTCAGATTGTGTGTTTACGCTTGGATACAGATTTTAAACGAAAATATCAACATTGTGTTCCCCCTTGGGAATCGAATCCAGGACTTTTGGATCGGGAGCCCATGGCTCTAACCACTAGACCACGGAGGCAGTTACAGATGAAGAAGGAAGATATTTGTAGGTACTGTAAAAAAAATGACCTAGTATGATTCCTTGCGGTAGATAAGGTACTCGTTTACTTTATTGGTAGAATTTCGACATTTTATTATTTCTATGTTAAAATTTTGCTCAATGTTCCTTGCTGATATATTTATTTTAAGTATGTTTGGGGTGCTTATATAAATATCTGTATTTATTTTAATGCCAGCTATAATTCATTGTATTAATTCCATTATCAGATACACAGTACGATTGTAATACATGTGAGTTGAAAAATCTCAGCTGTCCTCAGGGTGCCCTTTAGTGAACATACCGCCATAAGCGTATAATGTCAAAGATATTAAAACAAACATTACAGAAATCGACAGAATCTACCTGGAAAATTCATCCCATCCCAACGGTCTTATAAGACCCTCGCCAGTTTTATAATACCACTTCAAAACTCAAAAGAACTTTAAAATTCAAATTTGGAATTCCAGAATTTAAATCCGTCACCGAGAGTTTGAAACTGGCTACATTTTTGCTCGAACAAGGCGTATACCCCTCCGCGAAGATAAGTGTAATAAAAGTTGCTTTAATGTGAAAACTTACTAATGTTATCGACATACGTGATCTCGCCTTTTCGACTTTGTTCGGGACTGTACGCCAACTAACGTTTTTCGAATTTGGAAGTTGGTCTCGGCAAAAACTGTAATTGTCTGGAGATGTAGATAGGAGTTCGGCGGTGCTACTAACGTTTTTAGAAAGCGATTAACTTCAGAGTTTGGATTTACGAGGTGGAGGTTCTCTTACTACATTTTACAAGAGTAAATTTTTGTTTTACTTTTTGATTTATTTTATTTTGAATACAATAAACATGGAGCAATGATTGATAGAGACAAAATGAATCCTGAAAATTTTAAGATAGGTGGAATATTTATAATTTGGGACAATACTCTGAATAGCTGCGCTCTGAAAGTGACAGATACCTAACGCATAAAATCACAGACTATAAATCAAAAATCAGAGATAATAAATCTCCTGTCCTTTTTCAATTTTTATAGTTTGAAAGTGACAGTTAGATTTTAATTTTAGCTTAAGCCGATGGCATCTAGAATCGAGCCCATTACCTATATATAATGGTGAAGGCCCTTAAGCGCCTGTCAAACTCGATCGAGAAACATGAGTAGCACTTCGCAGACCGAGTATTCTTTCAGGCGTTATCCCGCCGAGTTATAATCGACTTTCGGGATATTTTCCCGTTTTACCGCCTCTGTAGATAATCCCCCGCACATGGAGGTTTTAAGCCTCTTTAGAGGTTACTTTGGTCCTGGAGAAAGTGCTAAGTCTAAGTCTGTGGTTGAATGAGGTGCATTTAGGGAATTTAGGTAAATAAATAGAGAGTTGAAGGAACCAAATATTTTTAATATTCATTAGAATACAGGACATAACTAATAATGATTTTAAAAAAATAATAGTAAATGTTACAACGCTTAAACTATACTAAAAGCTATTTATACTTATGTATAGAATAATCCATTGTAATCTGAAACAAAAGAAAACTGTTTTAAAATATTTTGATTAATTCCACCACGTACCAATGTGTTTTTCGGTTTTCGAATTTCATATATGCGTTTATTCGGCGCTTTTACGGTGAAGGAAAACATCGTGAGGAAACCTGCACACACCTACGAAGAAATTCAAAGGTTGTGTGTAACCTAATCTAGGATTGGGTCTGGTTATCCTTCTGGGTTGCGGAGGTCAGATGGCAGTCGCTCTGTGTAAAAACCAGTATCCTCGTTCAATCCCCTAGATTAGGTAGCCGACCCCGTGAAATATGGGAACAAAGGCTAGGAACATGATGATGAAATTTTCCCTGCGCTACTTCCCTTTTACATTGAATAGAAATCACATTTTGGCACTTTGCCACAGGTGCTCAAGCGCAAATGTTAGAACACGCGTTGCTTATTAGATTCTTATACGATTTGATCTAATCGTATAAGTACTGAACTGAACACCGTTATTTTTAAACTGCCTGTCAACCATCAAAATAGAAAATCTACATACACACATACAACGCCTTATATAAATTGACGCCTTTATTTCTAATTGGGTAGGCAGAGCGTAAACGACCTAAACAAAGGTCGTTCCGCCACGTCTGACAAGTTTTGAGGGTTATTCATATTATATTTACAGATGATGATATTGCTATAGAGACAGGTTGTCAGTCCATCGCCTATAATTGCAATAAACTGCAACCCATGAATAACTCAGCTGGTTTTTACAGCATGCCCGTGAGGAGATGCAGCTGGCACATATTATGTTTTTTTATCACTCCCAGTCCAGCATGGAAGAAAATCTATCTCGATTTCCCAAGCCAGACTTTGATATTCAAGTCTCACAGGCAAAGGAATTCCTGTCACTGGGTCCGATAGTCCAGGTACGTTTTAATTTCTATGCAAATTCCTTGGTCCCCATTAATCTATGAGCTATATAAAGCAACCGTGTCAAATGCTTTTGAAAAGTTAATGAAAATGCTAAGGTTTCGGCACTTCCCAATTTTATGGACTTTTAACGCTAGACTATGGAGATGAGGTCTGTTGGTGATATTGAATATACATTGTTGCTAAAGGTTACATACTTTCTAGTTAGTATTTAAGTTACCTACTTACTTTAACTAAAGATAACCTAATATCAGTATATTATTACAAGATGCAAAAGAAAACTCAAATCAACAATCTGTTTACAATGCTTATATAGAACGTACAACTTCTGATGTAATTCGTGTTCATTTAATATTAGTTTGATAAAAATAATATTAATGGAATTCAACTGATCCGATAAGTAATTTTCATGAGTGTGTCAATAGATAAACCTAGCTACTAATCTTATAACATAATTTTGTAAAAACATCCCTTAGGATATATTAAATCGATCTAACCTTCATTTTATACTACAGAATCTAAGGTTTCAAGTGAGGCGTTTGATAAAGATGTGTATAGATGTGAGGATAGAGGAAGCAGACGCGATTAACAGTATCGAAGGGAGCTCAATTTTCTTATTAGCGCGGAAAGTGAATAGCAAAACCGTTTACTAGACGCTGAATACTTTTACTGAAGAGAATTTTTCTCTTGTCTTTTTTTATGTTGACATGTTTTTTAAGTATATTTTTTTATGCCCTTGTTCCATGGTTTTTTATGTAATTTTCTTTGTGATCTTCTAGAAGTCTTATACGATTTTAAATAGAATTCTCCTTATTAAAAATCACAAAAAGATATAGCGTAGGTCTACGTCCACTAAGTTTTTTCCATGAATAACATTAAACTTTAATGGTTTTAAATTATTAAATTTAAAAAAGAAAAAAATATATAAAAGACGAAATCGACCATTTCCGTCCAGAAATTCTTGTTACAAAGTTTCCGCGCTAAATTCTTATTCCAAATTCAAACAGCCCTAAGAAATACTTCACGGCACTTGTAATTACACGCACACACTCACCAATCCTTACATCTCAAACGTATAAATATTACCCCAAGAAATTATATCAAAAGTTCCACTGAGGTATTCGCGAAAAGATATTTGGTAGAATTAAAACAACACTTCGCCGAGAAAAGTGGTTCCGTGGGGTGGGCAAAGGGGTGCACCCCTCTGTGCCCAATCCCAAGATGGCTTCTTTTAAATGGGGTGGACGGCCCGGCCCAAGAATAAAAGTGCGGCGTACTGGCTGGCGTACCTTTCTATAGATATGCAAGGTGGGGGTTAAGATTTCAAACGCTTTGTTCGTTCGATTGCGTCGTTCTAAATTCAAATTTTGTGAGAGGAGTTCTTCTTCGAGTTGGCGGGAGTTGATTGTTTGATTTTCTTTTTAAATTAAGAACATTGTTGAAATATTATTTCGTTTCGATAATTACACATTTTTCATTTTCATAATTACACGTTTCATTTATGATTTTTTGATTATTTTATAAATGTTTCCGTCGATACGGAACTGTTATTATTGATTATTGTATATTATATTTCTAGTATTTTTGTTTACTCTTTGATATTCTCTGTATCATAAATATTTAGAAGTACAAAATTAGAGTTCCCTTGATGATAAAAATTACATCGTAATTTGCGAAACATTACAACTCCATTGCTCACTGTTGAAAATCCTGAGTAACCTAAAACTGCCTAGTTATCGTGTAAGTATTTCATTGATACAAAATTCCTCATCCATTCAAATGAAAACCACCCTCATGTCTAGCACATAAAGGACGATTTTCGCGTGAAAACCTCCTGGATTCTCGTATGTGAATGTGTCAAACGTATGTTTTGATTTGGGGTTACCATAAGTGGGTCAGTAAGTTAAGACATGTGAAGAAAATTTCATTGACGACAGAATTAATTTTCTTTAGAATGGAAATTCTGGAATAAGATACGTAGGAAAATATTAAAATGTTTAAGTAGGTGTGTAGAAAGAAGATCATAGTAGGTATAGATAGAGTTTTTTTTATGTGGGCATTAAATTAAATTAAAAAACAACAAGCTCGGCTTATTCCTACTTGGAAATTTCTTAAAGCCGATACTTAACATTATTTCCAAAGAAATAATTATTTTATTTTCAAAAGCCATTTCTGGATCACATCTTCTCTGCCGAAAGATTTAAAAGAAAATCTATAATAATAATAATGTGTTTCATTGTAGAGCGTTCATATTAATTTATATTAACCTAACAAAGTACCTAATCATCGTCCTCATAATGTTTTTCAGTGTTCATTAATATAAATTTAATAATACACTAAACATGAATCTGCAAAACAAAAATCATTAAATACATCAAAGTCTATTTTCATATTTCTTGGCGATTCAAAACAACGCCGCTCTGTCTCCGCGGCGGCCATTTTTTCACCCGCCTATAATACGGAAAGCATAATTAATCGCGCTCCCCCAGACTTAATTGAATCTCTTACCCCCCTCCCCCCAGCGTCCCCCAGGAAAAACAGCCCTTTCTTATTTTTACATTCTCTTTCCCCCTGCAAGACGATAAATCCTTGCCCAAGACAGCGGGGTAAATCTTACCAACTTACACTTGCGCTCACAACTCACAAACCAGCATAAACTTACACCTAAGCTCGTAGAAAATGTAAGAAGTGATGGAGGTTATGTATTTTGGTGGCTGTAAATGTAAGTTGGTGTAAAGTAAATAAGAAAAAGCCCGGCAATTCGTCATTGGAATTCCGCGGACGAGTGTAACTTCCATTTTCAAATCTCGAGAGGTTCGGATTTTGAATCGATTCGGATGCGTTGGGGTTAATGAACTTCTGGATTATCCGTTGTTATTTGAAAGCGTAGGTATTTTTGTAAAAGATTGATGGAATGGGTAGGTACAAAAGATATTGTAGGTGCTCTAAATAAAAAAAAACATGCACGTCTAAACAAAATCGTGTCAAAAGATTCCATTTTTATTAAACTCCTACTCAATCTTTTTTTAAATCATTACCTTTCATACAAAGTGACCGAAGACGTTGTTCTAGACCCCAAGTGATACCCATTACCAATCGAATTTTAGTTAAACAAAATAATACCAACTCGTTTAATTATGTTGCACTTATATGTAGAGTAAGTATGCACTATCTATTTCATTTAATTATAGGTATTTCATTAAGAATTTGACATAAAAGAAGTCTTCATGATAACATACTCGTAGGTAATGTATGCAGTCACGAGTAATGCATATTGAAAGTATAGCATATTAAAGGACCAAACACAAAATGAAAGGATATTACAAAAACATTCATAAAGACCCCTTTTCTGTGACAAAGTAGGCTCAACAAACGAAAAACTTAAAGAATAATAATAATCAATTTTCTCAACCCTCTTTCGAAATAAGAAGGGTATATTTTTTAGGGGCAGTACCCTCTTCCACGGCGACCAGTCAAGGAGACCTGTTGAACCCCTTCTTCGGCACTTAAGGCGATAGAAAAAGGGGGTCAAGTTGGTCTGGTGGGGGGGTAAGGGGGGTAAAAGAAGAAGGAATAAATTCGCCCCCTGTTTTAAATTGCGAAGATGCGCGCTGTGTTGTTCTTTAATTTCGTTTCGTGTCTCGTGACTTTAAAATATGGACGTACTTTGTTCAGTTGTTTTATTTTATACTTGGTAGGTGTAATTTATAAATATTATAAGACAACTTAAGGCTCGTATTTATAAACCGATCTCAAGATTGAGAGCAATATAAAGTATGGATTTGACAGGTCGTTTTGTACTGAAATTACATTTCTGATACGAGCTCAAACTCGCTGTCACTCTTGAGAGCTGATTATAAATACGGGCCCAAAACTCTTCTGTACAATAAGTAGGCAAACGTCCAGTAGTATACTCCCACTTAATCAATATTATCCTTGGCTAGAGTTAATATTTTAATGAATTTTGAGTTATTCGTTCGTAACTCTGCTCATAACGATAAAATACTTAGATCGACTACTTAATGTAGAGCCAATGACAAATAAATAGAAAAGTAAAATACGTAGATATTTTTACTTCCAAACTGGACTAGAAATAGTAAATATATATATAGGTTTACAATTTTATTCCATGCTAGACTGGGTATACAAAAACATAGAATGTTCCAGCTGCCTTTCCTCCCGGGCATGCTGTAAAAGTCAGCAAAAGAGATCCGAGAGATACTGTGTATTGTAATTTAGGCGATATGCACATTACAATTTTAAAAATGCTTCAATTTTTGTCAGACGTGGTGAAGGCAACTTTTGCGAGGCGTTTTATGCTCTGCCTACCCCGTAAGGGATAAAGGCGTGACTTTATGCATGTATGTACGTTTTACTTTTCTTTTTTTTTCCAAAGAGAGCAGAGTAGAAAATTCATAGTTAAATATAATTAAAATAAACTGTCTCTAAAAGCTTTCTGTCTCCGAGCGAAATCTTTTAACTACGAAACTCAATTGTGCTTAAAATGTGCTTTTAAAAGCTTTTTGTTTTTTATTCTTATTTTTTAAATAGTTATGTTTCTGACAACAGCTCAAAATAGTTGAGATACTGACTATTTTTAGGTAATAGTATACACCAATTTAAGTAAAATAATCTTACACTTCTCGATTTTAATATGCATAGTATTAATTTTCTATAAATGTAATTAAATTACCTTATATTTTTTTATTTAACGTATTTGTTTAGGTTCCTTTCCTGGTCCTAGCTGATATAAATTTTTCTATTATGATTTCACGTTGAATCAGTTTAAAAAAATCTACTAAATATTGCAATCTAGAAAAGTTGTTTAAAAATAATAAAACGTAATACTTATAATAATTCAGAAATTAATAACTCCATTTCCAAATGACAATCATTTCCAAAAGATTTCCCGGCAGACATTTTCCAAAACTTGAAACCTCCATGATTGACTCCCCTAAAAATGTGTTCTTTACTCCCCCAATGTACAATACTTTACATAGGGGGTGATCTAAAAATGCACTCCTTCATTACATTAAAAGATATAATTAAGGGGGTGGCCCTCAAGGGAGGAAATTCGCCTTCTTTTGACATTTTAAAGGCCCCTTTTCTTAAACCCCTGCGACACGGAGTTTGGTTACTAGATAGGTTCTGATGGACTTTTTTGTACTTTAATATTTTTTTGTTTTGTGAGTTCAGCCCGAATTTAACGAATTTTATATGTAAATATTTTAGTAGACGTTTTTCATTTATAGTTAATTTTATGAGTCTTTCGAAAAAAAAAAAATGTGAGCAATTGACACTTTTTAGGCCAGAGGTAACAAAAACAGAGTCGATAATAAAGTGAACTTAACTTAAATCCTTGAAGGCCTTACTGATGTCGATTCGAGCAAACACATTTCTTAAAAACATTAACCTTATGATATAAGTTTAAAATTTTAAATCTTTAGAAACTCATTTAAAATTAGCTGTCACTTGAAAAAAAATAAGAAAGATAAGCACTTGATTTTAGCCATGATTGTAGCACTACCAAAGTGGCGTAAAAAAATGGCCTTAAGTCTCAAGAAAAAGTATCAAAAAATTATAAATCTCTTCCATTTTCTCTACAACAGACTCTAATAGAACCCCAAGAACGTCGTTTAGGTGGAAATAACGCTTATAATTGCCGAATGAACGTAACATCAAGTTTTATCGAAGTTTAAGCGATATTTCCTTAGAAAACGCTATAACGTTACTTACTTCATTATGGTAAAGGGAAGTTTATAAGGCTCCTTTCATCTTTTAAAAGCTTATTTTATAACTTCTTATAGATTTTTTACATAGGTACCTACTACCTATTTATACCTACCTAACTTAAAATAATATTGTAAAAATTAAATCCAGTGCTTTAGTTTGAGTAATCATACTATTCGTACATTTATGGTCAATCATAACTTATAAGAATAAAATTGTGAAACAAATATATAATAATAAAAATACTAAATATCTATCTATATACCTATCATTTAAGCTTTAGCAAAAAACGAGTAGGTACAGTCTGCTTTACAACAAACGAAAAAAAAGAAACAATTTGAAAAAGGAACCTTCGTTTGTCTTTCCGAAATTGGCGGGTAAATTTCCCGCGTCACCGCCGGAGGGACACGACGTGACAAAAAACCAGTTAAAAAGGCGGGAAAATAAGGAAAAGAACCCGGCATTATCCTTGTTAATTCCTGGGCTAATTTCATTCAACGCCTAATTCTATTTGCTGAGCAAAATGGGGAGGTGATAATTGTGGGACACTTTTTTTGCGACGGAAAAGGTTTTTTTTTTAATTTTGTCCGCCTTTTAAGTGTTATTCGTCCCTTTTTTCGCGTGGGAAATGGGTCTCTTGTTAGGAATGAGGTTATTTTATTTAACTGTTTTTCTTAGCTGTAATCCTATAATTACTCACCAAATTATACACAGACTCTTACAACCATTATTAATTTCAGACTTATTTATCTTAAAGATCACAAATTGAATTAAATAAAATTCACAAAAATATTTCACAAACGCATTCGACACTGTCCACTTCACTCTAAAACTAATTCTAAACTGACCATTATCAAACTGGACATTGTCAATACAATAATAATAATAATGCAGATTATAACCCCTTTGAATAGATACCGGTTTTGGCTAGAATCGCCAAATTCTATGGTCAGTTGAACGGGGTTCCTCAGGGGTCAATCCTAGGCCCGCTTTGTTTCCTATTCTATGGGACTGGTCAATCTGGTTTTGCTGACCCTTCCTTGTCCTTTTTAACGTTTTGGTGTTTTGTAAGTGTCGTGTTTTATGCAGCTGCTGCTTTTGGGCGACGAAACAATTTAAATTTGCATTTTGTCGAGGTTTCCGTTGCGCTTCCTGCGTCATGATTGTGTGTTAAAATTTTATTGTAATTTTCGGTGTGAATATTAGCGGTCAAGTTTAGAAACGCTTGCATTCAAATGAAGGAAAAATATTCTATTCCGTTCAAATATTCTGTTTGGTTCTGAACTTGATTTTATTTTCCTGCTAAATTGGAGCAAACAAAAATGAAACGAGCTGCATCTCATCCCTGGCATACTGAATAAGACAAGAAGTAATGAAAAGAAAAACAATCAAGAAAAAGAGCCAGCAATTCGTTACTTTTCGAAGAAGCACTCGATAGAAGAAGAAGAAACATGAGTATAAACACATATAAACAAAAAAACTAATTTATGGGATTCGAAAACAACCTATTAGGCGCTATCAGAATTTTCTAACATCTAATTACACAAATTGATACTATTAAAATATTAAGACATACTTTCGACACCTCCAAACAAGCCTCATTGAAATAATTATAGAGTATTTAACACAACTCTTCTTGATAAGCGACATAATTAATACCTATACTCTACTCTATTACGTTTTGAAATTTTGTTTTAGAAACATTGTTATTTGTAATAATTAGAAAGAAAATTAACCAATAATCACGATGTACCTAGTACCTACCAGAAAAAATTATACACCTAACCTAAAATATTTCAGAAATTAAAACAAAATCTAAAAGATTCGTACCCTAATACCTTTTATTACATGATACTCAAGATTAAAAGTAAACAAAAATAATTTTGAAATTTCTTTAATTGTTACCTAAAAGATTGACTTTATTTTTTGATTTAATTTTTTTACATTTTAATTTTCATATTTTGTAACCCTTGAAAATCCTATCATTCTTAAACACGAAGGGTCATAATCATAACATAATCACGCGAAGAGTCGATAAAATTTCAATTCACCGAAAGATGTCGGTTTTTATCGATTGTCCTAATAAATAAATTCGGCGAATCGTATCGCCACGAAACTGGTACGGCCTTTGTCTTACTTTTCATGTTGTCGTAAAGTGGGTAGTTTTAGATTTGAATATTGGTGGTAGATTTGCAAAAATAAACGCACGCTGGTATTAGATATAGGTCAAATTATTAATGTGTTAGTTAGGTAAGGAAGGTAGACATACATACATACATATAATCACGCCTTTATCCCTAATGGGGTAGGCAGAGCGTAAACGACCTAAACAGGTCGTTCCGCCACGTCTGACGAGTTTTGAGAGTTATAGCTAGGGTCCTATTGGGAAAAGTTGACCAAAATTGCGTCGAGCAATGGCACTTGGCATGGCTATTCTACAGGCCAAACTGAGCTGAAAAAGCCCTGTTGCCAACCTCGACTCCGCCGACAGGGGGGAGGGGGAGGGGGTTAAAGTATCAAGCTCCCGGCGTTTAGAAAAAAAAATCTAGTGGATGTAATTGAGGTACAAAGTCAAGTTTGGTGTCGTTTTCTGATAAATCGAAGATGGCCAATTCATTAGCCATCTCATTTTTGTATGTTTTCATAGAAAAAAAACAAAAAATACGTACAACTCTGCACTCCAAGTATATAAAAAATATAAGCAAACCCCAACATTTTCAGATTTTTATATGGAAGATGGTGAACAAAAAATACTCACTAAAGGCTCTTTGAATGTAGATTACAAAAACATTAACATCAAATAACTTATTACCTAATAGTAATGTAAAAAAAAATTAAAACTTATTGCGGTATTCAAATATCTAAATCCCGGCGCCCGAGAAAAAAAATATCTAGTGGATGTTATGGAGGTAGAAAGTCAAGTTCGGTGTCGTTTTCGGATATATCGAAGACGACAAATTTATTGGCCATGTAATTGTTGTATGTTTCTATAGAAAAAAAAAATTAGCTACAATTGTGCATTCCAAGTTTAAAAAAATATAAACAAATCCCTTTATTTTCAGATTTTATATGGAAGATAGGAAAAAAACTCTGTTAAAGCTCTCTAAATATAATTACAAAAACATAAACAACACAATTAACTTTTTACCTATTAATAATGTGATAAAAATATATTATACTTATGTACGACCATGTTCAGCGCCATAGTGCGAAAAGAGCTAAAAATGCAATAAATAATTTGAATGTGTCGATTTACATTTTTTTTTTTTGACAGTGTTGTTTTTGACGGCCCCCACAGCCTAGTTGGCAGTGTATCTGCCTGCTACACAGAGGGTCCCGGGTTCGATTCCCGGCCGGGGCAGAAATTTGAATGATGAATTTAAATGCCTGTTTCTGGGTCTGGGTGTTCTTTGTGGATGTTTATGTGTATGTCCATGGCACCCCGATACAGAGAATCCTAGTGAGGGGCTATGAGTGGGATCGTGTTTGTTTGTGTTTAATATAGGGTGAAATGGAAATATGGCCTGATTCGTAATAGATTTGCCAAATTCAAAAATCTGCCACATTAAAGTCTTCCACCCTTTTTTGACTTGGTTTGCAGCATCGATAGTGCTAATGTTTCTAAATTATAAATCCATTTGAGTAGGTATTCCGTGAAAAATTCGATGAAAAGCCAGAAAAATGAATTTACGTGAATAATGTGAGAAAATCGCTGTCAAATGGATGGGAAATACTCAGCGACCGAACAATTTCATCGCAAAAGACCTAAAACATCCGAGAAGAACATTTGATATGGTTCTAAAATGAGACTTTGAGACCCTGTCGATCGCTCAAAAGCTTCAAAACATAAAACGTGGTGGTGCTCGTGATCCTGGGCTCGATAGGAAAATCATTTAAACGATTTTTTATAACCGCAGGATGTCGGACCGCAATGTTGCTAAAAAACGTTGCAAGTCAGTCCATGGTAAGACGTGCTAAGGAAATTTGCCACTATGAAGACCAAGAAGAAGCAAATCGTGCCAAAACTTGGGAAAAACAAAGAGCAAAAATAAAAACTAGGTCTCGAAAGCTGTATGACTTTCTAGGCACAAAAATTTTTCACTTCATTCTTGGTGACGAAATCTATGTAAAAGCAGATTTTTCCTCATTGCTTGGTGATCAATATTATGCCATTTCAGAAGGACGAAATCTTTCGGATTTAGAAACCACAGTTGGAATGGAGAAGTTTGTCTCCAAACATCTGGTATGGCAGGCATTTGTCCCTGTGGTGATTGCAGTCGTGCATTTGTTACAACTGGAACAATCAACAAGGAAAATTATATTAATGAATGTTTCAAGAAAAGGCCTGTTACCTTTTATTTGAAAACATGATACTTAGGCTCTATTTTAGCCAGATCTGTCTACGTGTCGCTATCCTAACAACCACACCATCAATTTCCTCCAACAAAATGATATCCAAATCGTGCCTCAAGCACCCACCCAATGTTCCACAGTGCGGTCATATCGAAAGATATTGGGTTCTATTTAAGGGCGTCTTGCGGAAGAGACCATCAAGACAAGACTTCTTAAGAAAATGGAACACAGTGAGCAAGAAAGTCAGTAATGACTGTGTCGCACGATTGATGGAGGGCATCCAGAAGAAATAGGGGCAAGAGTGGGAGAAAAAGAAAACCTGTTGACGAAGTCATTATATATTAATTCTTGAATTGTTATTTAACAAACTAAATAGTTTTTATGTGAAAATAAAATATATAAATAAAATAAAGCTTTGGCTCACAGATACAGACTTTTGAATTCCGCAAATCTATCACGAATCAGGCCTTAATCGTAGATACCTACTCGTTTGCCGCGCCACAACATAGGCCGCACGTACGTTCAATATTTTTTTTCTATGTTAATAATAATAAAAACATATTAGATGTTTATGTTTTTATAATCTGTATTAAATGGGCTTTTACTGACTATTTTTTATAAATCATCTTCCACATAAAAATCTGAAAATATAGGGGACTGTTTGTAAATTTTTAACACTGGTTATACATAATTTTAGGCGTTACGTATTTTTCCTCTATAAATACCTACAAAAAAGTTATGCCCAATGAATCGGCCATCATTGAGTTATCTGAAAACGACACCAGACTCGGCTTTGTATCTCAAATGTAGTCACCAGATTTTTTTTTTCCGAGCGCGGTTGTTTGGTACTTTGAGCCCCTGCCCCACCCCTCTGACGCGGAGTCGTGCGTGGCAACAGGGCTTAATAGGCTCAGTTTGGTCCATATAACGTCCATGCAAAGTGGCACTGCTCGACGCAAAATTGGTCAGGTCTCCATACAACGATGCCCAATAGGACCCTAGCTATTAGCAATAAGAATGATCGTTGTTTTTTTAGGAATTAGTAGTACACTTATTAGTACACTTCCCGCTAAATGAATGTAAGACTTCCCGCTAAACGAACATCGATATCGATAAATTCAATTGATTGATCATGGAACAACACTAGTGATATATCAAAATCATTTTGCGTTTAAACCAACAATTTCTTGAAAAAAGTAGTGTTTGTGACTATCCGATGGTAGAAAATTCAGTCTTTTCTCAAGGTTGTATTATAATTTTTCAGACAAGTACCTAATTATTGTACAATGTGGATTTTTTTCGAAAAATATTACTAAGCGGCGCATTGGGAAGAAATTGGGCAAGACTGACGTAAGATTCCAAGCGCTTTGACAGATATAGGTACTGAGTACCTAACAGTGGCACGCTTGTCAAGCTCACATCGCCCTTCTATCGGGGAGCGCTAGCTCCATTTACTCTTCTGTGATCTGACTAATAATAGCTCAGATGCGATTTCGTCTGAAATGGCGCAAAATTCAAAATGTCTTAAATCGATTTTGATGAATTATAATTTTACGAATAGATAATTTTTATCAAATCAAGTTATTTATAAGAAATATTATATTTGTGGAGTGACGTTGCGCCTAAACATGAAGGCGTATCGTTACATCGGGGACATTCAAAATCATAGATGTCGGTGTTAGTACATAAAACTCGCCAATTTACTTACTGTTCATGTACTTGTGTGAGTCCGTAAGTAAAAAATTAAAAAAACAAAACTATTCTACACTGAAACTTACATGTCATTAAACTCTAAATTTCTAAAGTTTATCGTTACCTTTCATTTTTACCTAGACATACCGGGTGTAAGGGACAGCATCCCGCAAACTGATAGGGGTTGCTCAGTCAACGATACTGAACAACTATCACCAGGTTTTTTTTTCAGGAAATGAAAAAAAAAATTTGCTTTTCCATACAAATTGTCTGATCGAGGTGGTCATTTTGTATGAAAAAGCAAAATTTTTTTTTCATTTCCTGAAAAAAATACCTGGTGGTAGTTGTTCAGTTTCGTTGACTGAGCAACCCCTATAAGTTTGCGGGACGCTGTCCCTTACACCCCGTATAATACATGTATTAAATTAAAATTCAAAGATACCCCATATTGTCTTTACATTGTAAATTGTCATAGAATTTTAATACAAGATAAATAAATTTAATTAAATTAATTCGTTATTTAACATGTCATATCTCAAGTTCAACGGTTCAAAGTTCAAAGGTCATTTACTTAACAATATTATAACGATGTGGCGAACCTACTAAACTCGCCACTATAATCACTTAGAGCATCGTCGTATGAATTTTAGACCACCGTCGTATAAAACTTGGACCATCCCCTTACAATTGAAGTTTCCCGCTCGTCGCTTATGGCTCGCTCCAACGGCGATTCTACGAGCTCCTATTGTTCGGACCCTGCGCATGCGCATCGCTACGGCTACCGGCCGGGCAGCCTCCGCACCTCACCGCTGGACCCCCGCCGTCGCCTGCAAGTCGCCGGCGCGGCAACGTGACCATCGGACCATTCGGACCTCAGACTCGCTTCTGCTTACGCGCGCGCTTTTTCTTGCTTTGTGTTGAGTCTCGATCGCAATTTCTAAGTTGTACTTTTGCTTTGATTTTCACAATATAAGTTTTTATTTAACTTTAACTATTATTCTTCATTTCTTCCGCCTAAAATTTCTTCACCTATCGACAAAATCCTTTGTTCTCCAAGGTGACCTCAGCAAAACTCCAAAACGTTGTCCAATCCAGCAAAAAGCTTTTACGGGTGTCACCACTTGTGGCTAAGTAACAGATAATTACCTAGACCACATTAGCTAGGTCTCGAACCTAGGTAGATATTCCAGCTGAGCACTAGGTGAAAGTGTGAAGGCGATAGGTGAAGAAATTTTAGGCGGAAGAAATGAAGAATAATAGTTAAAGTTAAATAAAAACTTATATTGTGAAAATCAAAGCAAAAGTACAACTTAGAAATTGCGATCGAGACTCAACACAAAGCAAGAAAAAGCGCGCGCGTAAGCAGAAGCGAGTCTGAGGTCCGAATGGTCCGATGGTCACGTTGCCGCGCCGGCGACTTGCAGGCGACGGCGGGGGTCCAGCGGTGAGGTGCGGAGGCTGCCCGGCCGGTAGCCGTAGCGATGCGCATGCGCAGGGTCCGAACAATAGGAGCTCGTAGAATCGCCGTTGGAGCGAGCCATAAGCGACGAGCGGGAAACTTCAATTGTAAGGGGATGGTCCAAGTTTTATACGACGGTGGTCTAAAATTCATACGACGATGCTCTAAGTGATTATAGTGGCGAGTTTAGTAGGTTCGCCACATCGTTATAATATTGTTAAGTAAATGACCTTTGAACTTTGAACCGTTGAACTTGAGATATGACATGTTAAATAACGAATTAATTTAATTAAATTTATTTATCTTGTATTAAAATTCTATGACAATTTACAATGTAAAGACAATATGGGGTATCTTTGAATTTTAATTTAATACATGTATTATACGGGGTGTAAGGGACAGCGTCCCGCAAACTTATAGGGGTTGCTCAGTCAACGAAACTGAACAACTACCACCAGGTATTTTTTTCAGGAAATGAAAAAAAAATTTTGCTTTTTCATACAAAATGACCACCTCGATCAGACAATTTGTATGGAAAAGCAAATTTTTTTTTTCATTTCCTGAAAAAAAAACCTGGTGATAGTTGTTCAGTATCGTTGACTGAGCAACCCCTATCAGTTTGCGGGATGCTGTCCCTTACACCCGGTATGTCTAGGTAAAAATGAAAGGTAACGATAAACTTTAGAAATTTAGAGTTTAATGACATGTAAGTTTCAGTGTAGAATAGTTTTGTTTTTTTAATTTTTTACTTACGGACTCACACAAGTACATGAACAGTAAGTAAATTGGCGAGTTTTATGTACTAACACCGACATCTATGATTTTGAATGTCCCCGATGTAACGATACGCCTTCATGTTTAGGCGCAACGTCACTCCACAAATATAATATTTCTTATAAATAACTTGATTTGATAAAAATTATCTATTCGTAAAATTATAATTCATCAAAATCGATTTAAGACATTTTGAATTTTGCGCCATTTCAGACGAAATCGCATCTGAGCTATTATTAGTCAGATCACAGAAGAGTAAATGGAGCTAGCGCTCCCCGATAGAAGGGCGATGTGAGCTTGACAAGCGTGCCACTGTTAGGTACTCAGTACCTATATCTGTCAAAGCGCTTGGAATCTTACGTCAGTCTTGCCCAATTTCTTCCCAATGCGCCGCTTAGTAATATTTTTCGAAAAAAATCCACATTGTACAATAATTAGGTACTTGTCTGAAAAATTATAATACAACCTTGAGAAAAGACTGAATTTTCTACCATCGGATAGTCACAAACACTACTTTTTTCAAGAAATTGTTGGTTTAAACGCAAAATGATTTTGATATATCACTAGTGTTGTTCCATGATCAATCAATTGAATTTATCGATATCGATGTTCGTTTAGCGGGAAGTCTTACATTCATTTAGCGGGAAGTGTACTAATAAGTGTACTACTAATTCCTAAAAAAACAACGATCATTCTTATTGCTAATAGCTAGGGTCCTATTGGGCATCGTTGTATGGAGACCTGACCAATTTTGCGTCGAGCAGTGCCACTTTGCATGGACGTTATATGGACCAAACTGAGCCTATTAAGCCCTGTTGCCACGCACGACTCCGCGTCAGAGGGGTGGGGCAGGGGCTCAAAGTACCAAACAACCGCGCTCGGAAAAAAAAAATCTGGTGACTACATTTGAGATACAAAGCCGAGTCTGGTGTCGTTTTCAGATAACTCAATGATGGCCGATTCATTGGGCATAACTTTTTTGTAGGTATTTATAGAGGAAAAATACGTAACGCCTAAAATTATGTATAACCAGTGTTAAAAATTTACAAACAGTCCCCTATATTTTCAGATTTTTATGTGGAAGATGATTTATAAAAAATAGTCAGTAAAAGCCCATTTAATACAGATTATAAAAACATAAACATCTAATATGTTTTTATTATTATTAACATAGAAAAAAAATATTGAACGTACGTGCGGCCTATGTTGTGGCGCGGCAAACGAGTAGGTATCTACGATTAAGGCCTGATTCGTGATAGATTTGCGGAATTCAAAAGTCTGTATCTGTGAGCCAAAGCTTTATTTTATTTATATATTTTATTTTCACATAAAAACTATTTAGTTTGTTAAATAACAATTCAAGAATTAATATATAATGACTTCGTCAACAGGTTTTCTTTTTCTCCCACTCTTGCCCCTATTTCTTCTGGATGCCCTCCATCAATCGTGCGACACAGTCATTACTGACTTTCTTGCTCACTGTGTTCCATTTTCTTAAGAAGTCTTGTCTTGATGGTCTCTTCCGCAAGACGCCCTTAAATAGAACCCAATATCTTTCGATATGACCGCACTGTGGAACATTGGGTGGGTGCTTGAGGCACGATTTGGATATCATTTTGTTGGAGGAAATTGATGGTGTGGTTGTTAGGATAGCGACACGTAGACAGATCTGGCTAAAATAGAGCCTAAGTATCATGTTTTCAAATAAAAGGTAACAGGCCTTTTCTTGAAACATTCATTAATATAATTTTCCTTGTTGATTGTTCCAGTTGTAACAAATGCACGACTGCAATCACCACAGGGACAAATGCCTGCCATACCAGATGTTTGGAGACAAACTTCTCCATTCCAACTGTGGTTTCTAAATCCGAAAGATTTCGTCCTTCTGAAATGGCATAATATTGATCACCAAGCAATGAGGAAAAATCTGCTTTTACATAGATTTCGTCACCAAGAATGAAGTGAAAAATTTTTGTGCCTAGAAAGTCATACAGCTTTCGAGACCTAGTTTTTATTTTTGCTCTTTGTTTTTCCCAAGTTTTGGCACGATTTGCTTCTTCTTGGTCTTCATAGTGGCAAATTTCCTTAGCACGTCTTACCATGGACTGACTTGCAACGTTTTTTAGCAACATTGCGGTCCGACATCCTGCGGTTATAAAAAATCGTTTAAATGATTTTCCTATCGAGCCCAGGATCACGAGCACCACCACGTTTTATGTTTTGAAGCTTTTGAGCGATCGACAGGGTCTCAAAGTCTCATTTTAGAACCATATCAAATGTTCTTCTCGGATGTTTTAGGTCTTTTGCGATGAAATTGTTCGGTCGCTGAGTATTTCCCATCCATTTGACAGCGATTTTCTCACATTATTCACGTAAATTCATTTTTCTGGCTTTTCATCGAATTTTTCACGGAATACCTACTCAAATGGATTTATAATTTAGAAACATTAGCACTATCGATGCTGCAAACCAAGTCAAAAAAGGGTGGAAGACTTTAATGTGGCAGATTTTTGAATTTGGCAAATCTATTACGAATCAGGCCATATTTCCATTTCACCCTATATTAAACACAAACAAACACGATCCCACTCATAGCCCCTCACTAGGATTCTCTGTATCGGGGTGCCATGGACATACACATAAACATCCACAAAGAACACCCAGACCCAGAAACAGGCATTTAAATTCATCATTCAAATTTCTGCCCCGGCCGGGAATCGAACCCGGGACCCTCTGTGTAGCAGGCAGATACACTGCCAACTAGGCTGTGGGGGCCGTCAAAAACAACACTGTCAAAAAAAAAAAATGTAAATCGACACATTCAAATTATTTATTGCATTTTTAGCTCTTTTCGCACTATGGCGCTGAACATGGTCGTACATAAGTATAATATATTTTTATCACATTATTAATAGGTAAAAAGTTAATTGTGTTGTTTATGTTTTTGTAATTATATTTAGAGAGCTTTAACAGAGTTTTTTTCCTATCTTCCATATAAAATCTGAAAATAAAGGGATTTGTTTATATTTTTTTAAACTTGGAATGCACAATTGTAGCTAATTTTTTTTTTCTATAGAAACATACAACAATTACATGGCCAATAAATTTGTCGTCTTCGATATATCCGAAAACGACACCGAACTTGACTTTCTACCTCCATAACATCCACTAGATATTTTTTTTCTCGGGCGCCGGGATTTAGATATTTGAATACCGCAATAAGTTTTAATTTTTTTTTACATTACTATTAGGTAATAAGTTATTTGATGTTAATGTTTTTGTAATCTACATTCAAAGAGCCTTTAGTGAGTATTTTTTGTTCACCATCTTCCATATAAAAATCTGAAAATGTTGGGGTTTGCTTATATTTTTTATATACTTGGAGTGCAGAGTTGTACGTATTTTTTGTTTTTTTTCTATGAAAACATACAAAAATGAGATGGCTAATGAATTGGCCATCTTCGATTTATCAGAAAACGACACCAAACTTGACTTTGTACCTCAATTACATCCACTAGATTTTTTTTTCTAAACGCCGGGAGCTTGATACTTTAACCCCCTCCCCCTCCCCCCTGTCGCGGAGTCGAGGTTGGCAACAGGGCTTTTTCAGCTCAGTTTGACCTGTAGAATAGCCATGCCAAGTGCCATTGCTCGACGCAATTTTGGTCAACTTTTCCCAATAGGACCCTAGCTATAACATTTGTCTGTGACTTCCTGATATGTATAAGACTTTGGCCTGGACTAAGTACCTATACAATACTATTTTTCTCAAACTTGCACGTAAGAAAAAACAATACGCGAAGTGCCATATTGACGGATACCAACCCAATAATACCAACTTAACAACAAAATAAGGAAATAATGATTCAAAAACACGGAAAAATGGAATTTCATACAACATTATTTCCTTATTTTGTTGTTAATTTGGTATTTAGTTTTTTTTTTATAGATTTCCATGTGGTCTTTTGCCACTCATCATCATATGTTGTTATCAGTCGAATACTTTAACACTATCTATACAGAAATAAAATTATCATCTAAAATAATTTTAAACACCCAAAAAACATAGCTCTAATCAAATCCTTTTTAACTTTTGTGTTCGTAAAACGAACGACTTTTATCGATAACTTACAGAATTTTACCACATCCCTGGTCTGGGTTGCCAATCAAATTTGTAAATTGATAAGGGTAAGCTCGCACTGCGATATTTTACCGCGCGAAAAAAAATCGCAAAAATATGTGATGTATAGAGTTGTATGAAGGTGCACGCACTTACGGAAAATATATTTACGCGAGATTCCAGATACAATTTACAATGTAAGTTATACTTCTTTAGGCGCGTTATGAAAAATTGGTGAGAGTGAAATTTTACGAGTAAAAAATTACAAATGTCAAAAGTCAAAAATGTCAAATGTCAAACGTAAAAATGTCAAATGTCAAAAAAATTTCAATGTCAAATGTCGAGTGTCTGTACCTTTCTCTTAAAGGAGAAGGGTATCTTTGACTCCACGTGTCTCAATATTAGACTCTCCCTTATATAATTTATCAATAATTTACGTGACATTGGCAGAATTGTGACTACACAAAAGCCATTAATTAAGAATTGAATTGAATGTCAAATGTCAAAAAATTACAAAAGTCAAAACTGTCAAATGTCTAAGAGTAAACACGCAAGGCGTTTTTGCCCGCGGGAAAAAAGCCGCTGGCGCGGAAATATTCGCGCATTTGTATTTGGAATCTCGCGCGATTTTTTACCGAAGTGCGTGCACCTTCATACAACATCATACATCACAGATTTTGCAAATAAAAATCGCAGTGCGTGCTTACCCTTATTTTTATTGGGCAAAATGATGAGCTTCATTCAAACAAAAGTTAGCCCGAAAATTGTGCAAAATATGTTATTGTTGGCAACATTATTATTGATTATTATTCTATCTTTGTCTATCGCTAGAGAATATGTGGAATAGATATATTATTCAACTATTTGTGGGCAACCAATAGCATCGAGCGTTTTTGTGTAGTGAAAATACAACGTATTTCTTTGAATGTGTGCGACTGGCGACAGCGGTTTTCACAGTTTTTCATACAAAATCGGAATGACAGCCTATCTATTAGGGAGCGGCAGCGACTTTCTCTAATCAGTGTTTGCAGCCAATATATAATCTGTATTATCTGGGTACCAACATAGTCAATCGTGTCACATCAATCAAGGACCTTGGAGTTACATTTGATCCAAAACTCACCTTCAACGACCACATTATGAATCTCGCAGTTGAATGTTTCCGAAGGCTTGGCTTTGTTGTTCGCAATACTAAAGATTTTACAGATAGAAATGCGATACAGTTGCTTTACTCCTCGCTGGTACGTAGTAAGATTGAAACCGCATCTATTGTATGGGGACCGCATGAAAGTACATATTGCTTGCTTTTAGAAAAAATACAGAAAGCCTTTCTGCGGTCACTGTACAAAAAATGTTTTGGTTACTATCCGTTTCTCTACCCAACCAAATTTCTACAGGGTACCTTAGGATTCAACTCATTAGAAACTAGACGTGATCACCAGCTCATGATAACAACTTGCCGGATCTTGCGAGGAGACTATGATAGCCCCGACTTGTTATCAAATGCTTTGATTTTTTATGTCCCGGATAGATACCTGCGTGGTCGAGGGCATCAGCTGCTGGCACTACCTGACTGTCGCACGGTGGCGCGGCAACAGTCGCCGTTACTTCGCGGACTCAGTCTCATTAGACAGCTCCTAAACACTACCCCAGAAGTTGATTTGTTCTTTGACAATTTATCACAACTCAGTAAGAGATGTCTAGCATTCTCTGAAAAATGTGTAATAGTAGTACTTTGATCTCAATTCTATTTTAGTATTACCTACCTAACTGTTAATAATATTTGTTTATTCTATTGATTGTTAAGTTTCATAATTGTTTTATGTCTCGCTCGTTCCTTGTATGGTATTTTAGGTATATCCTGTCACTGTACATTGTACTAATAAATAAATATAAATATATGAATGTATGGCATTGTTGGTACTCCTCATAAATGTTTCCAAGGTGGAGAGAACCGCGGAACTAGCCATGTTCGTTGCAATGTCTGCGCGCGATTTAGATACAGGTTCCATGTAAATACAGCTTAATATGTAATATTTTATCCCGGCGGTATATATCTGTGTGCTTCAAAGATTAGTCGATTAGGGGATGACGTATGCACTTTTGCAGCCTACCTGTACCAACCTACTAGGTAGGCACTACTTTGTTTGCGCTTTTTCAGCCGGTAATTAGGAAATATTATAGGAGCCATTTCACACCACGGATTACGTCCGGATGAAAAACAATAACAAACTGTCAGATAGATTGTTAAATAAAATAAATAAATAAATAAATAGAGCCTCTTCACACCACGGTTTTCGTCCGTAAACGCGGACGACGCGCAGAAAAAATTAGTGGTGTGAAAAGGCTCTAAATTGTTTTAACAACATTTGCTAACCGTTGCATTGTTGCAACGTAATGTTGAAACAATAAATCGATGTTGAAAGTTAACAAGCAAAACATCATACTGTGTTACTGAGCAAGTAATTATTAAGAAGTTTTAAAATTTAAGCGTATCCGCTTATGCCCAGACTTCCAGTTATATACTCATTGTAAACCAAACTGTTTCAAAACGAAACGAAAATGTTCAAAGCTAAACATCATAGACATCCCTTTCAAGCTATAATATGTGCAACAAGCAAACTATTATGGTCAATAATAATTATATCCATATTCAGTTGCAATGCAGACAAGGAAAGCGAAATAACAATATATGACCAAAGTTCAAAACTGACCATCTACAACCCTTACCCTAAATATTGTCCAAGGAAACGCAATATGACTAAACTGGATGTAGAAGAGAATTATATTTGTATCCTTCGCAGGAGATGGCTAGACGAACTACACAACATAGGTTTGATTTTTAAACTTCCATCTTATGTATTTTATGCACCTCGTATATAATTTAGTTAATATTGAAATTAGTATTTTAATTGCACTTCTAAAGTAACATAAATGTTTTTTTTTTCTATTTTCATGATGGACTGGAAGTGTTTTAAAAAACCGGCCAAGTGCAAGTCGGACTTCGCGCCCGAAGGGTTCCGTATATTCATTTATATTACATACATACATACAAACATAAAATCACGCCTTTATCCCTAATGGGGTAGGCAGAGTAAACAAAGGGCGTTCCGCCACGTCTGACAAGTTTTGAGGGTTATTTTATTACAGATGATTATGTATATTGCTATAGTGACGGGTTGTCAGCCCGTCGCCTAAATTTCAATACACTGGAACCCTCGAAATCCCTTAGCTGGTTTTTACAGCATGCCCAGGAGGAGATGCAGCTGGCACATTCTTTGTTTTTTTATCACTCCCAGTCCAGCATGGAAGCATTTATTCATTTATATTAATGGCAAATAAAATCATATCTGTTGGCCGACTCGCACTTGGCCAGTTTTTAGTATTTGTTGTTATAGCGGCAAGGCGACAGAAATAAATCATCTGTGAAAATTTCAACTATCAAACTATCACGGTTTATGAGAAAGGCTGTGATTATAATTGTCCGCTATCCGCAGCGGATCGTCCGCTAGCGTATTGTCCGCTCTATCTATATTATATGTTACGCACAATCCCTGAAATCGCTCATTGGCCGGGAAAAAAGCACGCTTCGCGGATTGGCAAATGCAAACCGCGCAATCCCCGAAATGTTCTTTCATTTCGGCCATTGAGCGTTTTACAACAATCATTTCGCGGACTGGTAAATTCGAAAATCGGGGTTTGGCAAGTATGTATAGTATATAATGAGTGTTATTGACGAAATGCCTGACCGCGAAGTGAGCAGTTTTTGATTCAACCACACCGCGAAATGGCATGACAGTAATGCCAGAACCCGAAATGAAACAACCACAACGCGACGTACATTAAAATATGGCTGCATTCCACCAGATTTTCCCCAGTTTGGCTAGGACAATGTAGGCTGCCTCACTTGATTGACGGGAAGAAAAAGATTTCGTGCTTCGAACGCAGGGAACGTTAATCCGGTTGTTACACAAACCATATTAGAGGCCTATTAGCTGTGCATTTAGGCTGTTCAAATACTCTGACACCAGGGTTCATCGGTTTAATGTGCTATTTATGTGCATTGTTTATTATGCACTTTATGAGCACATTATGTGCACTGATATGCTCATTAAGTGCACATTACCTACACATTAAGTGCACGTTACTTGAATATTAAGTGCATAACAGTGCACAATAAGTGCACGTTAAGTGCACATTAAGTGTACGTTAACTGCACATTAAGTGCACATTAGCGTCACAAAAGTGCTAATTAAGTGCACATAAGTGCACTTTACGTGCATAAAAAGGGCACATTAAGGGCGCATTAAGTGCATGTTAAGTGCAGGTTATGTGCTAATTATGTGCACATTCTTATTCTGTCGTGTGGGTTTTTCGAGGCGATCGACTCGATGAACCCTAGTGTCAGAGCTTTTAAACCGCCTTATAGCACAGCTAACAGGCCTCTGATATTTTGTGTAACGCTACTTACTTTTCACGTAATATGCACTTAACGTGCACTTAATGTGCAAGTAATGTGCACTAAACATGCACTTAATGTGCCCCGTAATTTACACTTAATGTGCACTTAATGTGCACGTCATGTGCATTACAAACAATGCAGATAAAGTGCACATTAAGTGCACATTAAACCGATGAACCTGGTGTCAGAGTTTTTAAACCGCCTAAATGCACAGCTTATAGGCCTCTGATATGGTTTGTGTAACAACCGGCTAAACTTGCCCTCCGTCCGAAGCACGAAATCTTTTTCCCCTTCCCGTAAATCAAGTGATTCAGCCTACATTGTCCTAGCCAAACTGGGAAAAATCTAGTGGAATGCAGCCATATTTTAACGTAAGTCGCGTTGTGGTTGTTCATTTCTGGCAATACTGTCATGCCATTTCGCGGTGTGGTTAAATCAAAAACAAGTCAATATCACTCCGCGGATTGGTTGTTTTACATACTTGCCAAACCCCGAATTCGGCAATTGGCTTTTTTGTGTTAACCAGTCCGCGAAATGGTTTTCCAAAACGCTCAATGGCCGAAATAAAAGAACATATTGGGGATTGCGCGTTTTGCATTTGCCAATCCGCGAAGTGTGCCTTTTTTCAGGCTAATGGTGATTTCGGGGATTGTGCGTAACATATATAAAATGGTAAAATGACTGGGTAACCGATCAACGAACAGCCCAAACTGCTGAACCTAGGGACGTTAAATTTTGCACATAGATATACAGTGTAGGCATCCTACTAAGGAGCGATTTTGAAAATTCCAACCACAAAGGGGTGAAAAGAGGTATAAAGTTGTGTACAAAATAGTCACTGAAACTATGGATGAATGCTTTATTTGTCGCTAAGGCTCAATTCACACCGGGACGGCAGCGGCCGGCAGCGGCCGGCAGCGACGCGACGAGCACTTTCAGTGTGAAACAATTTTAAACTTTATCTTCCATGCTTATAAGGAGCGCGCGCGCAGGGAGCGGACAGCCGCTCGCGGCCGCGCGGCAGCTCGCGTCGTCGCGGGCGGCCGCGCGGCCTTTTCGTACTTTTCAAGCGATACTAATATTTATAAGCATGAAGATAAAGTTTAAAATTATTTCACACTGAAAGTGCTCGTCGCGTCGCTGCCGGCCGCTGCCGTCCCGGTGTGAATTGAGCCTAAGGAACTATTTTTAGAAACTATCCCTAAGGGGTTTAAAATTAAATAAGGGTGAAAGTTTGTATGAAAGACCGTGATATTTTCCATTTTTGGGTACGAGCGGGAAGGGGACTGAAGGATGGGATGGACTGGAGAACTAGGAGACGGAAGGGACTTACAATACAAACAGACCGTGGGGACCGTGGTATTAGTTATGAACGAAAGGATGAGGGGATAGAAGGATGAAGGAACGTGAAAGACTCACAAGTGATACAAAAAAGACGGAGGGACAGAAAGATGGTTCCACAAAAGTGAAAGGCGATGGACAAGATGGATGCGAGAGACGAGTGATGCAAGGTACAGTCTGTCTAAAAAGAGTTGACAAAAAATGAGGGCAGCACCGTCGTTCATATGGCAATACTTTATAGTACGGAGTAACCATTTTTGATACTTCGTATTTATTATTTATTTTTGTAATATCCTTCATTAAAATCAAACAAATAGGTTTATTAATATAATTTTATTTATCCGTATCCGTATGGCGTTTATTAATCCATCTATAATTCCAACTATATATTTCTATTCAGTTGAATCTTCTTCATCCAGCATATCAAAATCTAAATATTCAACACACGACATGTTTTCTTCTGTAATATCCTGAATAGAATCTTGACGTGACGTAGATGGCACGTTGGAAAGAAAATCCTCGTTTTCTGAATCTGACTCAGATTCACTCGAACTGGCTTCACCAACACGGATGATCAATTCATCAATTTTAGTATACAATGTTTTACCTCGTGCATAATATTCCCTTTCAATCTTTTTGACGTGTTTGCAACATGCCTTCCAATCTGAAGGAGTGATGGAAGCAAAGGCTTCTTCGGTTAATTCCTTGATATCCCTTGCGCCTACATTCTTTGCCGCTACTTTCCTTTTTGCCAGGGACCATATTAGTTCTATGGGATTAAGATCACAGTGGTAAGGTGGTAGCCTTACCACTGTGTGCCCGTGCTGGTCGAGTAATTCGTCGATTTCAAAAATCGGTTCTGGTTTATTCTTTTTCACCAAATCCAACAACATTGGCTTTCGCAAAGTTGGGTCAAAATTAAGATTGTTCTCTGTCAGCCATAATTTGATGTCCACAACTTTGCTGGATGAAGTAGGAGCTTTATTTTTAATAACGCTATGATATGGCGCGTTGTCCATTACAATCAAGGAAGCGTTAGGCAGGTTGGGAATCAATTTTTCTGTTACCCATTTTGTAAAATTGGCTTTATTCATTTCAGAGTGATAATCTTCTTGTTTATTTTGTCCGCTGAAAATAAGAAGAGAGTTTGGCACAAACCCATTTTCACTCCCTGCATTAATTAGAATCCATCTTTTTCCTTTAGAAATGTCTTCAACAACTCCCTCAGTATCAATTGACTGCCAACATTTCTTCAATTTGTATGAGGAGTGAATGTAACTTTCATCCAGATAAATTATTTCTTTTTGTAATTCTTCGGGTAAGTTACGATTGTCCATAATAACCTTTAAATATTTTTCTCTTTTCAAGGCAATATTATTCTGCTCTATCAAAGTTCGTCTATTAGATTTACATTTCTTATATTTGAAACCAATTGATTTCAAAATTCTGTGTAAGTGCGCTCGACTACAGTTGTAACCAATGTCTTCTTTTACCACGGCTAGTATTTTGGACAGTGTAGGCACTTCTTTTTTTACACTATAAAAGAATTGAACTTTTTGTCGGATTGCGCATTTATCAAAGTCGTCCAACTCTTTCTTCGGGCGTCCTTTTCTATTTTTAGCTGGCGTGCTAAACTTCCCATCATTTCGTTCACCTTCGTCAATAATTCTCCGAACAGTACTTTCGGATTTACCTGTAAATAATAAAAACGTATACATATAAAAAGTATAATCGAACGCACAACCCCTGACTCAGTAGGGAGGCACACTTCCGCCAAGCCATCGGGTCGGTATAGAAAAAAAGTATCAAAATTGTTTCAATCGCATACAGTCATCTGTCAGACGAAGTCGTAATTTAATAACCTCCAAATTTTATAAAAATGATAATATTATCTTTCTAAAATGAACAAATAAAGTTTTTTTTACAAACTAATAGGTTTTATGTTCATAATAGATATTACACAAATTGAAAACTAACCGGTCATATCTGCTGTTCGCTTGTAAACATCGTCTAAACCCGTGAGCAATTGGCCAGCTTGAAACTCCGCTAAACATCTCAAGAACACTTTGTATATAACTTCGCGAGTTCCACTTCGTATTGTCCTGTTCATTATGTATATATTCACTTTCTTTTTTGGCAAAATTTCTAGAAAATTTTGTAGAAACGTAACAAACACTCACACTGTTTACACTGTTATGACAAACACTCACACTGTTTACACTGTTATGACAGAATTGACGTTTCTTTTAGCGTTGCCAGGAATAGAAAAAAGTTAGTTCCGAAATAATTAATTTCTACTCTTTTGAGACAGACTGTACGACAGGGACGTAAGATTAAAGGGGACGAGAAGGATGGGAGATGTAGATATAATGCGGGATGAGAGAGATGCAGGGAGAGCAGGGACTCGAGGGACTAAGATATCTGCTAGATAGAAATTTTAAATTAAATTCAACATGTAGATATAATTTGAAATAGGGTATTGAAGTTGTTATGTAGCGTGAGCGAAGCCGCGGGTTAAAGCTAGTTGATTTATAATCATCCGCCGTCCGCCAGCGGCTCTCTGTCAATTTCCTACCTACCCCCTAAGTCAGTTGGTGTGATTATTTGTATTGTCACTTTGAGTCTAGGTAACGCTCAGTCGAATAAAAAAAGTTCCATCAAAATTGGTCAAAAAAAACAATCAAATTCAATTTTCTGCCTACCCTCTTAGTCAGGTGGCGTGATTATTTGCATTGTCATTTTGAGTCTAGGTAAAGTTAGTCCAATAAAAAAGTTCCATCAAAATCGGTTGAAAAACAATCAAATTCAATTTTCTGCCTACCCCCTAAGTCAGGTGGCGTGATTATTTGTATTTTCATATTCATTCTAGGTAACGGCTCAGTCGAATTAAAAAAGTTCCATCAAAATTGGTCAAAAAAACAATCAAATTCAAATTTTCTGCCTACCCTCTAAGTCGTGGCGTGATTATTTGCATTGTCATTTTGAGTCTAGGTAAAGTTTAGTCGGATAAAAAAAGTTCCATCAAAATCGGTTGAAAAACAATCAAATTCAATTTTCTGCCTACCCCCTAAGTCAGGTGGCGTGATCATTTGTATTTATATTTTAATTCTAGGTAACGCTCAGTTGAATTAAAAAAGTTCCATCAAAATCGGTTAAAAAATAAACAAAATACAACTTGCTGCCTACCCTCTAAGTCAGATGGCGTAATTATTTACATCCTAAGTTTGAATCTAGGTAACACATAGTCAAATAAAAAAAGTCCCATCAAAATCGGTCCAGTGGTTTTGGCGTGATGTGTTAACATACAGAGATGTATAGATAGTACTGAATTCGGGTTGTTTAATTTTTTAGAAGACGTGAAAATAAAAAAACCGTTTGGAGATATTTTGATAAGATATCATATTTTCATATTTTTATTTCGAAAAAGTTAAAGATTATTGTAAAATATCTAAAATTTACGATAACCTAAACTTGACCTGTATGACGTCACTATATAGCGGCACGCGGCTAGTTCTTACATTTTTGAACGCATCGCTCGCTAATTTCTGAACGCTTACACGTCATATCAGATTTGACATTTCTAGAGATGATCCACTAAACCCGGTACAAAGTATTTAAACCCGGATTTAGTCCATTTTTGCAAATATTTGCTCATTTTTCAGAAACCAAAACCTTCTGCATACCAACTAAGAGACTATTTATTTTGTGCCCAAGATAAGTGTTGACAAACGAAAAAAAGTATTTGGTATTTTTCGGAAAATTTCGTAATATGGCACCAACATGGTGGAACCGCAGTAGGTAGTGCGATTTGAGTTTTTAAACTATAGTTTTACATCATCTGTAAATTCCAAAAATTGTAAAATAGCCCGGGTATATTTAAAACTCTGGGTTTTTTTTTCGGATGCTTGCTCATCACTATCTTACTTTGACGTGGTATGGCACATTCATTTCATTGCTATTTACAATAAAAGACATAGTGCAAATAGTTTTTATTCTGCACAAGAAACGAACATGCGTTTTGGAGTGACGTCACGCGTGTACAGTTATTTAAATTATAAAATAAAAATAATGGCTGATCTAAAACCAAAAACCATGAAATTAGTTTTTTAAAATTACGTAAAGATTCAGAAAAAAAAAAATATGTTTTTTTTATTTGGACAAGGGTTTTTTTGGCGATCTGTCGCAGTGATCTGGTTAAATCTGGTATTTGATTGAATGACTAGCTCGTTCATTAAATGGCTGCATTCAATTGAATCACTAGGCCGAACGTTGATTGAACTAGCGTCACTCAACGTCCAACTAGTTAGCTGATTGAAACATAGTCCTTTGAACAGGGCGGACGTAAAACCAGTCAGGTGATTCTAACTGTGATTTTTTTTTCAACGATTTTAGAGGGCTTTTGTACGATTAGTACACGCCAGCCCTATTGTTCCTTATAGGCGTTAGATCACTCATACAATCGCAATTGCAATTCACAATCCACGAAGTGTCCCTTTATCAGCCAATGAGCGAATTCGAGAATTGTGCGTAACATAACATAAATAACTAGATTTCCACCCCGCGGTTTCACCCGCAGCTTACTGAGTTTTCTCGTGGGAATCAGGCATCCCGGAGTAAAAAGTAGCCTTTGTGTTAATCCAGGGCGTCAGCTATCTCCATACATAATTTAATTACAATTGGTCCAGCCGTTTAGACGAGTAACAAACATCCATCCATCCATCCATCCAAACTATCGCGTTTATAATATTAGTAGATTCTGCCCCGCGGTTTCAGCCGCGGATTACTGAGTTTTCCCGTGGGAATCAAGCATTTTCCCGGGGTACAAAGTAGCCTATGTGTTATTCCAGGGTGTCAGCTACCTCCATACCAAATTTTATTAAAATCGCTTTAGCCATTTAGACGTGAAAGAGTAACAAACATCCATCCATCCATCCAAACTTTCGCGTTTATAATATTACTAGCTTTCCGCCCCGCGGTTTCACCCGCAGCTAAGAGTTTTCCCGTGGGATTGAGTTCCCGCGCTGTTCCTACCTTTAAAATTGACGGAATTTCAATACAAACTTCCATCCCCTGTTTAACCCCCTTAGGGGTGGAAAATACAAAAACGCTGAAACACGTGTTGATTGTTTTTTAATCTTTAGCCCAAAAACAAAATTGGAAGATCCTGCCATCAAAATTGACGGAATTTCCATTTAACTTCCATCCCCTATTTAACCCTCTTAGGGGTAAAAAATGCAAAAATGTTGAAACACGTATAAATTATTTTTTAATCATTAGCCTAAATACAAAATTTGAAGATCCTACCATCAAAATTGACGGACTTTCATACAAACTTCAACCCCCCTTTTTACCCGTATAGGGAGGGAAAATCCAGAAATCATTTCTTAGTGGGAGGTTACGTTATAAGCGAAACTTGCTCTCTAAGTTTAATGATTCTAGCTTTAGTAGTTTAGGCTCTGCGTTGATGAATCAGTCAGTCAGTCAGTAAGGACAAACGATTTTATAAGTATAGATAGACTAGCTTTCCGCCCCGCGGTTTCACCCGCCGCTAGAAGAGTTTTCCCGTGAGATTGAGTTCCCGCGGTAAAAAGTTGCCTTTGTCCTTGATCAGGTTATTGCCATGTAGCTGTTAGTATGACCACATCTAAAAGATTCTTTTATTTCTGTGTGAGTGTGATATTTTCCGAAGTAAAAATCTGATATTGCTATGCACGCGCATCGCACAGTGAGCGTAGCTTTCTAATAGTGAAAGAATTTTAAAAATAGGTCTATTAATTTTCGAGTTCAATGATGACAAATTAAGAAACAAACAAATAAACTAACATACATACACAACACATATATACTTACAACACTTTAATGTATTAATGATGGATGATTATGCTCGAAAGAGGCAAGCACCATCCCCTAATAATGGCACAACAGTATGTGGTACCATTGCACCTTTGATATTAATAATTTCTACAACCAAAGTAGAAATCGAAGAAAGCATTCGCAATTTTCACAGAAAAAACTCAATTCGCAGACATCAGTGACGTCGGCCCTCACGCGTCCACCTCGCGTCTGACCCATTCGGGCATCTGACTCGATCAAGTTCCAATTTTAAAATTAAGTTTTAAACAAAATTTTAATTTCGAGCAAAACCGCCTTCAGGTAATACTGTAGAAAGACAAATTAAAAGGTATTTTCATTCGACTTTTAAAATAAACCTCCCGTGCCTGTCAAGGAAGGGTTATGTTTTTCGAGCGTATGTATGCATTTATGTATGTTTTCCTATTTCTTTATTACCTCGTATCTAAAAAAAGGCTGAACCTATCGAGTGGGATAATATCAAAACAATGGTAGTTAAAAGGATAGTACAAAAATATATTCATCTGCAAGATTCTTTCAACCCCTTTTCGTTGATTTTGACTTATCAAAAATTGCTCATTATGGTGTGTAAATTTCGTAAAATTGTTACCTATCCCGATGCATTTTATAATTTCGTTGTAGGTACTCTTAGTTCCACATCAGATTAACTTAAAATATCAAAATAGCTATATATGTGCCTATAAAATTTAAGGACTTTCCGTCATTTCTCATGGATCCCACGATCAAAATTAGATTTTGCTGGACACGGAACTAACATTGAAATATACTCTTTCTAATAAAAAAAAAGAATCTTTCAAATCGGATAAAATAAATTACGGAATTTAGAGGTAACATAGGTACATAAAAAAACGTACATCCCTATTGAGAACCTCCTCCTTTTTTAAATGAAGTCGGTTAAAAAAAGTTAGTCCGGTTCGATGACGTTCTAATTTTAAAATTTATAATTAAATCTGTTCAAATTATCAAAACACAAATTTGCTCTATGAAGTTCTTGAATAAAAAGGTTTGCAATGGTAAATCAAGAAAAATAGCTGTTGATATTATTACAAACTTTCATCACCTATTTAACCCCCTTAAGGATAATAAATCCAAAATCTCTGATACACGTGTCCATTAATTTTTGATTATTAGCCTAAACACAAAATTATAAGATCCTAACTACAAAACTGACGGATTTTCCATACAAACTTCTATCCCGTATTTAACCCCTTTAGTGGTAGAAAATCCAAAAACGCTGAAACACGTATTCATTACTTTTAAATCATTAGACTAAATACAAAATTTTAAGATTCTAACTGCAAAATTGACGGAGTTTCCATACAAACTTCCATACCGTATTTAACCCTTTTAGGGGTAGAAAATCCAAAAACGCTGAAACACGTATTTATTACTTTTAAATCATTAGCCTAAATACAAAATTAGAAGATCCTACCATCAAAATTGACGGACTTTCATATAAACTTAACACCCCCTTTTTACCCCTTTAAGGGGGGAAAATCCAAAAATCCTTTCTTAGTGGTAGGTTTCGTTATAAAAGGAACCTGCTCTCCATATTTCACGATTCTAGCTTTAGTAGCAAATTGTCTGATCGATGTGGTCATTTTGTATGAAAAAGCATTTTTTTTTTTCATTTCCTGAAAAAAAATCCTGGTGGTAGTTGTTCAGTTTCGTTGACTGAGCAACCCCTATAAGTTTGCGGGACGCTGTCCCTTACACCCTATTATAGATACTTCGATGCAGTGATAGAAAAACATAGAATGTGCCAGCTGCATCTCTTCCCGGGCATGCTGTAAAAAACAGCTAAGGGAATCGAGGGTTTTAGTGTATTACTATACAATTTAGGCGAGATGGGCTGACAACCCGTCACTATAGTAATATACATAATCAACATCTGTATTTACAAATAAAATATAGTTTATTAGTTAAATGTCAAAATAACAATTTAAAATCTTAAAACTAAAAACATTTTAGTCAAAGATCCCGCCCCTTGTCATCCCCGGCGCAAAGGTGCCCATAACACTCTCCGCGTTCCCGCGTTGAATAGCCATGGACAGCCTTTGCATCAGGAATGACCCGGAGCGAGGATCACAGCCTCTCTCTCTCAACCGACGACCAACATCGCTAATAAAAGCTTTAGCCTCATTGCCCCAGCATCCGGACGTTTTCACGGCGAAAGGCACAAATAAATATCTGGGTTCCAGGGCCGAGTACTTGTCCCTCTTTTTAAGGGCTGCTAACTCAGCAGCCGCTCCGGCTGACTTGGTTGTGCGTGCAAGGTGCGACGCGGCAAACGTGCTGACACACGTTGCGTCCCACAAGAGGCACTTCCCTTTTTGCCACGGCACCATGGTCAACCCATCTGGCCGTTTACCATCCGAACGGCATAGACCTGGAGGTTCTAGCACGCACGGAACGTTAGCCGCGATCAGTGCCCTCCGAATGATGTCGTTGAGGGCATGGTGCCACGGAAATCTTCCCGAACAGCGACAGCAACTTAATGCGTGGTGGCCGTTAGCTTCCACCATGGTACCGCAGATGCACACATGACGTTCGCAAACATCGCAGCCCAGGCGTAGAGCTACTGCCACCCGCAATGAGTCGCCATCGAGAAGAGTGCCCATGTATGGAGACGGCAACGCATGCAGCCATGTACCAGATTCCGGCCGTGATACTGCCCTCAGTCTTGCCAGATCTGACCCTACAGCTCCATTAATAAGGTGGTCAAGAGTTTTCTTAGCCCCAACGTCATCCCATGAGCGCTGATTATCCGGGGTCTCGGGTACATCTGAAGCCGGGTTCAGTGCTGTCCAAGCCTCCATTGCACCGACAGCAAAGGGTATGCTCGCCTTGTCACCATTCAAGGATAAAATATTAGTGACTAGGTCCGCAACCCCATGCGCCGATGCAATGAATGCCGACAAGCCAACATCACCTGCCCGTCGAATACCCAAGCCTCCGTGCCTTATCGGTAAAGCCGCCTGATCCCATTGCTCCGCGTTGAGGGACACGTTTAAAATTTGCTCGACTGTATCTTTTAAAACTGTGTCGAAACCGGCGACCTCCTCGGGACACAACCAAGTCGGGACTGTCCGCAAAAAGTATGTTATTTTCGGGACTGCAAAACACGACCGCAGCAGTGTCATTGCGACATGAGCCGAAAGGGATTTGAGTCGATCCTGAGCGACTGTGAGAAGCCTTATTCGGGTGTTAAACGCCTCTGGAATAGCCACAGGGAATAAGGGGGACCCTAGAAGACTGAAGGAACGCTCATCCAGTTCTTCTGTATTTAACCCTCAAAACTTGTCAGACGTGGCGACTGGCGGAATGACCTATATTTAGGTCGTTTTTGCTCTGCCTAGCCCATTAGGGATAAAGGCGTGATTTTATGTATGTATGTATCACGTATGTATGTAGTATATATGTCGCAGGGAGATGACGAAACTTACTGAAAATGTTTAGGGATTTGACAAATTAAGGAAATTGCGGGTATAGATAAAATTATAAAACCAAATTGTAATTTAACTTATAGAATTTCAAGTTTTAATTAAAAAAAAACATATTCTGACAATGTTATTTCACTTTTTTTCCTATTTATCGTGAATTACAATACAAAAAAGCACAAGAATTTAAAAAAATATGACTGATTTCAAGATTTAATAGCCCAGTAGCCGCAGGTGATACACAGGTGTGCAACCTGAGAGATAGTGACACTGGTGGTTCCAATACTACTGTTTTATGGAAAGTCAGGTATTGCGTTTTAGTTTTGTTGAGTGTTAGAAGGTTCCTCACCAGCCAATCAGTAATTTTAATCATACCTTTTTCCGCTTCTCTATAAACATTCTCCCATAAAGTGCCTTGGAACAGTATAATCGTATCGTCAGCATAACATATAATTTCGGCATCTACTAGCTTTACGTCGAAAATATCGCTCATGTACACCATAAAGAGCGTTGGACCCAATATGCTGCCCTGCGGAACTCCAAAACCCACACTGTTTACATCACTCTCTTCAGAGGCAACCTTTACAAGTTGTTGACGGTTGCTGAGGTATTTGTGGAACCAGTCGAGTGCTACTCCTCTAATGCCTATTGTATTAAGCTTGTGCAACAAGATCGGAATGGAGACCGTGTCAAATGCCTTGGCGAGGTCAAGGAACACGCCTAGGCAACGCTGACTTCGGTCTAGTGCATTACAGACTACACTAGTAAGTGACATAACTGCATCCTCAGTGGACATACCTCTTCTGAAGCCAAATTGATTCTTTGGAAGCAGGTCGTATTTTTCGAGGTATGCGACTAGCCTCTTACTAACCAGTTTTTCGAGCAATTTGGAAAAGATCGACAATAGTGAGATCGGACGGTAGCTATTGGGTGAGCTTTTATCTCCAGTTTTGTAGATGGGTGTGACCGCAGCAACTTTCCACCTGTCGGGAAAAACACCAGATGGCAAGCTCAGATTACAAATGTGGGATAGAGGTACCAGTATAAATTCTCTCACATGTTTGATAAGAGAAGGAGTGCATTTGTCTATTCCAGGGGCGCTATCAGGTTTTAACTCGCTTATGCATTTATCGATCTCGAACACATTAGTCGGGAACATAAAAATGAATGCGTTACAGACAAATGTGAATCAACCTCATCAGCTAGCGCCTCCTCAGTTGTCTGTAGTTTTAGGAGAACTTCCCTAGCTAAATTGATGCCAACACCCGTAAAATAGTCATTAGTACAGTTATTTAGAGAAGTGCGCGGATCTACTCCAGGGGCAATAAGATCTGTTGGGTCAGCACGAACTTGTTTTTAGTGGCATATATCAGATATAGTATGCCAGAGCTTTCTACTGTTACCTTTATTGGTTGTGATTTGTTGGCTATCATAATGGGACTTTTAAGTTACGCAGTAGGTTAGTAAGAAAGTTGCGATATCTTGTGTACGTTTGATGAAAAAAATTATTTGAAGGATTTTTTCTTGCTTGCATATGAAGTTTGTCTCAAATTTTTTAACATTTCATGAGTCCGGGTGTGATCCAAGGCTGAAGGTTGAATTTGGATCGACTAATGGTGATTACGCGCGTATTCTTTTTTATGTCCGTATCTAAGGTGTTGCTAAATATAGCGACGGCTTCATCAACGTTTGTGCACATTGTAACAGAAGTCCAGTCTACGCCACTCAGACAAATTTTAACTGCTTCTAAATCAATTTTGTTTCTGATTGGTTTCTTGGTAAGGGGTTGACGTTTTTCAAGATCCATACCCAAAATACAGATACTGTGATCAGTAGTAGCACAATAGAAAACTAAACCCTTGGCTTGAGAATAACTTTTTACAAAAATATGATCTAAACAGTTTCCTTCTCTAGTTGGTACAGTAATAGCAGGAAGCAGCCCGTGTTCAGCCATAAGACACACATGTAATCTGAACTATCTTCTTCCAAATGTGCAGCTATGATGTTCAAATTGAAATCTCCTGCCACTACTATATGTTTGAGCTTTGAGGATCTACGCAGCAAAGAGTCCAATGACGATAAAAAGTTAGAAGAGTCCACGAAAGAAGGCGAGCGATAAATGGCCAATAGTAAGAGGTCAGGACTTAGCATGATTTCAAGGCCATTGCAATCTGCGCAATCAGTATCTTTCACTGATGCCCTCCAAGAATCTTTCACATATACCGTGACTCCGCCACATTTGTTAATATATTTGTGGGTTCGGTAAGAGCAGTAGCCTGGGATTTGTAGAATGATAGAGGACTCAGCCAGCACTCTGATAGGACAATCGTGTCAAATTCTTGATTTAAACGTTTTAATGAGACTAGGAAAGAGTTAAAGTTTCGATTGATGCTTCTAATATTATAACTCAAGACGTAGAAGATAAATGTAGGTCACAATTGATAGACATAGGTTCGTCTATATCATTTGCTATGCTATCCAAAATATGTGCTCAAATGCAATGTCAAATTCGAGGTGTTTCCACTTGGGAGTCCTGCGAGGCAGTACCTTCTGAATCTATGTGTGGAAATAAGTGCTGTTAGTGTAGATTGTGTTATGTTTAAGGTTGTGCGTGATTGTGAAAAACTATGTGAAGATGAGAGAGAATGTGAAAAGGAAGTGTGATTAATTAAAATTAAAAGTAAACAACGACAAATAACATAAAAACAAAGATATAGACAATTATGATTCTTTTTGCGTATCTTCAATCGACGCAAGTAGTCCAATTTTTTGCTCCAGATCGGCTTCGCTAGTGATTCGCACTGCGGGCTTTCTATCTGAGAGAATTTATAAAAACCCGGACATTGACAAAAGTATTATTATATTAAGTAGTATTTTGATTAAAAAAACTGGATGTCTCAGGACTTTGACAAAATACTGGACTATTCTCTGGATTAAGACCAGTATTTTGTCAAAACCCGGGTTTTGATCCAAATCCTAGTTTTTTGATCAAAAAACCGATTTCATCAAAATCCTGCAACATATATAACACGTATATTAAGATTTAATATTTTTTTAATAGGGTCTGGCCAAAATGTGAATTATGGTCGGAGAAGCGCTACAAAACTAAAGAATTTCATATCAGCAAGGCCATATAATAGCGACATCAATAGTGAAGATTGTCTACATGCGGTAAGGAAAACCGTGCGATTCGTACCAGGTACGTACCCACAGGAAGGCTCAGAATAAAATTAATTTTTAATATAGCTTTATTATCTGAATGAAAAATACGTTTCATGCTATTTGTGACCTACTCCTACTTGGTAGAACGGTAAGCATCTTGTGTGGGAGTCACGTGGGAGCACCTTGGGAATACTTTTATATGTTGCAGGGAAACGACGAAACCAGGGAACCTAGGGATATCGCGTAATCTTGGAAGAAGGCGTAATCGATCGATCATTACGTCTTCTTACTGACTCAGTGTAGTGAAATGAGGAATTGTGGATTCTAGACAATTTTGTTTGAGGGTTAGTCGAGCCACGCATTTTTCTCGCTTCCACTCATACAAATATGTGACTATAGATTAGAATTTGGACACCTATCCAAATTCTAACCTAATTAATATGTGTATTGTTAATATTGTAATATTTGTTTAATTAGAACTTTATATTAAACTAGCTTTCCGCCCCGCGGTTTCACCCGCCGCTAAAAGATTTTTCCCGTGGGATTGAGTTCCCGCGGTTAAAAGTTGCTTTTGTCCTTGATCAGGTTATTGTCATGTTGCTGTTAGTATGACCATATCTAAAAGATTATTTTATTTCTGTGTGAGTGTGATATTTTCCGTAGTAAAAAGCTGATATTGCTATGCACGCGCATCGCAAAGTGAGCGTAGCTTTCTAATAGTGAAAGAATTTTAAAATAGGTCTATTAATTTTCGAGTTCAATGATGATAAATTAAGAAACAAACAAATAAACTAACATACATACACAACACATATATATTTACAACTCTTTAATTAATGTATTAGTGATGGATGATAATGCTCGAAAGAGGCAAGCAGAAGCACCATCCCCTATTCTTTATTACCACGTATCTCAAAAAAGGCTGAACCTATCGAGTGGGATATCAAAAACAATGGTAGTTAAAAGGATAGTACAAAAATATATTTTTTGCAAGATTCTTTCAACCCCTTTTCGTTGATTTCTACTAACCAAAAATTGCTTATTATGGTGAGTAAATTTCGTAAAATTGGTACCTATCTCGATGCATCTTATAATTTCGTTGTGCTCTTAGTTCTCCATCAGATTAACTTAAAATATCAAAATAGTTATATGTGTGCCTATAAAATTTGAGGACTTTCCGTCATTTCTCATGGATCCCACGATCAAAATTAGATTTTGCTGGACGGGGAACTAACATTGAAATATACCCTTTCTAATCTTTCAAATCAGATAAAATAAATTACGGAATTTTGAGGTAACATAGGTACATAAAAAAAACGTACATCCTTATTGAGAACCTCCTCCTTTTTTTATTTGAAGTCGGTTAAAAAAGTTAGTCTGGTTCGATGACGTTCTAATTTTAAAATTTACAATATTAAATCTGTTCAAATTATCAAAACACAAATTTTCTCTATGAAGTTCTTGAATAAAAAGGTTTGCAATGGTTAGAAATCAAGAAAAAGAGCTGTTGATATTATTACAAACTTTCATCACCTATTTCGGCACCTATTATTATGACGGAGTTTCCATACAAAGTTCCATCCCGTATTTAACCCCTTTAGTGGTAGAAAATCCAAAAACGCTGAAACACGTATTCATTACTTTTAAATCATTACCCTAAATACAAAATTAGAAGATCCTACCTTCAAAATTGACGGACTTTCATACAAACTTCACACCCCCTTTTTACCCCTTTTAGGGGAGAAAATCCAAAAATCCTTTCTTAGTGGTAGGTTTTGTTATAAAAGGAACCTGCTCTCCATATTTCACGATTCTAGCTTTAGTAGTTTAGGCTCTGCGTTGATGAATCAGTCAGTCAGTCAGTAAGGATAAACGATTTTATAAGTTTAGATTAAACATTCATGAGTAAATTTATTATTTTATTTTACTGGACTATCAAATCTTGAAGTCAGGTATACTTGTTTTCATTCTTAAAAAAATTAAAAATAAAATAAAAATTCTATTGATTGCCAAAATAACCAAGGTTTCACAAACTGATGGGCAAAAGGAGCCGGTTCCCTTTTGCTTGTGCTTTCTGGTATTGTAATTCACAATATATTTGAAAAAATGTGAAATAACACTGTCAGAATATGTTGTTTTTTAATTCTATCAACTATATTACAATTTGGTTTTATTATTTAATCCATTCCACAATTCCTCATTCATTACACTAGACTGGGTCAGTAAGAAGACGTAATGGTCGATCGATTACGCCTTATTCCGGAATAACGCGATATCCCTAGGGATTTCGCGAAATCCCTGGTTTCGTCATTTCCCTAGGACAGATATACAAGTTAATTTCACTACATAGTATAAAACAAAGTCACTCCCCGCTGTCTGTATGTATGCTTAAATCTTTAAAACTACGCAACGGATCTGAATGCGGTTTTTTTTAATAGATAGAGTGACTCAAGAGGAAGGTTTATATGTATAATACATGCATAATTTAGTAGAGAAAAACTGATTATTTTAAAGGTTTCTAATATGATGTCGTAAATAAACTCATTTTATGCGCTTACATTGCAAACGCTGGCTGAACCTTACGAGATAGATCAAAATAATGTACTACAGTATTATACACCTTAATAAGGTCGACAAAAAAGTCCTTGATGGTATATGTCTATCTCTTAGGGATAACCCACAATAACCATTTTTAATCCTTTACATTTTACGAGAAATAATGGCTTATTTTTGAAGCAATTTAAAGAACATACTGCATTAATTCTTATCCAAATAAACATGTCGTTAGGCTTGGACATAAAATGTAGATTATATATGTCTATTACACTTACTATACTTTTGATCAATACTTTAGAAGATATCAAGCGTATAAACTTACGCGAAATCGAAAAATATGACGCGAGACGCGCGCCCCCCGGCCGATCGGCGCTCTTGCCAGGCGCACTGTGTGTTCATGCGTGTGTCATTTTCTTGCTTGAAAACGTTTTAGAAGACAAACTTTAAACCTAATAGGTATAATAAACTAGCTTTCCGCCCCGCGTTTTCACCCGCCGCATAAGAATTTTCCCGTGGGATTGAGTTCCCGCGGTAAAAAGTTGCTTTTTCCTTGATCAGGTTATTGCTATATAGCTGTTAGTATGACAACATCTAAACGATTATTTTATTTCTGTGTGAGTGTGATATTTTCCGAAGTAAAAAGCTGATATTGCTATGCACGCGCATCGCACAGTGAGCGTAGCTTTCTAATAGTGAAAGAATTTAAAAAAAATAGGTGCATTAATTTTTGAGTTCAATGATGACAAATTAAGAAACAAACAAAAATAAACTAACATACATACACAACACATATATAATTACAACTCTAATGTATTAGTGATGGATGATAGATAATGCTCGAAAGAGGCAAGCACCATCCCCTAATAATGGCACAACAGTATGTGGTACCATTGCACCTTCGATGTTAATAATTTCTACAACCAAAGTAGAAATCAAAGAAAGCATTCGCAATTTTGACAGAAAAAACTCAATCCAATTTTAAAATAAAATTACAAAATTTAAATTTCAAGCAAAACCACCTTCGGGTAATATTGTAGAAAGACAAATTGAACGGTATTTGGGTCATTCTTTGAGAGGTCGAAATTTTCGGTCACACGCTTAATACTCTAATGATATAAAACGCACAGCTTAAAACTCTTTTTTATATGTTTGTTTGTTTAATTAACTACCTAGAATTCCTAATTTCAACATAATATTACAAAATACGTTAAACAAAACCTTAGTTAGAAACCTGAAATCGGGGTCAAAACTAGCGTTCTTCGCGTGTCACACTCTGCTCTTCCGAAATTGAAAAGCTTATAGCAATTTATTTACCTGGACTATGTCGTACTTTTTACCCATGAAAATGATCCTGGAAAACCACAGATTTATTTAAAATAATAAACTACACACATATTTAAACACCAACATTCACAAAACAAGCACTTTGTGTCGGTCACACGTTTTCGAGACTTCTGAGCGCGCGGTTTGAAACGACTCTTACGTCTCAACGAAGCTAACTATGACCAGGAAAACACTCCCGCCATTTGCCAGTCCTGACATGGCATCTGAGGAAAGAGGACTGGTGACTCATCGCAGTTCCCGGAAAAAAATAGAAGGTGCTTAATTTTCGAAACCAACATTTTTCTACCTACGCAGATCACTCAAGTGGACATGTGAAATGTATGATAGAATAACACTTTGAATCTGTTATTACTATTATTAACTCGTAAATATAACCGAGATTTTAGATTAATTTTAAAAAAAGGAATTTATTGCATAGTTTAGAAAGAAATTGCGAAAATACCCTAAATTCGGTCACTTGGGTGGCGTGATTTGGGTGGCATTTTGTCCACCAAAGCGACATTTCACACCACTCAAGTGACTTATCTTATTACTTAAACAAAATTCATATGAATACCGCGTTCTTATTGTAAAGTAATTAATGTAAAACATTATTTATGAAGCGTATAGTGATAATCTTGTCTAATAGCTCGTTTATTATGACTTTTCGTTTTAAGGAGAACATTTTTGTCTTGGCAGACAGCTGACTGATAATCCTTCGCCCCGGAACTTCTTCCTTGGCGGAAATCTCCTTCGGACATACTCAGGCTCCCTGGAGAGGCAATCCATGCGGCCTGCAACTACAGGCTGGTCCCTGGGTTCTTCTTTAGCTACCCTCCGCGGTCAAGCCCACCGTGTGAGACCCCATGGCAAGTCGTGCAATGAACTGGTCGATGTTCTCCTACTCGAGATCTCGGTGAAGCACATCGTTTCTCATATAATATTGGAGTCTTTATTGCCGATCGGACAGTTAAGTTTTCCTGGGCTCTGATCTTCTTTTTCAACGAGTTGCACGCGAGAGCGTACCAAGCGGGCGCCGCGTACGTCAGCCTTGCGCGCAAGTACGTTTTGTAGATGTTGAGCTTGGTTTTCGTGGGCAGTTTGCTATCTTGCCGCAGTTTGGCTCGGGCTGCCTTGACTTGTCCCACCGCGTTCGTGTTTTTTCATGGTGAGGTTCCTGTCTATGGTTATACCGAGATGTTTGACAGGGCTTTTGAACTCCTGTCCATGGAGGCGAAGTGGGGATGGTAAGTGGCATCTTCCTATGATTAGAGCCTGTGTCTTGGCAACGTTTGCTTTCACGCGCCAATGGCTCAACCAGCCTGGGAGCGCGTCGACCGTCAGCTGCATTTTCTTGGCTGCATGCTGTGGTTTGTAGGACGCTGAGATGAAGGCCGCATCGTCAGCGAATAGAGCCAATTAAACGTCACCCACTCTGGGTATGTCGTCCGTGTAGATGGAATAACACGCCGGGGAGAGACAGCCAGCTCCCTTGAGGTACTCCCGCTTCGATGGGGTGTTCAGTGGATCTGGCACCTTCGACGGCCACGTGGAAGTTTCTGCCTCTGAGGAATGACTCGATGGTCTTGACGATCCTTCTGGGTGTTGAAGTTTTCGACAGTTTGTAGACGCGCCCGTCGTACCACACCCTGTCGAATGCCTTTTCCATATCAATTATTACGAACACCGAGTATTCCATCTTGTTCATCCTCGTAGCCATGTCATGGTTCACTCTAGCAGGTAGCAGTTGTGGAATGCTCTAAGCGAAACCCGAACTGTTCTGGTCTTGGGTATGTGAGGCAGGATAAACTTCTCAAACACTTTGGAGAGCGTTGGTAGCAATAAGATGGGCTGATAACTCTCCGGGTTGGCCAAGTTCTTGCCTGGCATCGGAAGCACAATGATTTTTGCGCTTTTCCATGGTGTGTGGAAATGACCAGTTCTGAGGATTCCGTTGAAGACTTGGGTGATTGCTTAAACGGTCTTCTTGGGTAGATTTCCCCCAATTCATGTTTGATTCAGTTGGTGGTTGAGATGGTTCTTAAATGGAGGGAATCTGGTGAAGAACTTTCTGGTGCGCTTCTTTTCCTCTAGCAGGTCTCGCAAGTGTTGTGGGAGTAGTGGTTGCATTTTGTTCTTGGCTTGAACATCCTTGAGCTTTCTTCAATCACCACAAAATGGTGTGGTGATTTTAGTGGTAGCTTGGTCGATTTCTCCAGGGGTCGATACGGGATGGTCCAGTTGGATGGTTTCCATTTAACGGTAATAATTGCTGAAATTGCGACTATGCCCTGAAGGGATTTTCCGTTTACTTATTATAACCTAAAAGATTTCAGGATAAGATTTGCAGTTCGCATTTAAGTTTTTGAAGTAAACAAACTGTTATAATATCATTAAAAGTAATCAAAAAGGATATTAAACTCATGCTGACGGTGGTAATCTTTCACTTTTTCCTCATAATAATAACAAAGTCACTCGAGTGGCACAATATGTCACGTTTGGTGGCATCGAAAATTTCGAAAATTAATTCTGTTGTAACCTGTGGTTAGATATGAGTAATTTTTTGTAATTAAACTTTTATTGATCTCTTTATTATTCTCCAATATAAAAAAATGGCAAAAACGCACAAAAAAAATTCGCCACTAAAGTGACCCGAATAATCATTTCTGAAGAACGACCCATTTTCATTCGACTTTAAAATATACCTCCCGTGCACAAAATAGAGAGGGTACAGAAAGCCCGCTCCGGCCGTTCTCGAAAATAACTACCTAAACTGGCTAGACTACCTAGGGTTGCTACTGTACTAACTCCGAATTTTAAAATAGAGTAGGTTAGGTGCTTCATGTTTACACATGTATTTTATTATACCTACATGCCTAAATGGGTAGCAGAGCTATATTTTTTTTCAATGCGTAGCTAACATAACGTGATTATATAGTAACAATCGCGCGACGGCCGGACTGAACGTCTAGCCGAGACTGCCCGAGACGGCCTGTAAACGCAACGTCAATGTGTGCGTGAGCAAAATGGCGCTTAGTTCCGAGTGGACCATCTGTCCGGGCGCGCCGCGCGGCCGTATACTTAATTTGTGTCCCGTGCCTGTTAAGGAAGCGTTATGTTTTTCGCGCGTATCTTGTATGTATATGTATTTATGTATGTTTTCCTATTTCTTTATTACCTCGTATCTCAAAAAAGGCTGAATCTATCGAGTGGGATATCAAAACAATGGTACATAAAAAAAAAACATCCCTATTGGGAACCTCCTCCTTTTTTTTTATTTGATGTCGGTTAAAAAAAAGTTAGTCTGGTTCGATGACGTTCTAATTTTAAAATTTATAATTAAGTCTGTTCATATTATCAAAACACAAATTTGCTCTATGAAGTTCTTGAATAAAAAGGTTTGCAATTGATAGAAATCAAGAAAAAGAGCTGTTGATATTATTACAAACTTTCATCACCTATTTAACCCCCTTTAGGATAAAAAAACCAAAGACTGTGATACACGTGCCCATTCATTTTTGGTCATTAGCCTAAACACAAAATTATAAGATCCTAACTACAAAACTGACGGAGTTTCCATACAAACTTCCATCCCGTATTTAACCCTTTTAGGGGTAGAAAATCCAAAAACGCTGAAACATGTATTCTTTTTTTTTAAATCATTAGCCTAAATACAAAATTAGAAGATCCTACCTTCAAAATTGACGGACTTTCATACAAACTTCACACCCCCTTTTTACCCCTTTAAGGGGGGAAAATCCAAAAATCCTTTCTTAGTGGTAGATTTCGTTATAAAAGGAACTGCTGTCCATATTTCACGATTCTAGCTTTAGTAGTTTAGGCTCTGCGTTGATGAATCAGTCAGTCAGTCAGTCAGTCAGTCAGTAAGGACAAACGATTTTATAAGTTTAGATTAACTGACAGAGTATAGGTATCAATGCAAACAATAGGTACTTACACATAGATTATTTTTTTCCTGAAAATGTGTATAGGATCTACATGATAAATGAAAATATCTCCGATATCGTAAAATTTCGGGTAATATCCTCGGAGATTATTGATTAATGAATTATTTTGGATGTTTTCTTTATGTTATTAAATTTTACCCGTGCGAAGCCGGGGCGGGCCGCTAGTATAGTAATAAACTAGCGTTAGTAGCTAGTTAGTTAGCTAGTACCTAGTTAGTGAGTGTTCTCCTTGAAATCAAGGTTTTCCCGCAATAAAAAGTAGCTTATGTCGTATTACAGGACCTAACCACAGAATATTATAATAATAGTACTACCATACAGAATGGACACTCACCTCCTCCCATCGACTCGATTTACCTCACCACTGCGCCGAGTTGGCGGGTCACTTTACTTGAGTAGTACGCTTAGCGGGCATGACGCGCGCGCTTTTTTTCTTTATGACGAAAAGAATAATTTTACTTAACATGGTTATGTGAGTACTGTGCGGTGTACGAATGTCTTTCTAAGTCGAAAAAATTACTCAAATAGTATTTTTTGGCATCTCAAGGAAACAGGGGAAACTAAAAGTAGGTAACGACGATTTTCCGGGTCTTTGCAATTAGTTTTACAGTGAGTATGGCGTATTAACAGGGAAGCCATGTCTTTGCGCGTCTGATTCTGCGGCAACTTTTGCGTCTGTTTTGGCGTCTGCGGCGGCGGCGGCGTCTAAATTGACAGGCCATGACCAATATAGACCAAGAGCATGATGCCGATACACTTGTCTAAAGTTTTGATAATATTAAATAAATGATACCATTTTGAATTAATGATGCCTGTATAGCAAAACAATACCTATTTGACTTATTTAGGAATCCGAGGTATTTAGGAGTCACATTAGACCGATCTCTCACTTTTAAGCAACACCTGGACAATGTAGCACAGAAGTTAAAAAGTAGGCTCAACATTATCAGGAGCCTAGCGGGAACAAGCTGGGGAGCATCAGCATCAGTCCTACGCACCTCGGTTTTGGCGTTAGTCTACTCTACTGCTGAATATTGTGCGCCTGTCTGGTACCAATCCGCGCACACATGCAAAGTAGACGTAAAGCTTAACGACGCCATGAGGATTATAACGGGACTTCTGAAACCTACCCCCCTTCCATGGTTACCGGTACTAGCCCATATACCCCCACCTGTACTCCGTAGATGCTGTGCAGCGGCCAAAGAGTGGGATAAAACCTTGCGCCAAGACATACCGATCCGAAAAACCCTGGACGACATTCCACCTTCTCGTCTTCCGTCTCGATCACCAATCTGGTCAGATAAACGCCTGGAGACCTGCTACGACGTGAAGTCAGAATGGCGAACGGCCTGGAGGAACTTCGAGCATCCACAGAAAAACCTGGTTCTGGATCCTAACAAGAAGCCTCCTGGTTTCAACGCACAACGTTCGGTATGGGTAAAGGCGAACCGGTTCAGAACGGAAATTGGAAGATCTAACCACCATCTTCACAAATGGGAGCTTAGGGAGTCACCATCCTGCGACTGCGGAGAGCCTGATCAAACCCTATCTCACATCGTGAACGACTGCCCACTACGCCGCTTCCCTGGCGGAATGAGTGAGCTCCATAGCCTGTCCCCAGCAGCGGTAGACTGGCTGATGAAACTGGACATAGACATTTAGGATCCGACGCACGCCATACGCTATGATGATGACCTATTTATTGTTTGTAATCCAGTAGATTACCAATTTAACTTTTTGATGTACATAATTGGAACACATACAAAATGAAGGAGACATTATTTACGAACTATATACTTTTTTATTTCGATTATATTTCGATTGGTAGACGTTTGAAAAGTTTTCATTAAGGTTTGCCACACTCCATGCATACGTTTCATCTGTTTCGATGGTCATCATTTATCGCTAGGTTGACTCCTGTACTAAGAAGCCGCGACCAAATGCGCGAATTTATGTAAACATGTCACGTAATGTCAATATATGTCTAATATATGCCATGTCGGGTAAGGGGGAGAACGGATATAACATCTACCGGCCCGAATAATCATCCTCACAATTATATTCTGATCAGATCAAGGTGGAAGACTTCAATCAAAAACTCACATACTTTGCCAGGAGCTGACTGTGGCTCGGATCATCAACTGCTGATTTCCAAAGTGCAGCTGAAGTTGAAAGCAGCTAGAAAAATTGAAAATCAGGGAAGGATTGAAGTCAAAAATACTCCTAAGTCCATAGCAGCACTTGCACAAAACTAGGAACAGTGGACAGATGCAGGGGTGAATAAGGATGACCCAGAAGAGCTGTGGGCCAGATCAAAAGGCTTAATAGAACGTGCAGTAAGCGAAGCCAAATCACCAACAACCGTTCGCAAACGTCAACATTGGATGAGTGATAATACTCTGGTGCTTGTGGAAGAGAGACGGAGATTAAAGTCAGCGGGTGCTGATGTTAGAGTCCTCAATGAATTGTCTTCAAAGATACAAGCCGCTTGCAGACGTGATCTTAACACTAGATTGCGAAACATATGTGGAGAAAATGAAATCCATGCAGACAAGTATGAAACAAGAGACCTTCATCAGAAAATCCGTTCTATTACAAAAACTCTTTCCTCTAAAACATGGGCTATTGAGAACTGTAACGGCGAACTGATCACTGAAATAGAGAAAATATCTGATACTTGGAAGGACTACTGTCAATCATTATTTAAAGACCTGAATTCACACAACTTTGCCTCGACAGAACCCAATAAAAGCGATCTAGAACCAGACATTCTCAAAGATGAAATCAGAGCCGCAATCAATCATCTGAAAAACGGAAAAGCTACAGGTATAGATGTTATTCCAGTAGAAGTAATTAAAGCTGCGGGAGAACAGGGCGTTGAAATGTTTTATACTATATGCAACAAGATCTGGCAGACGGGTAAATGGCCGAAAGAATGGGCTCACACTGTGTTTATTCCCCTACATAAAAAAGGTTCCACGAAGGTGTGCAGTAATTACCGACTGATTGCTTTAATATCTCACGCAAGCAAAGTACTACTGCATATTTTAAATGAGCGTCTCAAATCATTTTTATCCAAGGAGATTGCCCCTGAACAAGCTGACTTTGTTAAGGGAAGAGGAACTCGTGAGCAGATCTTTAACGTACGCCAAATCATTGAAAAATCCCGAGAGTTCAATAAACCAACCTATATTTGCTTTGCGTTTGATTCTGTCAAGTGGCCAGTGTTATGGAGATCGCTGTTGGAAATGGGAACGCCAGGTCACCTAGTACACCTGCTTAGACGCCTCTATGAAGATGGGACAGCATCAGTTAGAACAGACGAAGTAATGTCCAGTAATTTTCATCCTAGTGCTGGAGTTCGTCAGGGATGCATAATCTCACCTCTTCTGTTCAACACCTATACGGAGATGGTTATGAGAATTGCCCTGGAAGACTGGACGGACGGTGTTGTAATAGGCGGAAAGAAAATTTCAAATTTACGTTACGCAGATGATACAACCCTATTCGCAACTAGTCCTGAACTTATGGAGGATCTGCTGGGCAGAATAGAGAGCGTTAGTCTGGACTTTGGATTAAAGATAAATCGCATCAAAACCAAAGTTATGATCGTGGACCGTGCCAGAGATAATTCGCCGGAGATCACGCACTTAGCAAATTGTGCGGCGGTCCAATCATATATTTATCTTGGAGCATTGCTATCTAACAATGGTGGATGCGAGGACGAAATTAAGCGACGTATGGCTATTACAAGAAGCGCAATGGACAAGCTGAGGAAAATATGGCGAAACAAGAACATTACCAGGGCTACTAAATGCGACTAGTCAGAGCCTTAGTGTTTCCCATATTTCTTTACGCTTCGGAGACGTGGACAGTGCGTGAAAGCGAACGGAAGAGAATAGACGCTCTGGAGATGTGGTGTTGGAGGAGGATTCTCGGAGTATCATGGACCGAATTCCGCACCAACGTGTCTATACTAAAAGAGCTAAACGTCAAAAAGCGCCTATCGTCGATAGTCCAGACTCGTATGCTAACTTTCTTTGGTCACATTTCTCGGCGTAACAATGAGTCTATCGAACGCTTAGTAGTGCAGGGCAAAGTTGAAGGCACCAGACCACGCGGCAGATCACCAATGAGGTGGACGGATCAAATTAAGGCTGCAACCAACAGCAAGGTTCACGAGAGCACTAGGAATGCAGCTGTGAGAGAAGAATGGCGTCGCATTATTAAGCGGGCCACTCAACATGATGACAGCACTTCATGATGACCACGACCACTCTGACAAGAGTGCCACGACTAAGAAGAAGAAGATATGCCATGTCAAAACCATCGTAACCGTATGCTAAGGCTCAGTAACAAATAAAACAAAATATTGTTTAGTCACATTTTTGATTATCAATCTTTCTACTATCTCTTTCTTAAACTTTACTCTTTCCTATTTTAGATAACGACGACTCCCGCTATATATCGCCGCAGATGAGCTTTTAAATAAGCTTGAGCAACTTCAAATCAAAATTCGTTTATTTTTGGACTTAAATGCCTATCAAGAAAACGGACTTGCATGCAATAACACACCGCTAGCAGAATTTGAAATATACCAGAATTTAATTACATAATAACGATAATAAGTGCAGTGCATCATACGATATTACCCCAGTATACGGTTTAAACAAACAAACATGGAATGTGCCAGCCGCATCTCCTCCTGGGTAGGTATATACTTTAAAAACCAGCTAAGGAATTCGAGACTTTCAGTATTATTTTATAATTTAGGCGATAACTCAAGTTCAACATTGGTAGCAATTCATGGTTGCAAAATACGCGACTTAACTAATATAAGTCCATACCTGTCATTTTCTACCATGAGAGAACAGAACCGGATGGCAATAATTTTAGTTGAGATTTAGTTAAGTCGGGATGGTTACGAATCGGGGCCATTATAACTGTTTAACAGGAGTATCAAAGCACGTATGTGTTTGAGTTATAATGTAAGCAAAGCGCAAAAGTCTTCAAATAAATTTTTTTGTTCTGCTGTTTTGCTGACGTCTGATTGGTGGTCCACTGCTAGCAGAATTACATTAATAAGTGCAGTGCACCATAGTTTTGGAACTTTTGGAACGGTCTCCTTTATTCAAAAGGGACAGAGAGTTCACATTTAACTATCTCGCACGGCACATTTTCTTGTTGCCGGAGCTCAGTCCTGTTAACATATTGTCCATGTCCGTGCCAGATAACTTTGCGGTTACGTATGGCGCTAGTGTCTTTAGAACATGACACTTTGGAGACTGGAAAAATTAGTTTCATTTTTCTTCACGCGCAAAGTTATTTGGCACGGACTCATGGTCAAAACATGTTAGGGCTGCCAGGTGAAAATATTTTGCAATCTTATCACAGCGTAGTAGTTCTCCAACTGAAATGATATGACAGAAATTTTTAACTTTTTATTACATAAAAACTTAAACATTTAATAGTAGTTTATGAAGCTCCTACATAACGAAGGGTTTTACAATGCGAGTGTGTTTTTTGAAATGAGCGCAGCGAATTTCAAAATAGTAACGAGCATTGTAATACCTAATTATGTGCAGCTTCATACACTATTCCTGGTGGGTACACTCTATGGGTCTGCAGGCAGGGTCGGTTAGGTAACTATAGGAGCAATTACAGTATTTTAATGATATAGGAGTGGTGCTCGAACAAAGTTTGGAGCACACCCTGGTCAGTTCAACACGAGTTATCCTTTAGTCATTCTATTAAATGCCGTCATTTAATTAACGAGCTAGTCATTCAATCAAATCGCGTATTCAACTACATCACTGCGACACATATGCCCTTTCGAGTTATGAAGGGGTCAAAAGTGGCTTCACTACGTTTGGCTTGAACTTGGCTTGGATACGCTACCGGATTTTAAATATTTTCTTGTGATTTCCAGGTGACTGCTATTCAAAGAAATATGAATATCTAAGCAATGACACTGAAAAGAATAAAATATCTTTTCAAAATACTTGGTGGAACTTCGCAGCGGAAATCCTTGGAGATTTAATGTATACTTTCGATTTTGTACTCTGGGGCCAAGTGCCTGAGGAGACAAACCAATTTTGGTATCTCATTTTGTACTTGAAGGAACTCGCGACAACTTATAGCAACCCGTCAGAAATAGTTAGCAAAGCGAGCAATGAAGCTTACTTAGTACAGTTAAACGATAAACTAGAAGATGCTAAAAAGAAGCTTAAGAAACGTCAGGAGGATTACAAAATTCTGGATCATAATCTGAGGCAATTAAGAATTACTTTGGCGAGCTATGAGAAACTTATGGAGAATTTACGCGAGAAAATGCAAAAAGTGCCAATGCCAAATGATAATCAGCAATCTACTGAAGAGGTATGTATTACGCACAATCCTGAATCCTGAAATCGCTCATTGGCTGAAAAAAAGGGACACATGCGACAGGACACAGGACATTTCGCGGATTGGAAGTTTTGCAATGCAAAATCCACGAAGTATTCCTTTTTTCCGGCCAATGAGCTATTTTGGGGATTGTGCGTACCAGATTACAACATCTAAGTTCGTTTGCCGTTTGATAAGACACAAAAGTGCTTCAAAATTAGTTCGGCTCAGCAATAATACTGGTTATATGTTATACCTAGTACATGCCTATATAAGCTCACGCTTTGTTTGCTGCGCTGAGATTTCAAAGGGGATTATTATTTTTTATATGACGTATTTTATACACTTACTAGCTTTCCGCCCCGCGGTTTCACCCGCCGCTAAAAGAGTTTTCCTGTGGGATTGAGTTCCCGCGGTAAAAAGTTGTTTTTGTCGTTGATCAGGTTATTGCCATGAAGCTATTAGTATGACCACATCTAAAAGATTATTTTATTTCTGTGTGAGTGTGATATTTTCCGTAGTAAAAAGCTGATATTGCTATGCATGCGCATCGCACAGTGAGCGTAGCTTTCTAATAGTGAAAGAATTTTAAAATAGGTCCATTAATTTTCGAGTTCAATGATGACAAATTAAGAAATAAACAAATAAACTAACATACATACACAACACATTTATATACTTACAACTCTTTAATGTATTAGTGATGAATGATAATGCTCGAAAGAGGCAAGCACCATTCCCTAATAATGGCACAACAGTATGTGGTACCATTGCACTTTCAATGTTAATAATTTCTACAACCAAAGTATAAATCGAAGAAAGCATTCGCAATTTTCACAGAAAAAACTCAATTCGCAGACATCAGTGACGTCGGCTCTCACGCGTCCGCGTATTTACGTTCTGTACAAGGCCAGAACGCCAGGGGGTGTAACTACTCACGTATAGATTGGAATTCACTTTTTTACACAAGAGTACGCCAATTCTCGTGTATAGTTCGTAGTGGCATAAGTTAATTGCTTCTTTCAAGTACGCTTAGAGGCAGTGTTGGCCATTAATCGTTAATCACAATACAATTATTTATAATGGCATTACATGTAGCCCCAAAATTAATTGCATTACTTGTAATGGGTAGTCTAATTACTCAATTACTTTTCAGTCGATGTGTCTCTGCTAAAAGATCGCGGGTTTGACAGATTTGGCGGGTTTGGCATATTTGGCGGGTTCGGCAAATTTGGCCAAGGTGGGGACAAGGTGTAGTGCGAGTTCATCTCAAGTGTTAGTTTGGCATGAGTGCGAGTTTTAGTGCGAATTTGGCACGAGTGCGGGTTTAAGTGCGAGCTTGGCACTCGTGCGAGTTTGGCACTAGTGCGAGTTTGGCACTTGTTCGATTTGGCACCAGTGCGAGTTTGGCACTAGTGTGAGTTTGGCATGAGTGCGAGTTTTAGTGCGAATTTGGCACGAGTGCGGGTTTAAGTGCGAGCTTGGCACTAGTGCGAGTTTGGCACTAGTGCGAGTTTGGCACTAGTGTGAGTTTGGCACTAGTGCGAGTTTGGCACTAGTGCGAGTTTGGATCTAGTGCGAGTGTGGCACTAGTGCGAGTTTGACAATAGTTCGATTTGGCACCAGTGCGAGTTTGGCACTAGTGCGGGTTTGGCACTAGTGCGAGTTTGACACTAGTGCGAGTTTGGCACTAGTGCGAGTTTGGCTATAGTGCGAGTTTGGATCTAGTGCGAGTTTGGCACTAGTGCGAGTTTGGCACTAGTTCGATTTGGCACCAGTGCGAGTTTGGCACTAGTGCGGGTTTGGCACTAATGCGAGTTTGACACTAGTGCGAGTTTGGCACTAGTTTGATTTGGCACCAGTGCGAGTTTGACACTAGTGCGAGTTTGGCACTAGTGCGAGTTTGGCACTAGTTTGATTTGGCACCAGTGCGAGTTTGACACTAGTGCGAGTTTGGCACTAGTGCGAGTTTGGCACTAGTTTGATTTGGCACCAGTGCGAGTTTGGCACTAGGAACCGGGAGTTCTGTCCCACCCCAGGCATGGGGTCTAGACGTGCGTGGAGCCGAAGATGTGAGTCTTCCTGCCTTCTTGGCGTCGGTTCATGGGGTTGCAAACCTTGTTACTAATATTTTTCCTAACGGTGACAGGGTTAGCATTCCGATCCGATGCTCTGACGCCTTGGTCGGCCCTTCATAACGCATTTCTACCAACTGGTTCTCACTGACAGCGTTGATGGGACGAGGTTGGCTGCAAAGCCATATCTTCGCAATTTTTTTTTTGCTCCTGTTGGTTCCGATCCGACATTGCGAGACTACGGGCGGTATCGCGGTCAAAATCTGGAGCGTGGCTAAGTGCACTGCCATCAATCACCTAACCCGGGTAATTTGGACAATGACTCGCTTCGCGTGGCAGTGGCTCTTCACCTGAGCTGCAATGTTGTATTGTACCTCACTGCTGCATCTGTGGTACCATGGTGGAGGTCAGTGGCCATCATGCGTTGAGTTTTTGTCGTTGTGCAGGTACGCTCTCAACGATATCGTCCGTAGAGCCATTGTGATCTCCTGCGTCTTGGAACCCCTAGGATTGAGCCACTCACCGCTAGGTGAGTATAGTGTTCTGTGATTGAACCACACGGATAGCAAGAGACCGGATAGTCTGACGCTGCGCTCATCCCATGGCAAAAAGGCAAACGCCTGCTGTGAGACGCAACTTGTGTCAGTACGTTTGCAGCTTGCTTGTAATAAGCACCTTTGGACCGGCTGCCACCTGGTGATCTTTTTACCTAACAGCTGACTTTTTCTTAGATTTTAAGAAACTGTGACATAAATGTATGTTCTAGAATTATTGAATAATAAATTTATTTTATTTATACTTATTTCTACTTAGTTTTCTATGTATTTGCTTTTTATTTCTTCTGAAAACAATGATGGTGCGGAATTAAAGGTGAGCGACTCGCACTTGACCGATGTTTCAATATGAGTAGAGAAGAATATCATTATTGAGGTTTTCAACACGCATCCAATATTTGACGTACTCACTACAGTTTACGTACTTTTCGAACAGAATCCGAATTTCACTTTAAAAAATTGTGCTGCTGCCGCTCGTGACTTTAATTTTTTTTAACACATTTATACTTAAAAACGGTGGTTCAAGTAATATTTTTTATAACACATTTGCTCGTAAAGGGTCTCTTACTACACCAATTTCAATATTGTATTGTATCTTATTACGTACTTGAGCGTAATCGTAATGTAAAATGCACGAGTGCTGTAAAACACACGAGTTTTTTTTTAATTAGGTAAAACGCACGGTTTATCGAACGGTACTTTTTTAAATCTTAGCAAAGAGTTTTTATGGCAGAAAAGTGGTCAACATTTTATAAATAAAATTAACTTTGGGAGATAAAGTATAATAAAATAAACATTTAATTCTTTGATTTAATTAATTTTTACAATAAATTACAACCATTTATCTGTAACAAAATAAAAAAAATATTAATTTAGTTTATTAGTAATACTGGCTGGTTTTTTGTGCTTTGCCTTAAAAAAAACGCGCTGCGCGATATATACTAGGTAATCTGGGGTACGTTCAGAAACGCTCGATCGATCGAAATTTAACCTGGTTAAAAATTATATTGCCCGTTCAGAGACACCTGGCAGACGAAATTTCGACTAGGTAAATTTTTATCCGGCCCGTTCAGAGGCGCACCGGAAGTGAGGTTTTATCTGACAGCAGCTAAGGTGCACGTTCAGTGCGTCCCACTAGTATAAGATTCGATCGGTATAAATATCGAACTGGGTCGACTGAACGTACCCCTGTGGATGCGCGCGCATCGCTAATTTGTGAACGAGTAAAAATTATACCTCGCTTTTTTTCTTTTCGCTGTATTGTTTTAATTTTTTAGCTATTTCCTCGCAAATATGTTATAAAACGTCGTACGACATACGTGCGGTTTGATAATTACAGCCTCTGCTTTCTTGTAGCCCTCGCCTACGGCTCGGGCTAGCAATATCGCCTCGGCTGTAACTATCAACGCACCGCACTTGTATCGTAATGTACTATTATATTTTGGGATAAAGAGGCTATAATACTATATTTTTTATACAGTTCTATTGGTCATAGTATAATGGTAAGTGATGATATTCTAATATTTTTTTTATTTCAATTTATATTTTTTTTAAGATTCTCCGTTTTTTTCTATGGGTCGCTAGAAAATTTATCCCGGAAATGAATTCCTCATCTTTGAATTATACGAAAACGACACCAAACTTGGGCTAGTAACTATATGTGAACTGCAATCGACTGGAGAATGCACCGCGGGAGATGCACTTTTCCCCCCCCCTCCCCTGCCCACCTGTCGCGTGGCACCGATGGGCACGGTGTCTAAATCAGCTCTAATTACCCCATAGATCAACTGCGCCAAACGGTACCTTTTGCGAATAATCTAAAGGGTGCTCCATACAAGACGGCTCATTAACGTCCCCGCTAAAATATAAAAACCCCGTTACGAAATATACGCGAGCAGTTCCCTATGGCGGCGTTCTGGCCTTGTACAGAACGTAAATACGCCACGCGTCCACCACGCGTCTTCTGGCCCATTCGGGAATATGACTCGATCAAGTTCCAATTTTAAAATAAAAACAAAATTTTAATTTTAATTTCAAGCAAAACCGCCTTCTGGTAATATTGTAGAAATACAAATTGAAAGGTAATTTCATTCGACTTTAAAATATACCTCCCGTGCCTGTCAAGGAAGGGTTATGTTTTTCGCGCGTATCTTGTATATGTATTTATATATGTTTTACTATTTCTTAATTACCTCGTATCTCAAAAAAGGCTGAACCTATCGAGTGGGCTATCAAAACAATGGTAGTTAAAAGGATAGTACAAAAATATTCTATCTGCAAGATTCTTTCAACCCCTTTTCGTTGATTTTTACTAACCAAAAATTGCTCATTGTGGTGAGTAAATTTCGTAAAATTGGTACCAATCTTGATGCATCTTATAATTTCGTTGTACTCTTAGTGCCACATCAGATTAACTTCAAATATCAAAATAGCTATAAGTATGTGTGCCTATAAAATTTGAGGACTTTCCGTCATTTCTCATGGATCCCACGATAAAAAATAGATTTTGCTGGACACGGAACCAACATTGAAATATACCTTTTCTAATAAAAAAAAAGAATCTTTTAAATCGGATAAAATGAATTACGGAATTTTGACGTAACATAGGTACATAAAAAAAAACGTACATCACTATTTAATTGAGAACCTTCTCCTTTTTTTATTTGAAGTCGGTTAAAAAAAGTTAGTCTGGTTCGATGACGTTCTAATTTTATTTTTTTTATTAAATCTCTATGAAGTTCTTGAATAAAAAGTTTTGCAATGGTTAGAAATTAAGAAAAAGAGCTGTTGATATTAATGCAAACTTTCATCACCTATTTAACCCCCTTAAGGATAAAAAATCCAAAATCTCTGATACATGTATCCATTAATTTTTGGTTATTAGCCTAAACACAAAATTATAAGATCCTAACTACAAAACTGACGGAGTTCCCATACAAACTTCCATCCCGTATTTAACCCCTTTTGTGGTAGAAAATCCAAAAACGCTGAAACACTTATTCATTACTTTTAAATCATTAGCCTAAATACAAAATAAGAAGATTCCATCAAAATTGACGGACTTTCATACATAGTATGGCGGTTAGCCGGAAAAGTTTGCAAACTGGCGTGATGGGATGAATGGGTCTCAGACTGGTTGTACACATCCTAAGGTAACTTTTGAGATATGTTGCCCTGGTGGGTACACTCCATGGGTCTGCAGGCAGGGTCGGTTAGGTTACTATATAGGAGCAATTACAGTATTTCAATTATATAGGAGTGGTGCTCGAACAAAGTTTGGAGCACACCCTGGTCAAATTCACATCGCGGTGAAAAAAATCCAAAATGGCGGAAAACAAGATGGCCGCCATATAAAATAAAAAGTCGAATATCTCCTAAACGATGAGAGATAGATGGAGAGTGCTCGAATAAATGTTATAGGAAATGATAGTAGGTAACCTCCGGTGATCACGAAAATCCAAGATGGCGGATCCAAAATGGCGCCTGATAAAAAAATGCTTCGAGCAGGCTGCAATTTGGTTGGTGAGATGTCATTGAAGTACTAATTCGATATTGATAGTTCGTTTTTCAAATTCACCGTTTTCCAATTGCATTAGTACTTCAATAACCTCTCACCAGCCAAATTTCAGCCTGATCGGAGCATTTTTTATATCAGGCGCCATTTTGGATCCGCCATCTTGGATTTTCGTGATCACTAGAAGTTACCCACTATCATAACTTTTAGACAATTCAGTTTAGACCTTACCAAAAATCAGAACTTCAACTTAACTATAACTATAAAGGTTCCAACATAGAAATGGTAGATACAGCTAAGCTACTAGGTATTGATTTAGACACCAACCTAAATTGGAAAGAACATGTACACAACCTATCGCTTAAACTTTCTTCTTTTATCTATGCATTGTACCATCTCAAGAAATCAACAGACTTTAAAACTGCACTTGCTGCATATTATGCATATGCTTATAGTAGGATAACCTATGGTATCATTTTTTGGGGTAATTCCACTGATGTAGAAGATATATTTATTCTTCAAAAGAAATGTGTTAGAATCTTAACAAATATAGAACAAATGGAGTCTTGCAAACCTCACTTCATAAAGCATAATATTCTCACCTTAACTTCAATTTATATCTTAGAGTAAATTTGTCAGAACCCATATGTACCTATACTCCCCAGAAACAACATTAAAAAGAAATAATCGCAATTTACATAAACTTAAAATGCCCTCTTCAAAATTAGAATTATTTACCTCAGGCCCCCATTCAATGATGATTAAAATAATAAAATGATTAAAATACCGAACATTATAAAAAATAATAATATCCATAAATCGTTTATAAAACAATTAAAAAAGGTTCTCATTAAAAAATGTTATTATAATCTTAACGAATTTTTTGATGATGATGATAAAGATATGTATAAAATACAACAATCATAAAGAATAGATTTATATAATGCTGTATTTAGAAATTTAATGTCATATAGTATAAGATAGTGTTGATCTCAGATACTATTACTACTAAAATTTTAATGTTAAGTTAATACTTGTTAACTGTTTCATTACCTTTTTAATATTCTATATGTTTTAATATTTTATTAGAGTTAAAAATTATGAATAGTAGCGTCCTCTGCTGAAAAATTGCTATGCGCTAACAGGGCGTCATGATTAATTTATATAAGACCTATGTAACTACTCGTATGAATGTACCTTATTAATTGTGATACTGCAATAAAAAATGATTATGATTATGATTATGATCATTCCCTATAACATTTATTCGAGCACTCTCCACCTATCTCTCATCGTTTAGGAGATATTCGACTTTTTATTTTGTATGGCGGCCATCTTGTTTTCCGCCATTTTGGATTTTTTTCACCATGATGTGAATTTGACAAGGGTGTGCTCCAAACTTTGTTCGAGCACCACTCCTATATCATTGAAATACTTTAATTGCTCCTATAGTAACCCAACCAACCCTGCCTGCAGACCCATAGAGTGTACCCACCAGGGCAACATATCTCAAAAGTTACCTTAGGATGTGTACAACTAGTCTGAGACCAATTCAACCCATCACGCGAAAGTGCAAGCTTTGTCCTGATTTTGATCCTTAACCGCCGTACTAACAAACTTAACACCTCCTTTTTACCCTTTTAAGGGGGAAAAATCCATCAATACTTTCTTAGTGGTAGGTTTCGTTATAATAGCAACATGTTCTTCATATTTCACGATTCTAGCTTTAGTAGTTTAGGCTCTGCGTTGATGAATCAGTTAGTCAGTCAGTCAGTCAGTAAGGACAAACGATTTTATAAGTTTAGAAGATTAATAACTGTAGGTATCAACTTTAAATACTACATATATTTTTGGGATATTTTAGCACTCACAAATGCTATTTTATTTCATATAAATATGAAAGAAAGAAAATAATAAATTCGCCTCAGGCCACGACCTCAGTCGGTCACCGAAGCTGTGACCAGAGTGACGAAATTAGTATAGTCGGTAGCATAGTTGGTAGTGCAATGGACTGGCATTCCAGAGGCGCAGGTTCGAATCCTGCCTGAGGTCATGGCCCGAGGCGAATTTATTATTTTCTTTCTTTCATATTTATATGACTACATAATATATTATTTGGTCTGATCTACGATTTAGAAGCTTATTTTCTTCTGCTATATAGTGCAATTTCATTTCTAAAATATGATAAACAACAAATCAAAAATTTCATCCGTAGACAGCATTCGAACCTGCGTCTTTGGAATACCGTTCCAACGCCATGACCGCTAGGCCACTACGGCTCTTGTCCTGAGCGCGAGCGGTGAAATTGTTAATCGTCCACTTAAAGACGATCAAAACAAACAACAGATCAATCACCGCATCACCGCTCAAGACAAGAGCCGTAGTGGCCTAACGGACATGGCGTTGGAACGATAATCCAAAGACTCAGGTTCGAAACCTGTCTACGGTTGAAATTTTTGACTTTTCATATTTTAGAAATATTTTTTTTGTTCTAAAACCTATCGTGATAGGTATCAAATGATAGGGCGTTATTTATTTAATCGTATGGCGTAGTCATAAGTTGTAGGTAATTGTAATTAAAATTATAAGTCTACATCCAGGCCGCGCAGCCAGTCAATATCCTCCGGTGTTAAATTGTTATGGAGGTCCTCCGGGCAGCCGTGATATCAGCTTCGCTTGTTGGTCGGCGTGACTTCAGACGCTGCGGCGGTGGTTAAGTGAACTCTTGATGGGCAGGTATATCAGGGCGCGTTTTTATTTTTTCGACTCCCTCATGAGTGCCTGTTTTCTTCGCAAGTGTAGCGGAAGAATATGTGTTGAAGAAACCTTTTTTGCTCTATGCGAACAAAACTTCCAAAAATAAAGTTTGACACAGTCAATCTCTCTTACAGCTCTTACAAATGTCAAGAAACAAAATGGTTTTATTTTCATCATAAATATTTTATAATTATTTTAATAGCGCCGCTCCTGCGAATTTTCTTTATGTCGATATCGGCGCTAGATAATACGAAGAATCGTAAGAAGACATTTATGACATTTTAGACATTATTCTTTTAAGAAAGATTCGAAATTCTTTTTTCATCCCATCTATTCAAAAACGACGACTTTAATCGCATATAAGTGCGCCTTAAGTTGATGCTTCTAAGCGACATAAGTACTATTACTCTACTCTTTGCTAGAGACTGCCCCAGCCGGGTAAAAATGAGATTTTAATTTTTATTTGGAACATCTTTATTTTTTTTCTTGATTTGGCTTGACGCGGAACGAAAACAAATAGGGACTTTTTGACAGCACAAAATTTTAGTTCAAAAATTCACATTAGATGGCTCTGCTCTTATTTCATAAAAAAAAAAGACAATGCTCCCTTAGAATATAAACTCTTTGTATTTTTTTGACTCAACTTGACATACCATAATGTCAAATCTAAAAGAACATTATTTTCGTCGTATTTTTTTGCTGCTAGGCATAATATTACTCTCGCCCAACTAGCAGAATTATTATAATCATCATCTGAAATCGCATAAATTATATCAACGTGAAAATAACTTTGTTACGATATGGAACTTTTTCAAGAGGTTTGTTTTTGACTCTGAATAAAAACTCCTTACTTGTACTCCATTATACAGTTTATCAAAAATCTTTTGCCCTACCGGCGCAATCTTTAAGGAGTTTTTATTCTGAGGATGGCTTTGATGAGATGAAATAAAGTAAGCGACATCTATCGAGAATAAAAATACTATTTTCTGTCATCTGAAAGTCTCTATCAAATTATGGTATGAATAAACACTGGCTGGTAGACTGTGCGACTATTAATAAAAAAAAAATGAAAATGCACGAACTACGGCACGTAGGCAGCAGGGTTTTATAGGGAGCCCGTGTTTTAGACTCTTTTTATAAATTATTAAATAATTCTTTTAGCAGTGAAAGTACCTATAACATTCTTATTCTATAATATTTACATTAGTTAGGTGCCTCATATCACTCAGGAGCAAAAATATTTTTGGCACTGGCGACGTACTTTGAATCCCTCGCTACGTTCAGGATTCTACTTTAGAATCCCTCACTTCGCTCTGGATTCAAAAAAAGCGCCCTCGTCTTAAAAATATTATTTTGCTCCCACGTAATAAAATCTACTATTCTTCGTCCACGTCATCGAAGTAATATGACTTTTTTGATCTATGGGAAATGCTCAAATTAAAAAGTATTATAATAGTGTGATCGATCATACAGTAAGATACTATAAGAGTAAAATGAAGGAGTCCATAAAGTGACGTCGTTTTAAAAAGCAAATAGAGGAGTAATAGCTCGAGGTCATAATTACATGTTTTTGGTGAGTGTAGGTAAAACACAACGTAGCGAAGATAACACCTCTTCTAGACTCCCGAGTGCGGTTCTGAGTCTCAACTATAATTGCGGCCCTAAGTGTTGCTACATATAAACGTTTAACCTTGACGTTTAACTTTGAAAGCGCGGCAACCACATTTTCTGATGTGATCGTAGTGTTCGAGTGCTCCAACGCCATCACCAATGGACGATACGTTTCTGGAAGTCCTGCTAGCATTATAATGCCCAGGAACTCGTCACTTACAGCTGCTCCAATCCCTTGAAGATCCTGCTATGTAGCTAGCATCTTGTTCACATAATCTCTCAGGTTTCCATCAAATTTAATCGACAGAAGGCTTTTCATTAGTCCTAGTCTTCTTATGAGCCCGCTATCAGCATAAGCTTTCTTCAGCGCATTAAACGTTTCAAATGCAGTTTTGGCTGACCTGATTACCGGGTAAATTGTTTCGTCACAAGCGAGACATATCTTCGCTCGCGCTTTCGCATCCTTTCTCTTGACGTCTGGGTCTGTCAGATCGTCAGGTTCGCTTACGACAACGTCCCAGAGCTCAAGGTCCACGAGCCAGCACTCTACTGCAAACGCCCACGTTGCAAAATGCCCGCCGATGGAAGAGATTTTTCACTATTTCCTTCCATAGCACGTACAAACTTGCACAAATGGTTCACGGGGTAAAAGAGCTACCCATAACCTATAATTACTAACGTTGAAGAAAGTAAAATAGCAGGTTTCAATAATACGCAGTGTTACTGTGAACCATATTATTTTCAGAGATGAGTGGGCCAGGGTGTTGCATATTGTAAACCAAAGAGTTTTAACAGTTCCTAATAGACGTTAGATCACTCATACATAATATTTAGGTTGGGTTTGCCTGTGCAGAGCGATTCTGTTCAAAAGCTTTATATAGTTGGTAAATTTCGACGATCTCTATTAAATTTGAGCAAGTAAGTAATGTTTGGAAGTTTCCTAAGTCAAGTGGGTTTAATTTTAGATTTTTGAACAAAATCTCTCTGCGCGGGCTGTTGCGGCTGCATTCAGCTAGCACATGAAAAGCATTTTCTATCTTATTACACACTTCGCAATATGGTGAGACGGTTTTTATTAGATGGCCAAATTTGTTAAACGGAACGTGTCCTGATCTAAGTCTTACAAGAATTTTGAGAACTTTTCGAGGTAATTTCAAATCCATGAATAATGGGGTGCGGGGTGGTTTGCACTGAATTGTTTTGTACCAGATTCCCTTTGAGAGTGATCTAACGTCAAAATATTCCTTCCAACTGTCATAATTACTATTTTTGAATTTTATGAATGTCTCTGATATGTCTGGACTCAACGGGTACTCTGCACCGTGAAGTGCAGCGTCCCGGGCCAGCACATCTGCCACCTCGTTGCCTCTCTAGTCTAGTCCTATGTGCGACGGAACCCACTGCAACTTCAGAAGCAAGCCTCTATTATTGTACTCATGAAGATTTTTTAAAATCTCATTTGCAACAGAAATTTGCATTTGCAAACATTAAAGAGTTGTAAGTATGTATGTGTTGTATATGTATGTAAGTTAGTTTATTTGTTTGTTTCTTAATTTGTCATCATTGAACTCGAAAATTAATGGACCTATTTTTAAAATTCATCCACTATTAGAAAGCTACGCTCACTGTGCGATGCGCGTGCATAGCAATATCAGCTTTTTACTACGGAAAATATCACACTCACACAGAAATAAAAGAATCTTTTAGATGTGGTCATACTCAAAGCTACATGGCAATAACCTGATCAAGGACAAAAGCAACTTTTTACCGCGGGAACTCAATCCCATGGGAAAACTCTTTTAGTGGCGTGTGAAACCGCGGGGCGGAAAGCTAGTTGTTTATATGCAGAATATAAGATTGAATTTAATTAAAATATTAAATTAGATAAGGTAGGTACTTACGTATCTTCTTTCTCTAGATTTATGTCAGGGCATTTTTATGTTATTTCAGGTATCAAACGATCTAAACTATTTAGCCCAGGTGGCCAATAATTTGGAAGTAATGTTCCGAAGGTCAAACTTCAGAGATCTCTCAATAAGATTGGATAAAGAAATCGAAAGACTACATGAACAGTCTGATAAGGAACATAATATGGACGCAGTTAGCGACGGAGAAAACTCAGATTTAGATAAGAAAACTATGAAATAATGTAGAGTGTACATTATTACATTTACACTTGATTTACACATAGTTAAACATTATTTTAACCAGTAAATTTCGTAGAATTAAGTTACCCTAACTGGTTGGTTGGCTTTACATTATAAAGTCAACCAGCCAGTTAAGGTAACTGAGCTACACCAATCGATGATGTTTTCTCAGGTGTTTATTTTATATTCTTCTTGCGGTGCCTCTCCAATACTGAAGGTTAGCCGTCAGCTCTACATAGTTTTCTTCTTTCTCGCCTGATGGAAAAGATCTTCCGTTATTTTAAGGGCTCCGTACCTCAAAAGGAATAAAAGGAACCCTTATAGGATCACTCGGTTGTCCGTCTGTCTGTCTGTCTGTCTGTCCGTACGTCCGTCTGTCAAGACCCTTTTTCTCAGGAATTCGTGAATGTATTAAGTTGAAATTTATACTGAATACTCAAGTCTAGGATCCCTTGAAGCTGGAAAAGAATCATACTTCTAAGTCTTATTCGCAATCAAAAGATATGAACGTTTTTTTTTTTATTTATTGCAAGGGAACCGAAAACTAAAAAGTATGCTTTTTTTGTGATCTAACAAAAAAAAATAGTTTTTGGATTTTTTCTTCAAGATCTTAGGTTACCGGGAAGTAGGTACCCTACAGGTTTTGCCTTCCTCGAAGTTCAAAAACCTACACCAAAACTTCAAAAATGTTAAGAGGGAGGTTGTAAAATTGTCAGTAAATATGTCGGATTATGGAGAAATAATTATTTTAATAATTAGGTTTTTGATAATACCTTTTTATATAATTATTGGCTGAATAGTGTAATTACCTGTGCCTGAGGTGAATTTAAAAAGTAAAGCGGCAGTTAAAAAATGTCACTTCTTGCTGGATCGTGAAAGATGAGTATTTTTCTGTTATTTTATGAGAAATTATAGATTTTAGCCAATAGAGTGTGTCATAGAATTGTTGGATAGAAGATTATGCCCATTAATAAATTGTTAACTTACAACTAACTGTGAAAATGTCTAGATTAATTAGTCATTTAGAATAAACGTATTTTAATGTGGAAATGGACACTTTTATTTACACTTTAGTTAGTTACCCTGAGTTATTAACCTAGTATTCTAACAAAAACCTACCTAAACCTTCCCGTTAGTTACGTCGCCGAGCCCTGTGGCTTTACAATAGGGTACATTCATTTTATGACTGATTCTAGTACAGTTTGATATGCTAAACCATAATCCGAGGGGTGCCTGACTAGCACGGACCCTTGGAGAAAATTAATTTTTGGGGAAAATAGGTTCCACTTTTTTAAACGACTCCAAAACAAAGGAGGAGGTTCTCAATTCGGTTGTATGTTTTATTTATGTAGGATGGGGGGCCGGCACGGAGGCAAGGAAACAACTCTTTGACTTAATAATATCTTCTTTATTCAGCTAGTATAACACTTATTCAAACCCTCACGGTTCGTCGTCTACGCCAGCTCCATCCAAACTCCCAAACTCCAAACTCATCTGACATACTGAATCGCTTTCCCTCTCGCACTCGTACAACATAACTCCACCTTCTCTGTCACACATCTTCGTTTAAAAAAAACTATCATACGTCATCGTTCATAAATAGATCATTCAACATAAAGATCCAATCCCACATTTATTTATTACTAGCTTTTACCCGCGACTTCGTCTGCGAAGATTATTTTTTTCTCTCTCCCTCGACCAGCCGTTACGAAAAGAGAACAGGCATGGAATATGAGGGCGCGCATTTGTATTTAATTAACCGTCGCTTGTCCGTGAGAGGTTTATGCCCAAGATCCCCGGTGCCGCCAGCGCCCTCATCAGTTAAAAAAATCATTACTCACTGAAAACGCAATGAATCGAAAATCCGGTAGGTAAACCAGATTAAAGTGAAGTTTGTTTTAAGCACTAAGCACTAAATTCATGATTCAGTGTTAACAGCAGTTACAGATACCAAAAGTGCTAAAAGTGGCCGTTTTTCGCAAATTTTCCTTCTGTTACTACCAGGAACTATGAATTGCAACTTTATGATGTTATTAATTATCTTCTTTGTTCTGAATTTCGATTAATTGCTTTTTCAGTGAGTAATGATTTTTTGACTGATGAGGGCGCCACAGCCAGGGCTCAGGGTAGCCCCTTAACCATCTACATTAAATTTTGAAATTTTACATAATTTACATGGTACAAAATTGTACTTGCGCCATAATTTACAAATTATGTAATTTTACATAGTTACTCGCACTTGACCTATTTTTATATCTAAACTTATAAAATCGTTTGTCCTTACTGACTGACTGACTGACTGACTGACTGACTGACTGATTCATCAACGCAGAGCCTAAACTACTAAAGCTAGAATCGTGAAATATGGAGAGCAGGTTCCTTTTATAACGAAACCTACCACTAAGAAAGGATTTTTAGATTTACTCCTTAAAGGGGTAAAAAGGGGGTGTGAAGTTTGTATGAAAGTCCGTCAATTTTGAACGTAGGATCTTCTAATTTTGTATTTAGGGTAATGATTTAAAAGTAATGAATACGTGTCTCAACGTTTTTGGATTTTCTACCCCTAAAAGGGTTAAATACGGTATGGAAGTTTGTATGGAAACTCCGTTAGTTTTGCAGTTAGGATCTTAAAATGTTTATTTTATTATACTTTATCTCCCAAAGTTAATTTTATTTATAAAATCTTGAACACTTTTCTGCCATAAAAACTATTTGCTAAGATTTAAAAAAGTACCGTTTGATAAACCGTGCGTTTTACCTAATTAAAAAAAAACTCGTGTGTTTTAAAGCACTCGTGCATTTTACATTACGATAACGCACAAGTACGTAATAAGATACAATACAATATTTGTTAGAGAATGGGAAACGTGTATCCGAACTTATTTCTAAACTTTTGTATTGGCAACATTTTGACGTTGACCAAAGAGTAATCGAACTGTCTAAAAAATGTCTCACAGAAAATCTGTTCATGTGTACGTGTGGAAAAATAAACAAGAAGCCCTAAAATATTAGTTTCCATTAAAAGAACCTGTATTACACAAAACCCAAGCCCTTACAAACTGGCGACCGTGGATAACAATAATGGAAAACAGGCAGAGGGCAGAATGTCGACGTCAATTTACTATAAAATGCAACGCTTTCAACGTGCAAATGGCGTCGGCGCATCCACCACACGTGAGTCCGCAATACGAAATTATACTGGTTCTGTACAAATCATTAAAGGATATAAGGTCAGAACTAGATAAGTTAGACAAAATTATTATGAATAATGCCTTGTCAAATTTCGAGGAAGAGAAGTTACAAAAAGAGAGCGATGAAATAGAAAAATATAAGGAAAAATGGCTACTCATTGACACAAAGTTTGAGATATTCCTCAAAGATCGAGAAAAGGCAAGTGAGAAGAAAAAGATCCAGATGACGGAGAGCAATAACGTCACGATGACGGACCAAAGACGGTCATTGAGGCTTCCGCAACTGGAAATAATTAAATTTGACAGCAATTTAAAGTCATGGCTGCCATTTTAGGCGCAATTCAAGAAAATTGACGAAGACAAGACGCTTGAGCCGTCAGACAAGTTCGTCTACTTACTACAGTCGATAAGCCCAGGGACTGAGGCACGCCAACTCGTGGAGAGCTATCCCATCTCGGACGAAAATTACACACTGTGTATGGAACATCTAAAGTCAAGATACGCGAGAGAGGACCTCCAAACACAACTATATGTAAGAGAACTATTAAGCCTGATAATAAATAGAGAAAGGCATATAAATCTTACAAGTTTATATGATAACATAAGCGCACAATTAAGAGCATTAGAAAGTTTAGGTGACACAAAGAAGAATGCGGCTTTCATTTTACCCATGGTCGAATCCATATTACCGGAAGAGACTATGAAAGCGTGGCAACGACTTGGAAAGCACAGCACGGAAATGGACACAGAATTAAATAATTTACTAAATTTTCTACAGATAGAGGTGGAGAATAACCAACGCATTGAAATGGCTAGAAACTTCCAGAAGAATGAAACAGTAGAAGAGGGCCAAACAGCAAGTTTTCCCTCTACCCACCTTTAAAGGCTGATTTCTGTGGATAATGCCCCCCTTAAGTCCAACTTTTTTTCAATGTTAATGTTACTTAAGAGTCAAGCGGAGTTTTTAAAATTAGTTTGAGGCTATGGGATTACCTCAATCAATTTTTAATTTCAAGTTAAAAATTCATAACGGACTAGCACGGACTTAAAATTCTAAATTCCGATTAAAAAATAATTAACTTACATTTAGAGCAAGGATGCTGAAACTTTTATGGTTACTAGAACCATTCAATAGAATAATATCAAAAGAAAAACCTTGTGAAAATACTTAAACCAAAAAATAATAAAAAATAAATAAGCCACTCAGGTCGATTTTCCTCGAAAATTACTTAAGAAATTCATAACTCCTAAACCATTAAAAATCGCTGAACATACATGGGGATGATTTGGATACCCCTCGACCTAAGGAATCTGATTTTTGTCTTTGGACGTCACTCTTTGGGCCACCCTGTATACATGCGCAGTATATCGTTGTGTACACCTGGAATTAACGCGTTCTCTGTCAACAGAAGCATTTATAATGACTCTGCGAAGATTTATAGCACGGCGCGGCCGACCAGAACTAAATGTTGTCAGATCAAGGTACTAATTTTCATGGAACTAAAAGTTTATTAACTTCTCTAGATTGGGAGGAGGTACCTACAGCGTCACTCTACCATACGCCGCATTCAATGGAAGATGAATGCACCTAGTGCGGCCTGGTGGGGCGGTTTCTGGGAGAGACTGATAAGGATTATGAAAGACCTGCTAAAAAGAATAATAGGTAAAGCTTTACTTACATACGACGAGCTGGAAACTATACTCTGCGAGTGCGAAGCGGTCATGAATGGTCGGCCTCTAACGTATGTTAATAACGACACAGGTGACTGTTTGGAACCATTGACCCCAGCACATTTTTTGCAGCCAGCTAGCCAAATTACAGTCGAAGTAAGTGATTTTGATCAAATTGACAGGAACAGTTTGAATAGTAGAATAAAATTCATTCAAGAGATACGAGATCAGTTTAGAGAAAGATTCAAGGCAGAATATCTTACATTATTGATACAAAGAGGTAAAGAAAACCGGAGTAATATAAGAGTGGGAGATGTTGTCTTGATAGAAACGGCGGATAAGAGAATAAAATGGCCACTCGGTGTGGTACAGAAATTATTTGCAGGTAAAGATGGCGAGATGAGAACAGCGGAGGTGAGAACTTACATGGGTGTAAAGGTCAGGCCGGTGCAACGCCTCTTCAATTTAGAAGTTTCTTCAGAAAGTACAGGTAACATTACACCAGTAACAAATCAGCCGTCAACTTCTCGTAAGGACGAGCAACCTGCAGTACTGCCTGCTGATACTAGCACATCTACTGTGCCATCAGCTGATCAGGAGCAAGGGGATGTTGCTTCGGATTTAACTGTAGTACCTCAATCGTCTAGAAGTGGTAGACAGGTAAAAGTTCCTAGTAAATTTAATATCTATCAGAGGTATTAAGTATTGCTCATTTACTTTTACAATTTAATTTTACAGAATTATTATAAAGTTCATATTATTATCTGTCATAGACTATTGATAAAAGGTAGTTTAAGTTACTACAGAATTGAATAGGTAATGATACTTACTAATTGATTTAATTCTATTTCTATGTTATAGCATATGGGTACAATAACTAAAACTGAACTACTGATAAGATAACTCGGTGGTAAATTAAGGGTTCGTGTCTGTATACTTCTAAGCGCCATCTAGTGGCAAATTTCTTTATTAATTGAACATTATGTCAATTTGTAAAGTTTGGATACACGCATGTTACTTACTACGTTATAATCTTTTTGGCTTGAGAGGATGTTAGAGAATGGGAAACGTGTATCCGAACTTATTTCTAAACTTTTGTATTGGCAACATTGTGACGTTGACCAAAGAGTAATCGAACTGTCTAAAAAATGTCTCACAGAAAATCTGTTCATGTGTACGTGTGGAAAAATAAACAAGAAGCCCTAAAATATTAGTTTCCATTAAAAGAACCTGTATTACACAAAACCCAAGCCCTCACAATATTGAAATTGGTGTAATAAGAGACCCTTTACGAGCAAATGTTTTATAAAATAACTAGCTTTCCGCCCCGCGGTTTCACCCGCCGCTAGAAGAGTTTTCCCGTGAGATTGAGTTCCCGCGGTAAAAAGTTGCCTATGTCCTTGATCAGGTTATTGCCATGTAGCTGTTAGTATGACCACATCTAAAAGATTCTTTTATTTCTGTGCGAGTGTGAAATTTTCCGAAGTAAAACTCTGATATTGCTATGCACGCGCATCGCACAGTGAGCGTAGCTTTCTAATAGTGAAAGAATTTTAAAAATAGGTCTACTAATTTTCGAGTTCAATGATGACAAATTAAGAAACAAACAAATAAACTAACATACATACACAACACATATATACTTACAACACTTTAATGTATTAATGATGGATGATAATGCTCGAAAGAGGCAAGCAGCATCCCCTAATAATGGCACAACAGTATGTGGTACCATTGCACCTTTGATGTTAATAATTTCTACAACCAAAGTAGAAATCGAAGAAAGCATTCGCAATTTTCACAGAAAAAACTCAATTTGCAGTCATCAGTGACCACAGAGTACTATACTATTACCCTGACGTCAGTGACGTCGGCCCTCACGCGTCCACCACGCGTCTAGCCCATTCGGGCATCTGACTCGATCAAGTTCCAATTTTAAAATAAAGTTTTAAACAAAATTTTAATTTCAAGCAAAACCACCTTCAGGTAATACTGTAGGAAGACAAATTGAAAGGTATTTTCATTCGACTTTTAAAATATACCTCCCGTGCCTGTCAAGGAAGGGTTATGTTTTTCGCGCGTATGTATGTATTTATGTATGTTTTCCTATTTCTTTATTACCTCGTATCTAAAAAAAGGCTGAACCTATCGAGTGGGATAATATCAAAACAATGGTAGTTAAAAGGATAGTACAAAAATATATTTATCTGCAAGATTCTTTCAACCCCTTTTCGTTGATTTTTACTAACCAAAAATTGCTCATTATGGTGAGTAAATTTCGTAAAATTGTTACCTATCCCGTTGCATTTTATAATTTCGTTGTACTCTTAGTTCCACATCAGATTAACTTAAAATATCAAAATAGCTATATGTGTGCCTATAAAATTTAAGGACTTTCCGTCATTTCTCATGGATCCCACGATCAAAATTAGATTTAGCTGGAATTAACATTGAAATTGTTAAAACTCTTTGGTTTACAATATGCAACACCCTGGCCGCCTTTTTATATGTCTATATTTTTGTATTTGAATTGTGAAGTTCGATGCCACTCACTCTGAAAATAATATGGTTCACAGTAACACTGCGTATTATTAAAATCTGCTATTTTACTATCTACAACGTTAGTAATTATAGGTTATGGGCCCAGCACGCTTCCACTGCGCTAGAACCTGGCCTTAAACTGACACTCCCTGGCAAGGAAGATGAGCCGTTTGAAGCCCCATATCAAGAGCTTATCGGATCCTTAATGCACCTTGCGATCTGTACGCGACCTGATATTGCTCATACGGTCTCGTATCTTTCTCAGTTCAATGCACATTACGGGGGGGTGCACTGGAAATCCGCGAAGCGTGTTCTTCGTTACCTTAAGGGTACGAAGGATATGAAGCTTAATTTCTAATCCAACGGCCAGTTCTACCCTGTCGGTTTTTCAGATGCCGACTACGGCAACAACCTTGTCGATCGCCGGTCGTATACTGGTATTGTGTTCATGATGAGCGGAGCACCTGTGTCTTGGGAAGCCCGTAAGCAGCGCACAGTTGCCCTCTCGACCACAGAGGCCGAGTACATGGCACTGGGCGAGGCTTGCAAGGAAACTATCTACCTAAAGTCACTCATTAAGGAAGTCTTCGGTATCACGCATACTCTCATCATACACACGGATAATCAAAGTTCCATTAAACTGGCATACAACAACACATACCATGCACGCACCAAACACATCGACATCAAACATCATTTCATTAGGGACTCATTGTCACACCACGACCTCACAATCAAATACATTCATACGAACGAAATGATCGCAGATATCTTGACCAAACCTTTGCCGAAACTGAAACACTACAAGTGTGTAAAATATCTAGGTTTAGGTTAGGCGTAGGTTTTGTATATGTCATTTGTTTTTTTGTTTAATTGGGTGTTAGGTGGGTGTCATAATAAGGTGTAGATAATTTGATAGGTGTTTATAGTGTGTATATAGGCTGTCCTTTTTTTTGGTGCTAGTGTTAATTGTACAGTTAACTTTGATATTTTCGTTTATTGGTATATAGGGTGTTTCCATTGCGGGGGGGTGTTAAAACTCTTTGGTTTACAATATGCAACACCCTGGCCGCCTTTTTATATGTCTATATTTTTGTATTTGAATTGTGAAGTTCGATGCCACTCACTCTGAAAATAATATGGTTCACAGTAACACTGCGTATTATTAAAATCTGCTATTTTACTATCTACAACGTTAGTAATTATAGAAATATACCCTTTCTAATAAAAAAAAAGAATCTTTCAAATCGGATAAAATAAATTACGGAATTTTGAGGTAACATAGGTACATAAAAAACGTACATCCCTATTGAGAACCTCCTCCTTTTTTTATTTGAAGTCGGTTAAAAAAAGTTAGTCCGGTTTGATGACGTTCTAATTTTAAAATTTATAATTAAATCTGTTCAAATTATCAAAACACAAATTTGCTCTATGAAGTTCTTGAATAAAAAGGTTTGCAATGGTAAGAAATCAAGAAAAAGAGCTGTTGATATTATTACAAACTTTCATCACCTATTTAACCCCCTTAAGGATAATAAATCCAAAATCTCTGATACACGTGTCCATTAATTTTTGGTTATTAGCCTAAACACAAAATTATAAGATCCTAACTACAAAACTGACGGATATTCCATACAAACTTCTATCCCGTATTTAACCCCTTTAGTGGTAGAAAATCCAAAAACGCTGAAACACGTATTCATTACTTTTAAATCATTAGACTAAATACAAAATTTTAAGATTCTAACTGCAAAATTGACGGAGTTTCCATACAAACTTCCATACCGTATTTAACCCTTTTAGGGGTAGAAAATCCAAAAACGCTGAAACACGTATTTATTACTTTTAAATCATTAGCCTTAATAAGAATAAGAATAAGAATATATTTATTTGCCAGAATACAGTATGCGAGATCTTAAATTATTACAAAGTTCCATGTATTCAGCCTGCGCGCAGGCATGCAAATTTGACTCTTTGTACAAATTAGATATTAATGTCATAGAAAAATTACATTGACATTACATTGATATAGAATATTCATTAAATTCAGGTATATAATTTTATGTCAAATACAAGATGTCAATACAATAAATAATAATCTTAAAAATATAAATCCTAAATCCATACAAGTCAATTAACTATTCTTTAAAATTTAAAAATTCCTTTACACTGTAGAAACAATGTTCCAAGAGCCATTTCGTCAATTGAGATTTGAATGAATGTCCTGAGTGTGACTTTATATTAATTGGAAGTTTATTAATGTTAAAAATATTTCTTTTGTATATGTCTTTTTTTCGTCGTGGTTGATTTAACAGATTCATTATCCTAGTTCGTGTTTGCCTTTGAATTACCTCGCCACGCTTTGGCCAGTATTCAGGATGAGAAGATACAAAAACGCAAACATCTCTTATATACATACAAGGCAGAGGTAGAATATCAAGTTTCCCAAAGATAGGTTTACAGCTATCATCGAACCACGCATTTGCGATAGCACGGACACACTTTTTTTGAATCTTAAAGGCCCTTTCAATATCGACCGAGTTTCCCCACAGTATTAAACCGTAGCTAAGCACAGATGATACATAGCCGTGATAAGCCATTAATGCTGCGTCAACCGATATTGTTTGCCTCAGTCTTTTCAGTGCAAACACAAAGCGGTTTAATCTACTGCAAACTGATTCTACATGCTCTTTCCAATTAAGATGATTGTCTATTATGATACCTAGGAATTTAAATTGCTCTACTTCATCCACATTTTCATTCTTATAGCTTAAGTTGATTTGTTTTGGATTGGAATTATAAGATGTCACTTGCATACACTTAGTTTTACTCACATTAATTTTTAAGTCATTTTGTTCCATCCAATTAATTACGTCTGATAGAGCATTATTTATATTCGTATTAAAAGTAATGTCATCATTTTCATATTTTATCAAGATTGTCGTGTCATCTGCAAATTGGACGCACGAATGTTTTTGGATACTATTTGGTAAATCGTTAACATATATCAGAAATAAAAGTGGCCCAAGGACACTGCCCTGAGGTACACCAGTGTCATTAATTTTTAACGTAGATCTGAATTTTCTTTTCATCAAAACGCTTTTTGATTCACAAATTTTAGTTATTTCTGTACATTGTGTCCTATTTTTAAGGAAACTTTCCACCCAGTCAAGTGCTCTACCGCGGATGCCATAAGAATTTAACTTGAATATAAGTTTCCGATGATTTACAAAGTCAAAGGCCTTACTCATATCAAGAAAGATCGACAACACAGGAATTTCAGCATTAATGCTCTGTGTAATCATGCGTATAAGATCAAAGCATGCATGTGTTGTCGATCTCCCTTTTCGAAATCCATATTGTTCAGGCCGAAGAACTCTGCATTTCTCCAGAAATCCGATTAACCTAATATGAAAGGCTCTTTCAAAAAATTTTGATATAATGGGTACTAGAGCGATGGGTCTGTAATTTTCCGTATTCGTTGGGTCACCTTTTTTGAAGACAGGCTTTATTATACTGACCTTAAGTTTTTCCGGAAACGCTCCCTCAACAAAAGAAAGATTAATAATATGGCATAGTGGAAAACAGATGTAGCAAGCACAGGATTTCAAGATTTTTGTTGTTACATCATCAGCACCACTGGCTCCACTGTTTTTCAGAGACATTATAATATTATATACCTCTGTTTCAGTCACTGGTGTTAAAAATATTGTATTTGGATTGTTTGTAATTAGACTACTGTTTGTTAACGTGTGATTTTGTGCTGTGTTTGTTTTATTGGTTAAATCTATAAAATAATTATTGAATATATTGCAAATGTCAAGTGGATTAGTATAAATTTTATCATTAAATCTTATTTCGGTAATGTCATTTATATTTGAATTGTTTGAGCCATTTTCGGCTATAATGTCCCAAGTAGCTTTACATTTATTTTTATTATTACGTATATAATTACCATTTACAAGTGTCTGGGCATGACGAACACACTTCTTTAATATAATGTTATATTTTTTGTATTTAGTTTTATTAATTTGTTTATCACGTTTAACCATTTTGTATTTTACTAACAGTGTTCGTTTAGTTTTACATGACTTTTTTAAACCTTTTGTGATCCAGTTTATTTTCTTGGGACGGTTATTTAGTTTTACTCTAACCACTGGGAAACAGAGGTTATAAAAGAGGAGCAGCGAGTCGTAAAAACACTCAAATGAATTTGTCATATCATTTGCTTCAATGACATCTGTAAAAGTAAGTGCTGAGATGCACTGGTAGAACTTTTTAACATTATCTATACAGTAATCTCTTCTTTGCTCAAACCAAGTTATGTAAGCCGGCTGTTTTTTCACTTTCAATGTAACTATCTGTGCTGTTTCGTGATCAGAAAGTCCAAGATATAGAATACAAAATTAGAAGATCCTACCTTCAAAATTGACGGACTTTCATATAAACTTAACACCCCCTTTTTACCCCTTTAAGGGGGGAAAATCCAAAAATCCTTTCTTAGTGGTAGGTTTCGTTATAAAAGGAACCTGCTCTCCATATTTCACGATTCTAGCTTTAGCAGTTTAGGCTCTGCGTTGATGAATCAGTCAGTAAGGACAAACGATTTTATAAGTATAGATTTTGTAGTTTTAATTAAACTCCTCCAGACAACAAACCAGCACCCATCAAACACTGGGGTACACCCAACATGGTCCCAACGAGCAAAGAGTGAAAACATCTGCGTGGAGTTTACGAAAAAGGACCCAACGTCGAAATCTTCGATACGAAAGGACGCGTCGTGTCAGCCAGCCTTCTTTTGTTTCGTACGTGGAACGCCGCAATACCCCCTCGGTGTTTTCTCGTCATCAAGCGAAGCAAACAAAGGTGTCGTTCGGGAGCTGCTGCAAGCATTATCAGCAGACCTACACCGCAACCAGCAAAAGGCAGGCAAGAGGGAACAGAAGACGCCGGCAGCCATTTTTTTCGTGTTTGTTTGTACGTGAGACGACGCAATACTTCTCGCCGTCCACTACACGGAACAGCATCTACGAGTGCATCGGTGTCGATCCAGGATTTGCTGTGAAAATAAGAAGCATTCCTACACCGCATCAACGAAGAAAATCATCAAAAGGCAAGCCAAGAAGAAACAAGATACCGGTAATCGCATTTCCAGAAACCGGTTCAACAAAGCGGTTACAAAATCGTCAGTCTGCACAGTCCTGAGTATCCGGCCCACTTCAACATTTCCGGACGAGCAGGTGCGAGACGGCGCGAGAGTTCACCCAAAGGTGAAAGCGAGACAGGAGAGGCGCGAACTTCACGTCATTTCCAGCGAGTGAGACAGCGGTACGCATCTTCCTAAGGTACGACAGAGACAGCGAACGGCGCGAGAGTTTGACGTCTTCGCAGCGAAAAGACAGTTGTGCCAACCGTACCTGCGTAATCTCCGTATTTTGGTCGTATAATACGCCCATAGCTTTAGTCCGCCATTTTATTGTACCTACCTAGTTCGCGTAAAGAAAATAAGCAAATTACACAGTAAATTCATAGTCAATAAGTAGATTTACACGTGTTTAGTTTATAAAAAGTGTTAACAGTTACGGCGACATGGCAGAGATCGCGGAAACTATAAAAAAGAAGCGTATTGATAGGGGCTACTTGAAAGCCACCATTACGCGTCTTTCAGCGTTTTCAAAACAAGATTTGACCACATGCTCTAAAGATGAGCTGTCCATTAAGAAACAAAGGCTCATAAGTACGTTCCATGCATATGAGGAACTCAACAAAGAGTTACTTTATTTAAACTCTGGCAAAGAAAATTACATGGATGACGTAAAAATTGAGGTTGTGGAATCAACCTACTATGAGACTATGTTGGCTTTTGATCAAGTTTTAAACCCAGTAAAAGATACTGCCATGCCGTCACAATGTGAAACAAAAAGGTCGCAGCATGCGAGGCTGCCTCCGATAAATATTAAATGCTTCAATGGTAAGTTCACTGAATACATACCATTCAAAAATTTGTTCCTAAGTATCATAGATGCTGATAAGTCGCTAGATTCAGTTCAAAAACTGTACTATTTGCGTTCATTCTTACAAGATGAGCCTTTAAATTTGATAAAAAACCTTCCTTTGACTGATGAGAGTTATGATGTAGCAATAGAGCTTCTAAACAATCGTTACAATAACAAACAGCGCATAATTAACGAACATATAGGTTGCCTTTTAGATATGAAACCAATCTCAAAGTCTACTGCCTGCAATTTAAGGGAGTTTCTAGCTTTTGTCAGACAACAGTTAGCGGCAATAAAAAATCATGAACCAAATGTGCAATATTGGGATCCAATTTTATTATGTGTCTTATCCCGTAAACTAGATACCTACACTGCACGAGCTTACCAACTCGAGAGAAGTCAAGAAGGAGATCCCACTGTGGAGGAATTCCTGAAGTATCTGGAACATAGAGCCCTTGCCTTGGAAAATACTGAGCAAGGCCAGACCACCCAGCAGTCACACTCGGGAAGCAACAGGGTAGCAGCACCTAAACCATACTCCATGGCTGCAGCCCACGCCGTGACGGGAGCACAATGTTCATACTGTAAGTTGACAGATCATAAATTATTCTTATGTAAAAAGTTTCAATTATTACCTGCGCCTGACAGAGTAGATTTTATAAATAAAAATAAAATGTGCATAGTGTGTTTGGGAACACATACAGGTAAATGTAAATTCCATTTTCGGTGCTCGGTGTGCAAAGACAAGCACAACACAATCTTGCATTGCGACAAGTTGCATGAACCTGCAAGCGCACTACGAACTGCACCAGTAACTCTGTCAGGAAATGCTGAGATTAATATTCTTCTTCCTACAGCAAGAGTAAAGGTAGTAGGAAGCGACGGTACTGAGTACCATGTACGTGCCCTGTTGGACAGCTGCTCACAGGTATCATTTGTTTCTTCAAACCTTGTAAAATTATTAGGAAGACAACCTGAATCTAGTGATTTGAGTATTATTGGCATCACAAATAAAAAGAGCACAGTCAAGGCATGCATACCAATAGAAGTACATTCATTGAGAATGGCTTACAAGACCACAATCACCAGTCAAATTGTAGAAACAGTTACCTGCAATCTACCACAAAACAAAATTGACCTCACAGGGATAGAAATCCCTAAGCATGTTGTATTGGCAGATGAACAATTTAGAGAGCCAGGTGAGATTCATTTGCTGATTAGTTCCGATGTGGTATTACAGACGCTGATGCTTCAGGAGGAGCCGATAAACATCGCGTTACCCGAGCATCCACCACAGCATGCTGAGACTGCTAGCGCCGTGTCCCCACCAGCGCCGCAGCGATTCCTGAGTATAATAAGAACGAGGTTTGGACATAATTGTAGGAGGTAATTTACCCTATTATCTATCTCAACCTGCATCACAAAAGGTGGTATCGAAATGTGCGTTAGCCCCTCTCAATGATGCAATTAATCAGTTTTGGGACACAGAAAAAGTGCCAGAAATTTTTAGTGAGCAATCTTCAGAACAGGAACTTTGCGAAAAAATATTTCAAAGTACTGTCAAATTGCAAGACAATAAATTCCAAGTGGCGTTACCATTAAAATTGCCTTTGTCTGAGGTAAATGACGCTCTTGGCGATTCTTTTCATTTTGCTCATAAACGTTTTTTAAATTTAGAGAAAAAACTACACGCGAACCCAAAGTTATTCAACCAATACAAAAATTTTATCAATGAATACCTACAGCTCAATCATGGTCATTATGTAGACATTGAGTTGTACGATTTAAACAAAGATGCGGTGTGTTTTCTACCTCACCGTGCTGTCATCAACGAGAACAGCAAGACTACGCCAGTGCGTACTGTTTTTGATGCGTCAATGTTGACTAACAAGAAAATTTCATTAAATGATTTACAGCTGAATGGGCCAATTGTCCAAAGAGATCTGTACGATATCATTTTATTATTTCGACTAGGAAAATATACTTTCACGACCGATATTAGACGCATGTTCCGTAATATTCTGGTTGATCCTGCTTACACTTCTCTACAGAATATACTGTGGAGGGAAAGCCCATCAGAGCCACTGAAAGTAATAAGGCTAGATACAATAACCTATGGTCTAAAGTCTTCGAATTATTTAGCTACTCGAGCGTTAGATGAGCTAGCAACTAGGTACAAAAATGATTACCCTCTAGCTTCATCCATTATCAAAAACAACAGTTATGTCGACGATATAATTTATTCACATAACGATTTGAATACACTCCTCTCAGCAAAAGATCAGCTCTGCAATTTATTAGGGTTAGGTAGTTTTCACCTCCACAAATGGTCTTCAAATGATGATAGAGTATTGGAAAGCGTTCCCTCTGCGGAGAGACATTTTGACAGTTTAGATCTGCAAAAAGACAATTACAACATGAAAGCGTTAGGCCTGCAAATTAATATAAAAGACGACCATTTTATAATCTCGTCTCCAGAGCCATTCAATCCTGAAAAAGTCACAAAAAGAAGCATTCTCAGTTACATAGGCAGAATCTACGATCCTATGGGTTTTGTAGGCCCTATTGTGGTCACAGCAAAGGCCATCATGCAAAAACTATGGGTATCAAACTGTAATTGGAATGACCCGCCCCCTCATGATGTCCAGAAGGATTGGCTTCAGTATACTGAGCAATTATCAAAAATGCAACCTATAACTTTACCTAGGAATATAGACTTTTCAGACTCTCATACAGCACAGCTGATCGGCTTTGCTGACGCCTCGAGTACGACGGGCTACGGGTGCTGTTTGTATCTGCGACTTGTAGATCCATCAGGTACAAAAGCAACTACACATTTACTCTGTTCGAAGTCCAGAATTAATCCCGTTCAAAAGAAAAATATGACAGTTCTAAGACTTGAATTAAACGCTGCTCTTTTGCTTTCTAAATTAACGATAAAGACACACGCGACGTTGCAACTTAAAATCGATATAAAAGATGTATATTTATTCAGTGACTCGCAGATTGTACTTGCATGGCTTAAAACGGAGATTACAAAACTTCAAGCGTATGTAGCGAACAGAGTAAATGTCATTAATCAGAACACCTCTAGATGGCGTTGGTTTTACGTCAACACCCACGAGAACCCTGCAGACCTGATCAGTAGAGGAGTCCAGCCAGGAGAGCTAAATAACAACGACCTCTGGTGGAATGGGCCACAATTTCTGCAAGACAGTAAGTGTGATTTTTCTTGCTATGAGGCAAATATACCTCACGATGTGCCGGAGGTGAGGAGCTGCTTAGTGCTTTCTAGCACGCCCGTGTGTTCAAAAACTAACCTACTTGAATACGTGTTTAAACGCTTATTTGAATGCTCTGATATTAACAAAATTGTTAGGCAGTTTGCGTACATACTAAGATTTTTAAATAATATAAACAAAAAGAAAGATAAATTGAACACAAAATACTTGCGGAGCTCAGAATTGCACAATTCGCTTTTGCAAATAATTAAATATGAACAAAGTCAACACTTTTTTGCCGAGATAGAATCTTTAAGTAAGGGTCAAAAACTAAAAGGTAACCTAACTAACCTCCATCCCTTTCTCGATGAGATGGGACTATTGCGACTTTCGGGAAAGTTACATTATGCTAATATTGCTTACTCTCATAAACACCCAGTCATATTACCTAAAGGTTCTCTTATCACTACTTTGCTTATCAGGAGTGAGCATCAGCGCCTGATGCATGCAGGGAGCAGGCTTGTTCTTGCAAATTTAAATCAAAGGTTTTGGATTATAAATGGTTTATTAGAAGTTAAGAAAGTCGTTCATAAGTGTGTAACATGTTTCAGGCATAAAGCAACTGTAGCTAAACAAATACTAGGTAGTTTGCCGAGTGGGCGTGTCAATAAAACTAGCCGGCCATTTGAAAAACTGGGAGTGGACTTCTGCGGGCCCCTGGAAATAAAATTATCACGCGTTAGACGATCGGTAATAGGGAAAGCCTATATTTTAGTCTCAGTCTGTTTCGTCACAAAAGCGGTCGATCTTCAGTTAGCCAGCGATCTGACAACAGAGACATTTCTAGCATGTTTTAGAAGATTGATTTCCAGACGAGGTTTGCCCACAGAAATCCACTGCGATAATGCCAGTACGTTTAAATGTGCTAATTCACAATTAACTGAGCTCTACTCACTGCAGTCTTCACAAAGTCACCAGGCGCGTATCATTGGCCACAGCATCTGTTGTAGATGATTGTTGCAGCACTTGTATTTAGGTTTCAGGGGTTCTTGCATCGCCTTTGATGGCTATAAAGCCCTATAGCAGCGCGGCATTTCTTGCCGCATCGATCGCATACAAAAAGTGAGTCAGTGGGAGGTGATGTAGCACGACGAAGTCTTTTTTGCTTAAGGTTCTCCAACCAGTCTTCGTCGTGTTTTGAGGTTCCGGATTTTATGTCATGACGCCATTCAGGTCTCATTTCAGCTCGTTTTTCCCAATTGTCAGTTCGAATACCAAAGCTGTTCATATCCCGCTTGCAGGAGTCCTTGTATCTAAGAATAGGACGACCAACAGGCCTTTTCGCGTCCGCTAACTGTCCCAACATGACTTGGCGAGGTAGTCTTTCGGGGTCCATACGGTGTACGTGGCCGAGCCAACGAAGTCTTCTCTGCTTTAACGTGGCAGTTATGCTGCAGCAGTGTGTTTTTGAAAGGACAACCTCGTTGCTCATTTTATCCTTCCAGGTGACTCCAAGAATAGTCCTCAGGCATCGCATGTGAAAAGCATTCAGTTTGCGTTCTTGTTTTGAGTATGTTGTCCAAGTTTCTGAAGCGTACAATAATGTGCTTAGGACGCAGGTCTTGTATACGAAGATTTTGGTGTAAGTAGTAAGCTTGCTATTTCTCCAAACGCGTGCATAAAGCTTTCCAAAAGTAGTCGATGCTCTGCCAATCCGAGTAAAAACACATGTCCATTTTTTTTTATCGTTATCCTTAATACAAAATTTTAAGATCCTCTTTTCAAAATTGACGAACTTTCATACAAACTACAACCCCCCTGTTAGTGTGTCGTCTCTTTGGTTTGAGCTCTATACCTGATTGTTTTTAAAAAAGTAAAATGTCTTTGTCAATCCTTGCTTCGTTCTAGTTGAATAAAGCCAAGTTATTTCTTTAATTGGTATTTTATTTTATTACAATTTATTCAACTAGGAAAATTCATTATCATGCCAGACGAAGAAAAACAAATTTTTTCTATGGCGAAATATTTACGCCCCGAACGCTTCGATGTCGAGCCCGAAGCTACGGGAGCCGAAATAAGATGGACGCACTGGAAGTCCACATTTACAAGTTTTATCGCTGAAGAAGGGAATAAAATTACGGACCCCATGCAGCACAAGATCCTCATAAATCATCTAGCGCCGAACATATTTTCGTACATCAAAGAATGTAAAACATATGAAGATTCCATAAAATGTCTAGATGACATTTACATAAAACCGAAAAATAAAATATACGCTCGGCATATTCTAGCAACAAGAAAACAGTCTCCAGAAGAATCCATCTCCGAATATGTTCGTGCCTTAAAACTACTGGCTCTGGAATGTGACTTCCAAATTGTCGACGCAGAGGTCTATTAGCAAGAGTACATACGTGACGCTTTCATCTCTGGCATTAACTCGCAAAAAATTCGGCAGCGGCTTCTAGAAAATAATATACTCTAAACTTGGATACAGCGCTCAACCAAGCCACAACCCTAGAAGCTGCTGAGAGTAATGCAAGAGCATTCACTCCTCGCTCAACAGAGCTTAATGCCTTGCCACAACCAAGTCAAGAAACTCCAGACTTAAACGTTGCTGTCCGAACCCAACGCAAGTGGCGATGCTTTTTCTGCGGAGGTAACACGTCTCATCGTAGACAAGCATGCCCTGCCTACAACGCAACATGTCAGTTATGCTCACGAAAGGGCCACTTCGCTAACGTGTGTCGATCTGGTAAGCCAGTACTTAACTGCATTTCGTCTGACACTGACCATGTAGATCCTACAAACGTAGCCTGTATCTCTGCTGCTTCCCCATCGAGCCTGCGCAAATCCACTGTCCCCATACTTTTGAATAACATACAATTCGATGCCCTAATCGACAGTGGGAGCACAGTAAACCAGTCGGTAAACCTAGCTTCCACCAACCAAGTATCTTTTGCGAATGAACTATGTTATGCTACTATTAAAATAGGCGAACATACTTACGAACATCACCCGTTATTAATGGTTCCCAACCTGTGCGCGGATGCTATAATCGGTCTTGATATAATGCAACACCATCGCTATGTTCAAATTAACTTTGGAGGAAAGAAAGACCCACTGCACATTTGCAACGTCATGCAATCTTCCTTGCCACCCGCAACTATATTTTCTAATTTGCAGGCCGAATGTAAACCTGTGGCAATAAAATCTAGAACTTTTCCAGAAGAGGATGAGCAATTCATAAAGGAGGAAATTAACAAATTACTAGAAGATGGTGTCATTGAACCAAGCAATTCGCCATGGCGTGCCCAAGTTCTGATTACTGGAGGAACCACTCACAGAAAACGACTAGTGATTGACTATTCACGCACAATCAACCGCTTTACGGAACTGGATGCCTTTCCATTACCTAAAATTGAAACTATTATCTCTAAAGTATCAAAATACAAATGCATACTGCTGGTCACATAAAAGCCCTAGCCGGCCAAGAAAACCAGTCAGGCGACTATATATTCCGGCCTCAAAAATTTTCGACAGTGCAGGGACTAAAGAGATAGGTCTGTAACTCTTGATCTCTTTTCGACAGCCCTTTCCCTTATAAATAGGGGAAACTCTAATCTTCTTAAGCACTTCGGGATAATTACCATTACTGATGCAGTTATTAAACAGCTCACATACTGAGTTCAAAAAGCAGTCGGGTAGATGTTTTAAAAAAGAGGAAGGTATATCATATATATCCTTAGTACTTTTGGACTTTATATCTTTTATTATTCGGTGTATTTCGGCAAGAGAAAATGGCAAAAAATAAAAGGTATTGGGCACGCGAGGTATAGTTACACGAAGCATACTAATAGCATCACCTATATTAGGCCTCAGGGGTGTGTTCTGTACTACCGACAGGTAGTAGGTATTAAACGCTTGTGCCAGCTCGCGGTCTGATCCGCGCGGCCCACACACAGCTTGACGCAGGACTCCAAAAGTATCCCCTCGCTGCCCATCCTTATTTGTTTCCATTTTGGCAATAATCCATACAGCGAGGCATTTATTATCACTCGACGCTATCTTAGCGTTCAAGAATGTTTTTCGAGTTCTGTTTAAAAGACAGTTATGTTGGCATTTATACCTCAAAAATGCCTGCTGAAGGTCTAAATCCTCAGGAAACCATTTACAGAGCATATTAAGAAGTTGCAAGTGCTCATTACTGCATGTAGTCTCTTGCGTTTTCCAAACCATATTATTGGACTTAATTTGAACATTTTTAATTGGGCAATTAATATAAAAAGTTTCCATAAAATTGTAAAATAATTTATTAAAGTCCATGTCTGAGGCAGCTGACCAGTCTATCCTACACATATCTTCTACAAGCCTCACCAGATTCACAGGGGAAGTCACTCTTTTTTTAACGTGCCGGGTAGCCTGGGTAATTTTGGGAGTAAGGATTTCAATACAAATTCCGCGATGGTCACCAATGCCAGCGATCACAGGGAATGCCTTGGTACGCTCGAGGGGAATATCCGTGTACGCGTGATCTATACAGGTGCTCGATTCACCCTCAATCCTTGTAGGAAACCTTATAAAATTCCTTAAGTTACAACTACCAAAGATACTTAATAATGCCCGTTTTTCTTTAGGTTGTTTAGTCTTCTCTAATAAGTTTATGTTAAAGTCGCCCATTATCAATATGCTAGCGTCTTCATTAGTTAAATTGTGCAAGAGGTACTCTAATTGACGAGTAAATATGTCAAAATCGCCTTCCGCACTAGAGCGGTATACACTAATTACAATGATATTCGATTCAACAAGCTGCACGGCAGCTAATTCTATATGCATTTCTACAGAGAATCTACATAAATCGCGTATATTGTGCGCGTATATAGACACTCCACCGTGTATTCTATTCGGTCGGCAGTAAGAGGAAATTAAGTTGAAGTTCATAATTCTAGTTACCGCTAGTTGATCACTACGCATCCAATGTTCCGTCACTACGAGAAGTTCAAATTTCGATCCAGATTGCAAGATAGATTCGATCCTAGGAATCTTGTTAGATAGTCCCTGGACATTGTGAAGTAGCATCCGAATACATTGTTTACATGCGTTGATCACCGGGGCGGCGGCAGACGGACGACTAGTGGCCTGCTGCTTGTGTACCGGCGCTCGCGCATCGACCGGCGACGTCATCGCCACGCTCCGCTCCGCGCCTGCGCAGAAACCAGTCTGAGAACATTACACGCGATGGCCACACCGTTGGCGAGTTGAACTTATCGAACAGCCCCTCAGGAATGCCGATGATAAAACACGCGTGTTTATCCGTCTTGATTCTACGCTTCTCTACGAAGTAGTTATCAGACTTTTCAATCTTGTTCAAAAATTTTAGGACTGATTCTTTTGTAGTGTCAGGTCTAAATTGCCATGCTTGTAAATATTTTATTCGTTCTACTGTTAGTAAATCTTCATCTTCTTTGCCGGTGCCAACAATAACTCTCCTATTCAATTTCCTTTTCTTGTGCGTAACTTTATTCCAGTGACCGTCCTTATCATCATTAAATTCTTGTGAGTTTGGTATAGATCCAGGTTCATGAGCGGTAGCGGTCGCGGATTGCGTGGCTCCACTCCCGGATCTCGTCGTATTTGAGGTGTTAGAAAGAGAGGTCATATTAGCTCCTGTTGTATTTACGGATAATTCCGGATGTTTAATGGTGGTCACAGGTTCTGGTCTGGATTTCTGTTGCTCACGAGAGGTGTTAGGTACGATAGAGCTGAGTTGCCCTGGAATATCTTCAGGTATGAGGGTTGTATCAGAGTCCAAAGGGATTGAATTCAACGGTGGTGTCACACGTCGACCTGCCTTCATTACTGCTGCAATCTTCTCTTTCGCACTCGCGGCGGCTGCACGTTTGGCACCCTTGGCGGGAGCGGGAGGGCATGTTATCGGGGTTTTAGGCGGGGTCGATTTTGGAGTTATGTTTGAGGGTAAAATGCTCAAATTTTTTGGCCTCTCGGTAGCTTCACTCGGTAGCGCCGATTTTATTTCTAAAATTTCACTACTAAGGTCGTTTAATTTTGCAAAAATCAAGTCAATTTTAAGTTCAAGGGGTTCAAGTGCACTAATAATCATATCTTGTAACACATAACGATCACTTTGTTGAGCGATACAATTTTTTTTAGGAGGCATAGTGAGACGCACACGTATACCGATTGACGTCAGCGACAGAACTGACTTGACTTTGACTTCAGTCAAATTGACTTGAAATCAGCGTACCATCAAGTTCCTATCTTGTCGAAAGAAAAACCTATGACTGCTTTTGAAGCTTGTGGAAAATTATTTCAGTTCACACGTATACCATTTGGCGTCACAAACGGTGTGGCTGCATTTCAAAGGTCATTACAATACGTTATTGACACTGAAAATCTAAAGGGAACCTTCGTCTATCTCGATGACGTAACAATCTGCGGGAAGACAAAAACTGAACATGATGAGAACCTTAAAAAGCTTATGGATGCTGTAGAAAAATACAAGCTTACCTTAAACAAACAGAAATGCATCTTTTCAAGCGACAAGATAAAACTACTCGGATATACGATCCAGAACAACACGATCACCCCTGATGAAGATCGTTTAAAACCACTTCTAGATCTACCGGTACCTCAAGATACAGCTTCTCTTAAACGAGCTCTCGGCATGTTTGCCCATTATTCAAAATGGATAACAAACTTTTCAGAGAAAATCCATCCGCTTGCTCAAAGCAGACTGCCTTTAGATGACGAAACAATCAAGACGTTCAATGAACTGAAATCTGAAATAGCAAAGAGACGGATGCATCTGAGCATGCAATAGCTGCTACTCTATCACAAAATGCATGCCCTATGGCCTTTTTCTCCAGATCTCTGAATGACTCTGAAAAGAAACACTCCTCTATTGAAAAAGAGGCCTGCGCTATCGTTGAAGCATTAAGAAAATGGCGGCACTATTTACTCGGCAGACGTTTTTTATTGCTCAACAATCAGTGTCTTTTATGTTCGACCAAAAGCACTCAAGCAAAATTAAAAATGAGAAAATCGAAAGGTGGCGCCTGGAACTCTCCTGTTATAAATACGATATAGTGTATAGACCAGGCCGTGAAAACGCTGCTGCTGATGCATTATCACGAGTTTCCGCCTCTATGACTACGAATCCGAATAGGCTATACGAATTACACAATTTACTATGCCACCCTGGAATAGTGCGCATGATGCATTGGGTCAGGATGAAAAATCTACCTTATTCTATTGAAAACGTTAAATCAATGACCGCTTCTTGCCCTATCTGTGCTGAAATTAAGCTTCGTTATTCAAAAACTAGAGGAGAATTAATTAAAGCAACCGTGCCCTTCCAACGATTGAACTTGGATTTCAAGGGGCCTATTCCTTCCAAATCAGGAAATAAATATATCCTGACTATAATTGACGAATATTCAAGATTTCCTTTTGCTTATGCGTGTAAAGATGTGTCTTCCCAGACCGTAATAAAATCCTTGAAAGACCTATTTTTCATGTTCGGCTCTCCTGCATACATACATTCTGATAGGGGCACTGCATTCATGTCAAGTGAATTGAAACAATTTCTCAACAGTTGGGGAGTTGCTACGAGTCGGACCACGCCTTATAACCCAGAAGGCAACGGACAAGTAGAACGTCTCAATGGCTCACTTTGGCGAACGATACGTCTAAGCCTTCGTTCAAAAGAAATGGAAACAGAGGATTGGGAGAAAGTTTTACCAGCGGCCTTACATTCATTACGATCTTTACTATGCACAGCGACTAACGAGACTCCTCACGAACGTCTATTTCTACACCCGCGTCGTTCACCAACTGGAGATTCAACCCCGAGTTTTCTATTGTCCCCAGGCCCAGTAGAAAAATGCTCATGAAGAAAAATGTAAGAGCATCAAAATATGATCCCCTAGTAGACGAAGTGGAGCTCTTGCAAAGTAATCCCTACTACTCTTACGTTCGTCTACCAGACGGGAGACAGACGACTGTCTCGAATAGACAGCTCGCACCCACTCATGTTCCCGAAAACCAAGATACGGATTCAGAGCATGAAGAGGATAACCAGAACGTTAGACAGGAAGCCCCTCAACAAAACAAGACTATCCAGAACGCTGAAGAGGGTGCCCTTCAATAAAATGAGCCTGAACTGCGCCGCTCCACGAGGACTAAGTCGACCCCTCGTCATCTTGAAGACTTCGTATTAGAATAGCGAAAGCAAACTAAATTACGCAGGGGAGACTGTAGTGTGTCGTCTCTTTGGTTTGAGCTCTATACCTGATTGTTTTTAAAAAGTAAAATGTCTTTGTCAATCCTTGCTTCGTTCTAGTTGAATAAATTAGAGACTTTCAGATGACAGAAAATAGTATTTTTATTCCCGATAGATGTCGCTTACTTTATTTCATCTCATCAAAGCCATCCTCAGAATAAAAACTCCTTAAAGATTGCGCCGGTAGGGCAAAAGATTTATGATAAACTGTATAATGGAGTACAAGTAAGGAGTTTTTATTCAGAGTAAAAAACAAACCTCTTGAAAAAGTTCCATATCGTAACAAAGTTATTTTCACGTTGATATAATTAATGCGATTTCAGATGATGATTATAATAATTCTGCTAGTTGGGTGAGAGTAATATTATGCCTAGCAGCAAAAAAATACGACGAAAATAATGTTCTTTTAGATTTGACATTATGGTATGTCAAGTTGAGTCTAAAAAATACAAAGAGTTTATATTCTAAGGGAGCATCGTCTTTTTTTTTTAAATGAAATAAGATCAGAGCCATCTAATGTGAATTTTTGAACTAAAATTTTGTGCTGTCAAAAAGTCCCTAACAACCTTGAATTCATACACTTTGTCAAATACTCCGTCGTCACGTCACCTATGGTTGGCTGTCAAAACTTCCATGAGAACCCGAAATTCGCCAGTTTTGACAACTGACGCTTTGGCGCGAAGGCTTGTATGGCGGTCTGCCTCGCACAAGGGCCGCGGTTCGAATCTCTCCGGGTGCATCGAGATTTTGTTGGAATTTTGTAGAAATTTTATCTGGCATTTTCTGGAAGCGAGTGAGTGAAAGAAATAGAAAATCTAGAGTGAGACAGACGATAAAAAGAGTTGAACAGCGAAATTAAAGAAAGGTTCTGGAATCAAGACGATCGAAATGAATGTTGAAATGACTATCGAAATTGAAGGTTCTAGAACCAATTCTGGGGCTATATAAGCCGGACAACGCCGGCCAGCCGCCAGTTCTGAGTTTTAAGTGGTTCGAAGTGGAAAAAGGAAGAAGAAAAAGAAAGTGAAAGTAAAAGTGGTGAAAAGTCAAAGTACGGTCAGTGACTAAAGTGTGTAGTGTGTACAGTCGCACAAACAAGTGCTGTGTACGTTGAAATAGTGTGGACAGTGTGAAGCTTTGCGCGACAACGGAAGTTTGTGAGTGTCGGACGCTGGGACTTTGCTGGTCTGAAGACTGAAATCACGCCGTTAGTCAAGCTACGTGGGCGCTGTGTCGCACGTTTGTAAGTCGAAGTTTCAATAAAGCAGAAGTCTGTAAATCGGCATAAGCGTATAATTTCTTCCAATCCCGTAACTCAAGCCCGCATCGTCTGTGACGAAACGTCGAGCACGTAACAGTATTTAATTTTATTACACCCCCTTTTACCCCTTTAGAGGGGGAAAATCCAAAAATCCTTTCTTAGTGGGAGATAACGTAAAAGAAGGAACTTGCTCTCCAAGTTTCACGATTCTTTCTTTAGTAGTTTAGGCTCTGCGTTAATGAACCAGTCAGTCAGTCAGTCCTGTCAGTAAGGATAATCGATTTTATAAGTTTAGATTATTTTCCTCCATGATATTAGTATTAGATGAATAAAGTGACTTTAAAAACTAAAGTAACTAACCCTGCGCAGACGAAGTCGCGGGCACCAGCTAGTTACAAAATATGTTTAGAAAACAACGTTTGCGATTGTTTTTAAAAAACGGATAAGTAACACGAGAGGTGAAAAGAAATACGTGACTAAGTACATATTTCTTTTCAGATAACGTGGTATTAAAAGGTAGGTTTACAAAATTCATTTTTAGGGTTCCATAGTCAACTTGGAACCCTTATCATTTCGTCAAGTCGGTTCTGTTCTGTCTGTCTATCTATACTTATAAAATCGTTTGTCCTTACTGACTGACTGACTGACTGACTGACTGATTCATCAACGCAGAGCCTAAACTACTTAAGCTAGAAGCGTTAAACTTAGAGAGCAAGTTCCTCTTATAACGTAACCTCCCACTAAGAAAGGATTTCCGGATTTTCCCTCCCTAAACGGGTAAAAAGGGGGGTTGAAGTTTGTATGAAAGTCCGTCAATTTTGAAGGTAGGATCTTCAAATTTTGTATTTAGGCTAATGATAAAAAAATAATTTATACGTGTTTCAGCATTTTTGTATTTTTCACCCCTAAGAGGGTTAAATAGGGGATGGAAGTTTGTATGGAAATTCCGTCAATTTTGATGGCAGGATCTTCCAATTTTGTTTTTGGGCTAAAGATTAAAAAATAATGAACACGTGTTTCAGCGATTTTGTATTTTCCACCCCTAAGGGGGTTAAATAGGGGATGGAAGTTTGTATTGAAATTCCGTCAATTTTAAAGGTAGGAACACCTACCTTAGGAGGTAGGTGTAGGTGTTCCTACCTTTGAAATTGACGGAATTTCAATACAAACTTCCATCCCCTATTTAACCCCTTAGGGGTGGAAAATACAAAAACGCTGAAACACGTGTTCATTATTTTTAAATTTTTAGCCCAAAAACAAAACCTTGAAAAACCCTGCCATCAAAATTGACGGAATTTCCATACAAACTTCAATCCCCTATTTAACCCTCTTAGGGGTAAAAAAATGCTGAAACACGTATAAATTATTTTTTAATCATTAGCCTAAATACAAAATTTGAAGATCCTACCTTCAAAATTGACGGACTTTCATACAAACTTCAACCCCCCTTTTTACCCGTTTAGGGAGGGAAAATCCGGAAATCCTTTCTTAGTGGGAGGTTACGTTATAAGAGGAACTTGCTCTCTAAGTTTAATGATTCTAGCTTTAGTAGTTTAGGCTCTGCGTTGATGAATCAGTCAGTCAGTCAGTCAGTAAGGACAAACGATTTTATAAGTATAGAAGATATTTGTAATAAACTACGAATACTTCTAGGCAAGTTTTATTACTCGAGCTTTAAAGTGCATTAAAATGTATATGTCAAAGTCAAAACCCAAAACCAGAGTGGCAGAGATGACGGAGTAGCATAGATGACAGAGTGGCAGAAATGAGAGAGATGACGGAGTGGCAAAGTTGACAGAGTGGCAGAGATGATAGAGTGGCAGAAATTAGCGAGATGACTGAGTGGCAGAGTTCGCTGTTGTCATCTCCGTACTTTGTCATCTCTGCCACTCTGTCATCTCTGCCTCTCTCTCAACTCTGCAACTCCGTCACCTCTGTTATCTCTGCCACTCCATCATCTCTGCCACTCTGTTATCTCTGTTAACAACAATCGTTTGACTAAACGTTTAAATGTCTAATCAGTCCATATCAGTTTTGACTGATCACGTTGGTCAAAACCTATATTGACTGTATGTCTGGTCTTTACAAAATATTTATTTCATGCATAGCATTACGCGCATAGCATAATAAGCTTTTTACCTACGGAAAAATATCTTACTCACACAGAAATAAAATATTTCTTTTAAATGTTAGTAGTCATATTAACAGCTACATGGCAATAACCTGATCAAGGACAAAGGCTACTTTTTACCGCGGGAACTCAATCTCACAATCTTTTAGCTGCGGGTGAAACCGCGGGGCGGAAAGCTAGTCTCTAAAGCTATCTCTTTTGACGTTTATAATTCGAATCGAACATTATGATATGAGACTAGATAAACACAATAACATAAAATAATAAATAACAGAGTCGCTCTTGGATCATAGACCACATCCCACCGCCATATGGTAATAAATAAACTTTCAGAATTTTTAAGCTAGCTATAACATTTTTTTAAAGATGTTACTTTTTTACCGTTTTTACACTACTTTAAATATCTTAGAAACTAAAACCCGCTATAAGGTACCTTTACACGTGGAACATATAACCGCATAATGTAAAAAAAAAACACTTTAATAGTCTCGCTATTAGGTACCTATAGCTACCGTTGTAACAATCATGAGACGGTGGAGAAATTTGGATGTTAGCATTCATTTGTTACCACACACTAGATTTAATCACTTGCGAAAATTCTTTAGAGGAAATACTTAAAATCATTTATAGAAGGTAAATGCCTGGTAAATTATTTGCAAGTGATTCAATCTACTCCATTCATTATTAAAAAATAATTTTCCCCATACTAAGACGGTAATTTAGTATGGCAGGAATTATTTTTTAATAATGAATGGAGTGCGTGAAAAATAAATGTCTTATTCTTTTGTCACATACGGAAAGATTATAGTTAAGTGTATTTAATTTAGGTACCATATTCGATTATTTTAGTTTGATTATGCAAGCAGTTGTGTTAATATTATTCGTGTGCACATCGATTTTGGACTCTAAAGTGATGAAGACACAAACCTATCAAGAACTGTCACAGAAGCAAAAACAACCACTGACACCTTCTGATAGAATGTGCCGAAAGGAAAATTTAGTTTGTGATACGAGTTTACAGGATTTGTATGAACAAATGTCAAGCAATACCCATTATACCTTTAATAAACGTAACGTGGATTTAACCTATGAGATGATCAGGCCTTTACCAAAAAATGCATCTAGTTTTATACAAGACTGCCTGCATGATACTCGCAGCTTTACTAGAATGATGAGACCGTACCCAAATTTTTGTTACGGAAAAACAAAGTTTAATATTTTCAATTACTTTTATGAGTGGTGGTATCACTACGGCGCTGGGATTTCGTATACGTTCGATTTTGTTCTGTGGGACCCAAATCGGATGAAGGTAAACCAATTTTGGTATTTGTTATTGTATTTAAAAACATTAATGACGTACATTGACAATCCTATGTACGTTTGGAAAGTGAATTTTTATAAAGAAACGAATCCGGGAAATCCGGATACCAAAGTGGAGGCAATATTAAAAAAGGTAAAGGAGTACCAAATTAAGATGAGTAACATGGAATACCACGTTAGTAAAATGGTGGAGTCTGTTTCACGCTTCCATGCAGATAAGATTGTTTTAATTAACCAACTGAACGAAATAATTACGAATCTGAAACACTTTGAAATGGATAAAGAGGACGTCGAAAAAGAAGTACAAAAAATTAGTGAACATACATCTTCAATTCGATATATGATCAATACGTTTACAAAGACAACTCTAGCTAAATTGTTCGGACATTTGAATAGAACAAGAATAGCAGAAAGCCACAGTTATAATTTACGTCCGAAGTTAACTCAAAGCATTAAAAAAATAACATTCCCAAGTAACACAGTAAATTCTATGTATTCAGGTTTCGCGTATTCATTGAGCCCACCAAGCCTTGATTTGTCAAGTTTTATACCTGCAAAGCCAAGTAAGTAAAAGGGAAGCAAGAAAAAAATTAAAAAACTTAAGAAAAAAAAAAGGAAGAAAAATAAGAAAAGCAAAAAGGCAAGAACAAACAAAAAAGAAAAATATCGACTAGAAATCGATGGCAAGTATACTTTGTGTTACAAGTTAATTTTTGAAAAAGGGATGTATTTTAGTTTATTATTATTATAATTATGATAACTAGCCCGTAAGATCCCTCTCCCTTTTAGTTTACATTAAATTAAATGGAAGCAGCTTTAATAATAAGGGCTTGCCCTATAGAATAATAAAACAACTAAAATAATGTTTTGCACTACAAACTAATGTTTTCCTCTTTAAAAATAATTAGTGGTTAAACGAACTTACCTGAAGTGATGTTTGACCATAATTAAACGAGATATTACATCCGAAGAGATTTATTATAATTCACTTAGTAGTCCACTTCTCATTGCTACAGGCATCGCACAATAAGTTTAAAGCTAGAAAATAAAATAAAAAGGAATGAAACGACACCCCTGTCCCCCACTCCCACCCCGAAGCCGGCCGTGTGCCTCGCACGTGCGTCTGAGTCCGGCTCACGCCATTCTTTTCAGAGATACCTAAATCTATTTTGCGATTTTTGGGTACTCAGAATTTCAGTAATTCGAATTCTCAGGGTAGGGCGGGTAATAAATCCTCGTATAATTATGGTCAAACATCACTTCAGGTAAGTTCGTTTAACCACTAATTATACATCGATGTTACATCCTCAAGATTTATTATAATTCACTTAGTAGATGTTTAGCGCTCGAAATAAGCGAAATAGATTTTTAAGGAAACACAACAAGTAGTTACAAAATACTTATTTATTTGTACTCACTTGTACCACTGGTAAGTACCAGAAACATAACAGAAGTAGGCTTAATCAACGTAATAACTTTACTTGTATTTATCTGTAATTTAAATGTTATAGTTATGTATGAATAACCTATAAATAAAACAAAATTAACTATCTAAGTATTTCTATAAACAGCCTCTGCGAAAGCATTATCCTCGTCATCGAGTACCGGCCTGTTATAAAATCTAGCAAATATAATTTAAATGTTATAGTTATGTATGAATAACCTATAAATAAAACAAAATTAACTATCTAAGTATTTCTATAAACAGCCTCTGCGAAAGCATTATCCTCGTCATCGAGTACCGGCCTGTTATAAAATCTAGCAAATACCAAAGAACTACCTGACCACCCTGCAGTTCTTTTAATTAGATCGACTTGACAGATAAACCCCTCCGACTCGCAGCAGAGGTGGAAGCATGGCAAGTACTATGCGCTGAAAAAACTGTAATGTCAATGCCACTCTCTGAAAGAACTGATTTTATCCAACAACTGATAGCAGTAGAGCTAGCATTATGAATTGGTTTTTTGGTGGTCAGAATCAGCTTGTCCGTGTCTGGGAGCTGACTAAACTCGCGGGTCATGTCAATGTACGAGGTCAAGGCCTTAGCTGGGCAAATCTCTTCCTTATCAGTAAAAAAGGGTATTATAAGCCGGGACATGGGTCGACCAGGAGCCGATGTTTTAATAGGGTCAGTAACGATTATCTCTACGTTATGAGTGTTAACTCTAATATTGGACAGCCGAATCAGTGAGAGCGTCTGCACACGTTGTGCAGTCGACAACGCGAGCAGAGCTACTAACTTTTTAGTAATCTTGTCTAACAAAAATTCTTAACTCGGATGCCAGTTACTTAAAAAGTCAAGGACTAAGTTAGGGTTCCACGTCGACATGCGCTCGCTGGACAGTCAGGAAATTGAAGAAAGTTGAGGTGCAGAAAACTCAAAATGAAGTTAACAATTTAAAACCCATCATCGAGTGGATTAAACGAGGAGCGAGAAAACCAAATTCACATCAAGCAGCTCCACTTAGTGCCGCAACAGAGAGTGGGCTCAATGGGAAAACTTGACCATGCAAAATAACATCTTGTACCGGAAATGGGAAAAAGTTTCGAGAAACGAGCACCTTCTACACTTGATTGTGCCGCGGAAACTTATAAAAGACGTTTTAAGTGAGCTTCATGATGGTGCGTATTTAAGGGTCATCTCCTAACTGGATTCTGATAAAACACAATCTAATGTAGAGTACCAAGATGAGATGACCCCCTGCCAGTGTGTCTAATGTGTCACCTATCCGAGGCATTGATTGTCTTTTTTTGTTACCTCGCTGAGCCGCCTGTAGTCAATACAGAAACGTAGAGTTCCATCTTTTTTCACTATAACTATCGTTAAGCACTTTAACTAATTAGAGATTTTTGATAAAAGGATTTGTTTTGGGGATATAATCTTCCTTATGTTAATTTTGAAATAAATACTGTTTTCAACTTAGGTACTTTAAGTTCTCTTTTATTTGTATAGTATTAGACATTTTTTAGTTGAATTATTGCACTTTAGAACATTTTCTCTTGCAGTAAAAACGACTTGCGAATGTTTGTTATTATTTTCATTATTGATTCTGTAATAAGATTCACACATTGAGCACGGCCTCGGAGAGAATAATTGTGATAGTTAAGTGTACGTACGTGTACTAACAGCTTAATTGTAATGCGTGCGAGTGAATATCATATTTTTCTTGCAATCAATGATCAAAATATTTTCAGTTTTATTTTATTATCATTAAATCCATAACGTTGATTTAGTTTCACCTGGACACTAATACATAATTTACCACTGGTTTGTGTGGTTTACATAAATAATTCACTCAAACAATGATTGGCTGACCAAATTTGAGGATGTGATGTGAATCAACTAAACGTAGCTACCCATGAAACTGAACAACTTTCCCCAGAGATCATACATAGGTCCAAATATGCAAAAAATAGGTCATTACCCCAAAACTTAGAACCCCTGACATTATTTGTTTGAGAAAGCCAAATGTGTTTTAAAGTTGTTCAGTTTCGTAATAAAATAGAAAATCTATAAAATCCGATGAATTTCGGTGTAATAAATTACATTTATACTACACCTATACGGAAAGTATATTAGTTCTTACTTGAAAAAAGGGAAGAAAGTACGTAAATCCAAGCGAACGAATATGCGGGCGGCAAAAATATATGGGATTTACTTTCTCCCCTCCTTTGTTTTTTTTTTAATTCATAATTCAAAACAAGAAACAGGCGGATGCCAAAAAACAAAAAGTTTGTATCTCGAAGCCCACAAAATGATACTGGCCACTTACATTTTTTGGCAGTATGTGGTTTGCTTCATTTGCCTCTTTTATATTTTTAAGTAAAAAATATGGCAAAATCATCATGTCCGCGCGAATTCTTTTTCGTTCTTTGATTTATTTGACTTATTTAATATAAATTAAGTGTTTAGTGTTTTCGATTGTAATGTGTAACTGTATTAATAATGTGTTTTGTTTGTTTGTGTTCTGTTCGAATGGATGATGACGCGTCTTATTAAACCATACCTCAACTCAGCACTCTACCGCGTTGAACAGTAGTATGGTTTACAATCTACTTTTGTAACATTTACCTCCGGGAACCCTACTCGAGTTTAGTGCTGAGCGCGAGGATGGTTTTCGGTTTTCCATTAGATAATAAGTGCTCGGGAACCATCCTCGCGTTCAGCACAAAGGCGAGAAGTGTGAAAAAAGGTTGATTTCACTACGCTCTTGTGATCAAGAACTTAGTGAAATCTTGGTATACCTACTAAAGATACCATATTTTGTTTATATTTATAGTGTATAAACTGTAAATAAAAATCCATTTAAAGGTAATCATTAATAAAATATAATGTTTATTTTTACACATTCCGTTTTTCTTTGATTTATTTTGTCCAAAATGTTAGATTCAATACGAACGCCGTATTTTTCAGTTCTCCATTTTTTAAATACAAGATTTTAAAATCTCGAATTGTTCACTCACATCGGACAAGAAATTTATTAGTCTTCTTCACACAGTCTGGGCATCTTTAATTACTATTGTGACTAATTAAATTAAACACTTTTAAATTAGAAAATTCTCTGAAAATTAATAAAAACCAATCGCGTTTCATTAGTTTTAGAAAGCCATCTACAGTCTGGTCTGTTGTTCGGTGTTGAATTCGAGGATGGTTTCTGCGCAAGTAACATTTAACTCATCTATTGAATCCATCCTACTGTTCAACGCGGGAAGAATTTCCGGACGTGCGAACCGAAACATCTCGCTTTAAACCATACTGCATTTTTTAGTGTTGACACGAAGTAGGGTTTCCGTAATACAGCGTTGTAGAAGCGCATTGAAATACATCCAACTGTTCAACGCGGCATGGTGCTGAGTTGAGGTATGGTTTAATAAGACGCGATGATGACACTTCAAAATGTTCTTAAGATATCTTCTCATGTAAGTGATATCATTCTTTATCTTACAAGGATTTTTAATTATATTTTCCTCAAAGGTGTAGTATAAAGCACTATGTATAACTCGGAAAAAAATGCGATTCCCAACTCGTGTGTATTGAGGCCCTCAGCTGCGCTTTGGGCCTCAAACTACACCCTCGCAGGAATCGGTCATGTTCTCACCTCGATAAACCACTGATTAGAGAAAGTCGCTGCCGCTCCCTAATAGATAGGCTGTCATTCTGATTTTGTATGAAAAACTGTGAAAACCGCTGTCGCCAGTCGCACACATTCAAAGAAATGCGTTGTATTTTCACTACACAAAAACGCTCGATGCTATTGATTGCCCACAAATAGTTGAATAATATATCTATTCCACGTATTCTCTAGCGATAGACAAAGATAGAATAATAATCAATAATAATGTTGCCAACAAGAACATATTTTGCACAATTTTCGGGCTAACTTTTGTTTGAATGAAGCTCATCATTTTGCCCAATAAAAATAAGGGTAAGCACGCACTACGATTTTTATTTGCAAAATCTGTGATGTATGATGTTGTTTGAAGGTAAAAAATCGCGCGAGATTCCAAATACAAATGCGCGAATATTTCCGCGCCAGCGGCTTTTTTCCCGCCGGCAAAAACGCCTTGCGTGTTTACTCTTAGACATTTGACAGTTTTGACTTTTGTAATTTTTTGACATTTGACATTGAAATTTTTTTGACATTTGACATTTTTACGTTTGACATTTGACATTTTTGACTTTTGACATTTGTCATTTTTTACTCGTAAAATTTCACTCTCACCAATTTTTCATAACGCGCCTAAAGAAGTATAACTTACATTGTAAATTTTATTTGGAATCTCACGCAAATATATTTTCCGCAAGTGCGTGCACCTTCATACAACTCTATACATCACATATTTTGGCGATTTTTTTCGCGCGATAAAATATCGCAGTGCGAGCTTACCCTTATCAATTTACAAATTTGATTGGCAACCCAGACCAGGGATGTGGTAAAATTCTGTAAGTTATCGATAAAAGTCGTTCGTTTTACGAACACAAAAGTTAACAAGGATTTGATTAGAGCTATGTTTTTTGGGTGTTTAAAATTATTTTAGATGATAATTTTATTTCTGTATAGATAGTGTTAAAGTATTAGACTGATAACAACATATGATGATGAGTGGCATGCAGCTGACAGTTATAATAGTAAAGACAAGTTCCTATTTATTTTGGTGGTGTCAGCGGCCGGAGTCAATTTGTATGGGAGGGCCATTTTTTTTTTTCATATTTCGACCTATGTTCCTTGGGGAAAGTTGTTCAGGTTGATGACAGAAATCCACCCTTAAAATATTTGTACTTAATTTAAAAAGACCTTATATAAGTGTACTATATTATTTTGTGTCAGGAGTGAAAGAGTGCAAAAATCCCAGCCCGCGAGTGAGCGAAAGAGACGAAAAGGTGTAGATGCACTTAGGAAAGTTGTTCAGTTTCATGGGTACGTTCAACTCTTAAAATTTGATCAGCAATTTTTACACTAAAAAGTTTCACTAGTTCGGACAACCGGACTTGCAATTGCAACCGAACTACTGACACTAGAGGCCGACACTGACACTAATACTGTAGCAGTAAGTAATATACTCGTAATATACTAATCTAAGAGCATTATAGTGGGACACATAATGGCTGCATAAAAAGAAGAACATTGAAATAAAACTTCAGTTTGATGGCATTGTTTTTCGCAATTTCCCACCAGTAATTTTTTTTTTGTTTTGCCGCTTTTGTTAAAGCAAAGGTGAGTGACGGTACAGCCTAGTACTTGGCCCTAGTGGATAGTCCATACAAAAGACCACATGGAAATCTATAAAAAAAACTAAATACCAAATTAACAACAAAATAAGGAAATAATGTTGTATGAAATTCCATTTTTTCCGTGTTTTTGAATCATTATTTCCTTATTTTGTTGTTAAGTTGGTATTATTGGGTTGGTATCCGTCAATATGGCACTTCGCGTATTGTTTTTTCTTACGTGCATGTTTGAGAAAAATAGTATTGTATAGGTACTTAGTCTAGGCCAAAGTCTTATACATATCAGGAAGTCGCAGACAAATGTTAGCAATAAGAATGATCGTTGATTTTTTAGGAATTAGTAGTACACTTATTAGTACACTTCCCGCTAAATGAATGTAAGACTTCCCGCTAAACGAACATCGATATCGATAAATTCAATTGATTGATCATTGAACAACACTAGTGATATATCAAAATCATTTTGCGTTTAAACCAACAATTTCTTGAAAAAAGTAGTGTTTGTGACTATCCGATGGTAGAAAATTCTGTCTTTTTTCAAGGTACTTGTTTTACAATTTTACAGACAAGTAATTATTGTACAATGTGGATTTTTTTCGAAAAATATTACTAAGCGGCGCATTGAGAAGAAATTGGGCAAGACTGACGTAAGATTCCAAGCGCTTGACGGATATAGGTACTGAGTACCTAACAGTGGCACGCGTCAAAAGCTCACATCGCCCTTCTATCGGGGAGCGCTAGCTCCTTTACTCTTCTGTGCGATAAACAATGTACTATTAATGAGCAGTAATTTAATTTTATTACATTACACATTATTTCGTGTTAGCAAACGAGACCAAACCGACGGAATACCGTGCCCTCCGATGCACAGATTTATCTTTTTTGGCAAGCGTTAGGTGATTCATTCTTCAACCATCTAGTCTTTTTTTTATGAAGTATAATACTCAACTTTAGTGTACTCTGGAGGCCAGACACGATTAGAAAACTGAATATTCCCCCAGTTTCCCGGACAGCTAGAGGTCTCAGTCCTTAACCACGGAGGGAGCTCTCTACCTAATAGGTATATCCCAATCATCCTTCCCCTGCGCGGTCCCACGGGCAGACACACTTGTGTTTGTTGCGTGGATAGGACACAGTAACGGAACTCTATAGCAGATACACACACTGTTACATACACTCACGATAACACATCGAAATGTTTCATTCTCCAATCGACGGTAAAATGATGACCCGTTCCGCAGCAAGGAACCGAGAAGGGTCTAGTAGGCAACGAAATGTAAGCGCTCCCGCATCGGCCGCCGGCACTGACACTAACACGTGGAGTGCGCCGTCCGGTGCGAGTGCGTCACCAAAGTCTACGGACAATTCCTCACCAACCGTTAATGGAAATAACGCTGCCGAGCAGAAAATTGATAATGGCTTACAACAAATAGGTATCGAAATCAATTTTAACAATTTCGAAAATCCTTTGAACGTATAGGTACTTAACTTTCGCGCATCCTAAACCAGACGATGCGATATCGGAGACGCAATCTAACGCTAATAGGTCATCCGCGGTAGGTAGACGTAGGCTAGAGGCCGCTCTAGAACTTCAACGCTTAACGTTGGAGCGGAAAAGAGAAGAGGAATCCTATGCTAGAGCCCAACTCGAGCTACTAAATTACAATAGCGCGGACAACTCTAACATGGCTTAATGAGGAATATTTACGAAATGCTGCGGTGGTGGTAGTTGTCCAAAAATGAGAATAATTATCTAATTGTCCTAGTAAATTGATTTAGTTTTATGGAGTTGTGTCAAAATACAAAATTATTTTTTACTTTTTATTACAACTACGGCGTACAAAACTTTGGAGGCGTTTTATTTTTTTTGTTAAATATGAATTTATTTCCTTTTGAGGTACGGAACCCTAAATACATACACCCGTAAAACAATAAAACCACTTGTAGCAATTTTAGGTCCGTTCCGGTCGGTTCCTAGTCAGCCTGTGCTTATAAATGAATGAAATTCAGAATGTAATAATGTAAGATACTGACATTCACAAATAAAACATACAACCGAATTGAGAACCTCCTCCTTTGTTTTGGAGTCGTTTAAAAAAAATATAATTTGCAAGTTCGAACGAAGACACCACATACAACTAGTTAACGCGGAACAATCAACTTATAGGTACCAATAAATTAACCATAACATACACATCATAGCATAGTCATCTGATTGGACATTAAATCTCAACTGCTATACTGCCCTCGACTCGGCGACGACGCTAGAGCATACTTCAAGTGACGTCTAGTTTACGCGCGTGACGTTTTCGTGGCGAGCGGGTTGACTAGTGGACGCTTTCTATATCACACAATCACTAACAAAAGACAAGGATGCAACGTCACACGAGAGGGGAGGGTGTAATTTTTTGCATAAAAACTAAACCCGCGTTCGCTTCTTTTAAGTTCGTCTTCGTACTAAGCTTTTGACTTTAAAATTTTCAATTTGTACCGATTTGGATTTTTCTACTCAAAATAAATTTTGATACCATATTTGATATAACAACTGAGTATTATTAGATTTTTACTAATCTTTACCTACCTAAATGAAAAAGGAAGGATTTGGAAAACCATATTTTTTTTAAACCAGTAACAAATTATTGAAAATATTTCCTATCCTATAATCCAAAAAAACATAATATAAAATCGATCACAATGTATAAGAGGTAAAGACGTCTGAACAGCACCGAGTCGCACAAACAGACTAAAAAGTAACGTACTGTGAACGCGGCTCTAGCGTCCTTACTCCAACCAATGATAGAGCAGCTGATTTCATCTTGTTCGTTTTCGTGAAAGATTAAGGTGTGTGGCGGAGAGAGGACATTCAGTGTCGTAGTCACTTACTTATTTATTTATCGTATGGCATTATCGTCATAGGATATTATCTCCTTACATCTATGTGTTTCTGGTAACTCCGGCAAGTACATATTCAATGCTATTGATTCGTAGAGGGCACGACCTAACTAAATCTTGACTAAAATGATTGCTGTACCTTTCTGTTCTCTCGTGATTGAAAATGACGGGCATAGACTAATATAAGAATCTTTTGCAAATTCGCATTGCTATCAGTGTCTACGTTAGTAGCCAATACCGTCATAGGACATTATCTCCTCACATCTATGTGTTTCTGGTAACTCAGTTGAAGAAACAGCAAGTACATGTTCATGTTCAGTGTCTACGTTTGTAGCCACCACCGTCATAAGACATTATCTCCTTACATCTATGTGTTTCTGGTAACTCAGTTGAAGAAACAGCAAGTACTCAAGTGTCTATGTTTGTAGCCACCACCGTCATAGGACATTATCTCCTTACATCTATGTGTTTCTGGTAACTCAGTTGAAGAAACAGCAAGTACATGTTCAGTGTCTATGTTAGTAGCCACTTCCGTCATAAGACATTATCTCCTTACATCTATGTTTTTCTGGTAACTCAGTTGAAGAAACAGCAAGTAAATGTTCATGTTCAGTGTCTACGTTAGTAGCCACTTCCGTCATAAGACATTATCTCCTTACATCTATGTGTTTCTGGTAACTCAGTTGAAGAAACAGCAAGTACATGTTCATGTTCAGTGTCTACGTTTGTAGCCACTTCCGTCATTGGACATTATCTCCTTACATCTATGTGTTTCTGGTAACTCAGTTGAAGAAACAGCAAGTACATGTTCATGTTCAGTGTCTATGTTAGTAGCCACTTCCGTCATAAGACATTATCTCCTTACATCTATGTGTTTCTGGTAACTCAGTTGAAGAAACAGCAAGTACATGTTCATGTTCAGTGTCTATGTTAGTAGCCACTTCCGTCATAAGACATTATTTCCTTACATCTATGTGTTTCTGGTTACTCACTTGAAGAAACAGCAAGTACATATTCATGTTCAGTGTCTACGTTTGTAGCCACTACCGTCATAGGACATTATCTTCTTACATCTATGTGTTTCTGGTAACTTAGTTGAAGAAACAGCAAGTACATGTTCAGTGTCTACGTTTGTAGCCACCACCGTCATAGGACATTATCTCCTTACATCTATGTGTTTCTGGTAACTTAGTTGAAGAAACAGCAAGTACATGTTCAGTGTCTACGTTTGTAGCCACCACCGTCATAGGACATTATCTCCTTACATCTATGTGTTTCTGGTAACTCAGTTGAAGAAACAGCAAGTACATATTCATGTTCAGTGTCTACGTTTGTAGCCACCACCGTCATAGGACATTATCTCCTTACATCTATGTGTTTCTGGTAACTCAGTTGAAGAAACAGCAAGTACATGTTCATGTTCAGTGTCTACGTTTGTAGCCACTTCCGTCATAGGACATTATCTCCTTACATCTATGTGTTTCTGGTAACTCAGTTGAAGAAACAGCAAGTACATGTTCATGTTCAGTGTCTACGTTAGCAGCCACTTCCATCATAAGACATTATCTCCTTACATCTATGTGTTTCTGGTAACTCAGTTGAAGAAACAGCAAGTACATGTTCATGTTCAGTGTCTACGTTTGTAGCCACCACCGTCATAGGACATTATCTCCTTACATCTATGTGTTTCTGGTAACTCAGTTGAAGAAACAGCAAGTACATGTTCATGTTCAGTGTCTACGTTTGTAGCCACCACCGTCATAGGACATTATCTCCTTGCATCTATGTGTTTCTGGTAACTCAGTTGAAGAAACAGCAAGTACATGTTCATGTTCAGTGTCTACGTTTGTAGCCACCACCGTCATAGGACATTATCTCCTTACATCTATGTGTTTCTGGTAACTCAGTTGAAGAAACAGCAAGTACATGTTCATGTTCAGTGTCTACGTTTGTAGCCACCACCGTCATAAGACATTATTTCCTTACATCTATGTGTTTCTGGTTACTCACTTGAAGAAACAGCAAGTACATGTTCATGTTCAGTGTCTACGTTTGTAGCCACCACCGTCATAGGACATTATCTCCTTGCATCTATGTGTTTCTGGTAACTCAGTTGAAGAAACAGCAAGTACATGTTCATGTTCAGTGTCTACGTTTGTAGCCACCACCGTCATAGGACATTATCTCCTTGCATCTATGTGTTTCTGGTAACTCAGTTGAAGAAACAGCAAGTACATGTTCATGTTCAGTGTCTATGTTAGTAGCCACTACCGTCATAGGACATTATCTCCTTACATCTATGTGTTTCTGGTAACTCAGTTGAAGAAACAGCAAGTACATGTTCATGTTCAGTGTCTATGTTAGTAGCCACTTCCGTCATAAGACATTATTTCCTTACATCTATGTGTTTCTGGTAACTCAGTTGAAGAAACAGCAAGTACATGTTCATGTTCAGTGTCTATGTTAGTAGCCACTTCCGTCATAAGACATTATTTCCTTACATCTATGTGTTTCTGGTAACTCAGTTGAAGAAACAGCAAGTACATGTTCATGTTCAGTGTCTATGTTAGTAGCCACTTCCGTCATAAGACATTATTTCCTTACATCTATGTGTTTCTGGTTACTCACTTGAAGAAACAGCAAGTACATATTCATGTTCAGTGTCTACGTTTGTAGCCACTACCGTCATAGGACATTATCTCCTTACATCTATGTGTTTCTGGTAACTTAGTTGAAGAAACAGCAAGTACATGTTCAGTGTCTACGTTTGTAGCCACCACCGTCATAGGACATTATCTCCTTACATCTATGTGTTTCTGGTAACTTAGTTGAAGAAACAGCAAGTACATGTTCAGTGTCTACGTTTGTAGCCACCACCGTCATAGGACATTATCTCCTTACATCTATGTGTTTCTGGTAACTCAGTTGAAGAAACAGCAAGTACATGTTCATGTTCAGTGTCTACGTTTGTAGCCACTTCCGTCATAGGACATTATCTCCTTACATCTATGTGTTTCTGGTAACTCAGTTGAAGAAACAGCAAGTACATGTTCATGTTCAGTGTCTACGTTAGCAGCCACTTCCATCATAAGACATTATCTCCTTACATCTATGTGTTTCTGGTAACTCAGTTGAAGAAACAGCAAGTACATGTTCATGTTCAGTGTCTACGTTTGTAGCCACTTCCGTCATAGGACATTATCTCCTTACATCTATGTATTTCTGGTAACTCAGTTGAAGAAACATCAAGTACAGTAGGCTGCAGAAGTGCATACCTAGTACCACAGATTACTTGTGAGCGCGGCGGGGCATGTGCTAGTACCACCTCAAACGATTAAAGTTTTCTTGGAAATCTATGTAGGTATTGAAATATTTATTAAGGCGAATTTATAATATGCAAATTTGCAAAGTTTGAGGTAGTTAAACTCCGTAACTATTAATTAACATTTTACACACATACAAAATATTATGTGAAACTAGTATCTATGCTCGAGGACATGGTTTGCTTATTTTTTCAATATTTCACAATTTTTTTTAACAAAAATAAATTACAAACTCAGGTCTAAAAAACGTTTTGTGGAAGTGTAAGTCAAAACTTCGTAATTTTTACTGAATATATTCCTCAAACTATAAGCTAGGACATGGTTTGCTCCGTTTTTTGAAATTTTGTGTGTATTTTTTTAAAATCGCATTTTTGCGCGATTTTTGTAAATTTTTGGCGGGACCATGTACGTAAGCCATTTGAACGATATGTCAATGGCGTTACGTACGAAATTTGAACAGCTCGAAATCGACTTAAGTAACTGACATTGACTTTCGCCTTAAAGATTCGGATGTGTCTTAATTTTTATACTAAAATCAATCCAATCAAAAACATTCTATGTAAATTTTCTGCCAAGCCTCGCTGTCTTTCGGCCGTAAAAAGTAGTGAGATCTAATGGTGAGCCAAGTCAATTGTGTTCTCTTTGACGGTCATTTATTCACTGATCTCCGTAGTCTCTATATTTTTAGTTAAACCACAATGGTGACTTGGCAATTACGCAGCGTGTTCTATGTGGTATTACATCAGATTTATTCAAAATACTAAAGGACAATGCGAAATTATCTTTAGTAATTACAGAAATGGATTAAACAAATTAAATAAATTAGACAGTGTATTGAGTCACTTTTGTCGTTTTTACGACTGCTGAACTAGAACGAGAAATTTCTCAACCGATTCATTCAAAATAGCTTCTAATATACCTACCTATGTAAAACTACTTTCAAACTATATAATTAAATGTAGTATTTCTATTACTTTAACCTTTTATCCAGATTCGAACATTTTTTGCACGCTGCGTAATTGCCAAGTCACCATTGTGGTTTAACTAAAAATATAGAGACTACGGAGATCATTGAATAAATGACCGTCAAAGAGAACACAATTGACTTGGCTCACCATTAGATCTCACTACTTTTTACGGCCGAAAGACAGCGAGGCTTGGCAGAAAATTTACATAGAATGTTTTTGATTGGATCTCACTTCTTTTTGTTAGGCTTTCTTATTTTCTTTTCTGGTTCTGATGTTATTTCTTGGACGATAGCTATTGGTTTCTTCATTGCCCAATCTCCATCTTTACCAGTATTTTTGGAAGGCTTCGAGTACGAAATTTTGGTTAAATCCGGACGATAAATACAACGGAGTCTATTGTATTCAACAATCGCTGAATCTTAAGCTTTAATGCTACTGAATCACCACCGCGAATTAAAAACTGTACAGCGCCATCTATTGTTGACTAGTGAAATCATAATTTACTGAGCGCTTTTACTCATCTCATTATCAAATAGTTTCAACCACGGAGGATTTCACTGAAGAAATTAGAGACTTTCAGATGACAGAGAATAGTATTTTTATTCCCGATAGATGTCGTTTACTTTATTTCATCTCATCAAAGCCATCCTCAGAACAAAAACTCCTTAAAGATTGCGCCGGTAGGGCAAAAGATTTTTGATAAACTGTATAATGGAGTACAAGTAAGGAGTTTTTATTCAGAGTAAAAACAAACCTCTTGAAAAAGTTCCATAGTAAGTAAGTAGTAAGTTGATATAATTTATGCGATTTTAGATGAAAGACAAAAAGTTATAATAATAATTTAAAATATTTTTATTTCGATAGATTTCGCTGACTTTAATTTATCATAGCCAAGTATCTTCAGAATAAAGACTGCATAATGGTGCTTCCTAAAAAATAACTAATAGGTAAATAGGTAGGTAAAACTAATAGGTAAATTAGGTAACTAAACGGCAGTGAAAAATTTAATTCAACTTTGTTTATTTTTATCATTTTAATATTCATTTGCATTATATAATATTTCATTTTAAACCTAATTTACTATTGCATTTATTGAAATTTGATTGCATTTTAATATATTATTAAACATTCATTGTACACTGACGACATCCCGGTCAGCGACAAGACAGAAATTACTGGCCTTATACGCCGATGATGCCGCCTACTTCATCTTCTCTACTAGTGCTGACTTCGCCGTCACAAGGCTTTTACAGACGCTGGACTACTAGCCGCCAATGTCAGTGGCCGCCGTATCATACCTCCACGACGCTTTCTCCCTACGCTCTCATTCCTCGGTCAATTCATCCCTTGGTCTCGCGCGGTTAAATACCTGGGCGTGGCGATTGACCGTGGTCTCTTTATGTCGAAGCACGTTGATTTGGTGATCAACGCCACCCGTGCTGCACGGCCCACGCTTCGCCTCATGCGCAAGTCCTCGCTCCCGCTCCGAGTAAAATTTGGGGTATAGGTACAAACAAGGGATGCATCCGCCCTCGCTTGACATACGCAGCTCTTGCTTAGTATGATAGCCTAGTGTCCGAGATCTTCCAAGACCGCCTCCAATGAGGAATCACCCGGAGGGCTTGTATCGCACTCTGACGAAGATGAAACCCAACGGTTCCCTGTCACACGGTAGCTGCTCCCCAAGATCAAGCCTTCGTATGTCACCCGCGAGTTTCTATTCACCATCCTCATCCGATCGCCCATCTCGCCAAATGCCATCTTACACTTCCATACATAAAATCACGCCTTTATCCCTAATGGGGTAGGCAGAGCAAAAACGACCTAAACATAAGTTGTTCCGCCAAGCCTGACAAGTTTTGAGGGTAAATACAGATGATGATTATGTATATTACCATAGTGACAAGTTGTCAGCCCATCGCCTAAATTGCAATTCACTGAAACTCTCGATTCCCGTAGCTGATTTTTACAGCATGCACGGGAGGAGATGCAGCTGGCACATTCTATGTTTTTCTATCACTACCAGTCCAGCATTTTACACTTCCAACCTGGAGAAAAGGTTCCGCTCTTGCAAACTCCACTCCTGGAAGGCCAACAAAGGATGACGAAGGCAAGCCAGGAGGTGAGAGCCAAATGAACACGGGCCCTCGGAATTGGGGGTATGGGGTCTCGCCACGCACCAGCAGCTCGCCACAAGCTGACTGACTGCATCACCGAGGTGGTGGGCGGTAGGGTCGTCAATACCCTACGCCTTCATGATTATTATTATAAAACTCGTTTTAACAATTTGTTAATATATAGGTACAACTCTGCTAGTTGGGCGAGAGTAATATTATGCCTAGCAGCAAAGAAATACGACGAAAATAATGTTCTTTTAGATTTGACATTATGGTATGTCAATTTGAGTCAAAAAAATACAAAGAGTTTATATTCTAAGGGAGCATTGTCTTTTTTTTTACCCGACTGCGCTACGCAAAGGAGGGTAATGTGTTTATCAGCCTATGTATGTATGTATGTATGTATGTATGTATGTATGTATGTGTGTATGTTTGTTCCTTTGCGCCACTCTAGAGACCAAACGCGTAGGCCGATTTTAATGATTCATACGTCAATCGATTCGACTTAACCATGCGAGTGTCACTGAAGACATGATTTTGATAAATTTTTAATATGGTGATAAACAGACGCCATTTTGTAAAAATAAAAAAAATAAAATTGGCAAACTATATTGAGTGGGGTGTCGTTGAATAGGTATTTTAAAATTAGTTTGAGGTTTCTAACACCATTTTTCGTTTTGAGTGGCCATTAAGGATTTACAACGATTTAAAGTTTGTTAATAATTATTTCTCGAGTTCGGTATGAGTCTTTATCCAAATAAACATGTAAGTAAGTTTGGACATTAAAAGTAGATTATACGTGTCCATTACACTAAATAATTTCGATCACTACTTTAGAAGATATCAAATGTTTTGAAGTTAAGCGCAATCGAAAAAATCCTACTCCTAGAAAGACCACTTTAACTTGATCCTCAATTATATTGAAGTTGCTTTACACGAGCAGCTCACATTATGTTGGTTATAAAAGAACTCTACACATCCCACAATCACGCAGCGTAATGCGGGGCAGCGTGTTTGAATATATCTATATATCATAATACTCGCGCCTGTATACCTTACAGGGTATATAGAGCATGAGAGGCTCGCCATCAACAACGTAAGACGCGGGGGAAATAGTTCGTAGTAAGACGTTTAAACTCTGCCGACTTCGTAAGGGTTATAATATTGTATCATCATCATCTCCCTATAGCCTTATCCCGTATCTCACGGGGTCGGCTGCCTAATCTAGGGGATTGAACGAGGGTACTGGTTTTTACACAGAGCAACTGCCATCTGACCTCCGCAACCCAGTAGGGAAACCAGACCAGACCCAATCCTAGATTGATTTGAATCCTAGATTGGGTCAGAGTTTTCAAGCCGCTAATGCTTAGCACTGGCCTCTAACATTGCTAAACGACTAATATCTACGGTATTAAACTATATTAACCAAGACCAACGGCTTAACATGCCTTCCGAAGCACGGAAAAAGCGCCGAATAAACGTACATAATGAAATTTAAAAACCGAAATACACATTGGTACGTGTTGGGATTTGAACCACGCAGCGGCCCTATCCTATCCACTAAACTACATCATCGGGCCCTCTTATATATTGTAGTATAGTTCAAATAATACTTTACAGTGGTTCTATCACAGTAGTTTTTACATTATATAATTACAAAACGGCTTCTTAGACCGCTGACGCTCTGTTAACCCCTAGAAGGACTAATGATCAGTGTAGTTTAGACTACCGCAAGCTGCTTAATAATCCCCACGATATTAAAATGTCAAGATTAAGAACAGTATAACTGTGTCTACCTAGCCTTTTTCCCGTAGGTATTTCACGGGGTCGGCTACCTAATCTAGGGGATTGAACGAGGGTACAAAACCAGACCAATCCTAGATTAGGTACACATAATCTTTGAAAATCTTTGTAGGTGTGTGCAGGTTTCCTCACGATCTTTTCCTACACCGAAAAGCGCCGAATAAACATACATTATGAAATTCGAAAAACATGGTGGGATTCGAACCACGACCTCCTGCACAGAAGGCCACGGCCCTATCCACTACACCATCCAGGCTTCCGTCTCAAAATAACTAAAACTAAAAAGTATAAAATAAAATTTTAAATTAAAAAATCAAAAAACCCAACTGCGTAGGTAATATTAGGTACTTTACTTAATTTATAAAATTTACCTTTAAAAAGATAAAAACAAGTAGATCTATTTCTGTCTCAAAACCAACACCTCGTTTGTACACCCTAAGATCTGCTGCAAAATCTTACAAAAATCTCATGCAGTCGGAGGCAATCATTTAATTGTAAATATTGTACCAACTTATAGGACATATTGCCTCCGACTGCATGAGATTTTTGTAAGATTTTGCAGCAGATCTTAGGGTGTACAAACGAGGTGTTGGTTTTGAGACAGAAATAGATCTACTTGTTTTTATCTTTTTAAAGGTAAATTTTATAAATTAAGTAAGTACCTAATATTACCTACGCAGTTGGGTTTTTTGATTTTTTAATTTAAAATTTTATTTAATGAAATAAGAGCAGAGCCATCTAATGTGAATTTCTGAACTAAAATTTTTTGCTGTCAAAAAGTCCCTAATTCTACAGGCAAAGTCTTCAGTCAAAAGATATGAATTTCTTTTCAAAAATAAATTAGCCATTTTGCCTTTCCTGCGTCGATATGTTTGGTCCTCTTTGAATTTTCATAGCTTTTGGTCATACATATAGCTCCTTGGTTGTCTACCAAAAGTTTGCTTTCTCCATAGCATTTTAATTGTTTGCTGATTCCCTTCAGGTTGACCAATTCTTGTGCTGTCATAGCTACTGCGATATACTCTGCTTCAGCTGTGGACAGAGCAACGCATGATTGTTTCTTTGAAAACCATGCAACTAGGTTTAATCCATGCAGTATCAATGCGCCACTGACACTTTTTCTATCTTCTCTATCGCCTGCCCAGTCTGCGTCTGAGTATCCATATAGATTATTGTCATTACTTTTCTTGAAAATTAGTCCTTTTTCTTTGGTTTCTTTTAAATATCTTAGTATACGCTTTCCAGCTTTCCATGCTTCTTCATTGGCTTTATCTAAGTATCGACTAAGGTAAGTAACTGTGTATGTTAAATCTGGTCTTGTCGTTATTGTTAAATATAATAAACTTCCTATTAGCTCTCTGAATTTTTCACTAATTTTTGTATCTTCTTTTGATGTGATATTGAAATTTACTTCCATTGGAGTCTTTATCCCATTACAATCAGTCATATCAAATTTTGTTAATATTTTTTCAATCAGACTTGTTTGTTTTAGTTTTTTTTGTCTTTTTCTCTCTCAATATCCATTCCTAAAAACTTTCTGGTCTCTCCTAATTCTTTAGCTTTAAATTCTCTTTTCAGTTATTTTATTATTTCTTCACTGTTTCCCATTATTAGTATGTCGTCAACATATATGATCATCCAGCAATCATCTTTATAGTACATGCAGTAATCATATTCTGATCGTTTGAATCCATTTCTTCTAGCAAAGTTATCAATCGTTTCGTTCCAGCATTGTGGAGACTCATCTAGTCCGTACTCATCCTACTCTTTGCAGTTTTAGTACCTTTTTAGATGGATATCCTTGTGGTGGTTTTATATACACTTCAGATTTTATTTTGCCATTCAAGAATGCTGTTGAAATGTCTAGTTTTTGGATGGGAAGGTCTTCAAATTCTACGAATTTAAATCGATATTGTAAAAACACGTATCAAAATTACCGCTAAAAAAACGATTTTGGAATTTGTCGAATTTTGCACATTTCTCATAGGTTTTTAGTGAAACCCATGAAATATCATGGAAACAAATCAATTCTCAATAGAAAACAGCTCAAAATATACAATATCTTACCTTATTTTTCCAATTTCAGTCACGACGACACACTACACAAAATTTCTTTGCTAATCGAATGAACCATCGTCTAAATAATATATTTTTTTTTAATTTTGAGCAGTGCTGCTCCCTAAGTTTTTGGTACGTATCGATAGCTAATTTCAATTAAAACGGGACAAAAAATTAATCTAATAGGATATCATATTGGAAAGAAAGGAATAGCAAGAAAATTGAGGGGTTGCCACTGAAAAAACCTTTTAATACTATAGTGGCCAAGATCAATCTACTACTAAAAAAAGTTTGGCCACTGTAGTAGTCAAAATCGAACAAGCAGTTATTCTATACCTAGTGGTTTAAAATTAACTCGGAAATGCAGAATTTTCGTATATATATTCATATTCTACAAAATTCTTAGAAAATGTTATAGGATGCTATATATTCGTAATCTACTCAAAGACTCAATGAGACTTTTCAAACGATACCACAAGGGTGGTGAAATTTATTAATTTCTTTGTATGTCATCTTTGATTACGCCCCTCACCACTTTATCACTGTACGATTTACTGACTCAGGGATTCATAATCATAAGTAAACAAGGTACCATTCGAAGTTGGACTGCACGCTGCACGCTGCACGCTGCAAGCAGCATTTCTGTGCTGCGTGCAGCGTGCAGCGTGCAGTCGCTAATCCAAGTTGGACTGCACGCTGCACGCTGCAAGTCCGAAGTGTTCCGATTCAAGAGATGTGTGGCCAGATCAGGTTTTTACTTCTGTATAATTTTGACAAAATACTCCAAGAAAATATACTTTATACTCAAAATGTGCAAAACGTTTATGTAAAAAACGCAAAATGTACAATTTGCAATATGGACACTACACAAAATGTACAAAACGATACAATTTGCAACTCGCAAAATTAACAAGATCATCGAGAAGGCGTGGGCTTCGCCTTACTTCGCGAAATGTCTCTTGGTCGCAAAACGTCCCTATATCATAATGTCTCTTTCGCAAAATGTCCCTTTCGCAAAATGTCCCCTTCTTCTAATTCGACTGATATGACTGTTTTGACTGATTTGACAGTTTTGACTGATTTGACAGATTTGGCAGTTTTGTCTGATTTGACAGTTTTGACTGATTTAACAATTTTGACAAGTTTGACTGATTTTACTATTTTGATGGATTTGACTGACTTATCGGTTTTAACAGTTTTGATTGATTTGACAGTTTTGACTGATTTGTCGATTTTGACAGTTTTGATTTTTTTGGCTGATTTGGCTTATTTGACAGTTCTGAAAACTACTCATCTAGAGTGTGTGGGAGCAAATGGTAGGTCTCAACGAAATCTACATTTTAGATGAAAGCTTTCGAAATTGAAACCGCCATATCTTGGAAGCTATCAATCCTAGACTACTAATTTGTAGGGACAAATTGTTGGTCTTGAAAAAATCTACATTTCAGATGACAGTTGTCAAAAATGAAACTGTCATCCGAAGTGAAGACCTCAACAAGACCTATCATTTGTCCCTTCACACCAGTACTCTGGGATTCATAGTTTCTGAGATATGACCGTTTTAAGTTTGACAGCTGTCATCGGAAATGTTGATCTCGTCAAGACCTATGATTTATCTCTACACACCAGTACTCTAGGATGAGTAGTTATTGAGATATTTCAGTTTTAACTTTGACAGCTGTCATCCGAAATGAAGATCTCGTCAAGACGTATAATTTGTCCTTTCACACCAGTACTCTGGGATCCTTAGTTTCTGAGATAAAGCCGTTTAAAGTTTGACAGTTGACAGTTGAAATGTAGAACTCGACAAGACCTATCATTTGTCCCTTCACACCAGTACTCTGGGATTCATAGTTTCTGAGATATGACTGTTTTAAGTTTGACAGCTGTCATCGGAAATGTAGATCTCGTCAAGACCTATGATTTATCTCTACACACTAGTACTCTAGGATGAGTAGTTATCGAGATATTTCAGTTCTAACTTTGACAGCTGTCATCCGAAATGAAGATCTCGTCAAGACGTATAATTTGACCTTAAGTTTTCGAGATATTTTAGTTTTCATTTTGACAGCTGTCATCCGAAATCTAGATCTCGAAAAAAATTATCATTTGTCCCTTCACACCAGTACTCTGGGATCCATAGTTTCTGAGATATAGCCATTTTAAGTTTGACAGTTGATTGTCAAAATGTGGATCTCGTCAAGACTTATCATTTGTCCCTTCACACTAGTACTCTAGGACGAATAGTTTTCAAGTTACGGCCGTTCTAATTTTGACAGCTGTCATACGAAACGATGATCTCGTCAAGAACAATCACTGATCCCTTGACACGAGTAGTCTAAGATTGATATCTTCCGGGGTATGGCCGTTTTCATTTTGGCAGCTGTCTATCTTGTTAATTTCGCGAATTATAACATAACATTTTGCGGTTTGTACATTCTGCCTAGTGTACATATTGCAAACTGTACATTTTGGATTTTAGATTTGCCTCTTGTATGTTTTGAGTATTTTGTCAAATTTATCCAAAATTATACCTGACCAGGCAACACATCGTCTCGACTTTGATTCGGAACTCTTCGGAAATGCAGTTGTCAAAACCACTGCTACTGCTGCGTACGCTGCACGCTGCACGCGGCACGCTGCACGCGGCACGCTGCACGCTGCACGCTGCACGCTGCATTTCTGAGCAGTGGTTTTGACGACTGCATTGCCGAAGAGTTCCGAATCAAAGTCGAGACGATGTGTTGCCTGGTCAGGTATAATTTTGGATAAATTTTACAAAATACTCAAAACATACAAGAGGCAAATCTAAAATCCAAAATGTACAGTTTGCAATATGTACACTAGGCAGAATGTACAAACCGCAAAATGTTATGTTATAATTCGCGAAATTAACAAGATAGACAGCTGCCAAAATGAAAACGGCCATACCCCGGAAGATTCTATCGTGTCAAGGGATCAGTGATAGTTCTTGACGAGATCATCGTTTCGTATGACAGCTGTCAAAGTTAGAACTGAAATATCTCGATAACTACTCATCCTAGAGTACTAGTGTGTAGAGATAAATCATAGGTCTTGACGAGATCTACATTTCCGATGACAGCTGTCAAACTTAAAACAGTCATATCTCAGAAACTATGAATCCCAGAGTACTGGTGTGAAGGGACAAATGATAGGTCTTGTCGAGTTCTACATTTCAACTGTCAACTGTCAAACTTTAAACGGCTTTATCTCAGAAACTAAGGATCCCAGAGTACTGGTGTGAAAGGACAAATGATAGGTCTTTTCGAGATCTAGACTTCGGATGACAGCTGTCAAAATTAAAACTAAAATATCTCGAAAACTATTCATCCTAGAGTACTGGTGTGTAAGGTCAAATTATACGTCTTGACGAGATCTTCATTTCGGATGACAGCTGTCAAAGTTAAAACTGAAATATCTCAATAACTACTCATCCTAGAGTACTGGTGTGTAGAGATAAATCATAGGTCTTGACGAGATCAACATTTCCGATGACAGCTGTCAAACTTAAAACGGTCATATCTCAGAAACTATGAATCCCAGAGTACTGGTGTGAAGGGACAAATGATAGGTCTTGTTGAGGTCTTCACTTCGGATGACAGTTTCATTTTTGACAACTGTCATCTGAAATGTAGATTTTTTCAAGACCAACAATTTGTCCCTACAAATTAGTAGTCTAGGATTGATAGCTTCCAAGATATGGCGGTTTCAATTTCGAAAGCTTTCATCTAAAATGTAGATTTCGTTGAGACCTACCATTTGCTCCCACACACTCTAGATGAGTAGTTTTCAGAACTGTCAAATAAGCCAAATCAGCCAAAAAAATCAAAACTGTCAAAATCGACAAATCAGTCAAAACTGTCAAATCAATCAAAACTGTTAAAACCGATAAGTCAGTCAAATCCATCAAAATAGTAAAATCAGTCAAACTTGTCAAAATTGTTAAATCAGTCAAAACTGTCAAATCAGACAAAACTGCCAAATCTGTCAAATCAGTCAAAACTGTCAAATCAGTCAAAACAGTCATATCAGTCGAATTAGAAGAAGGGGACATTTTGCGAAAGGGACATTATGAGATAGGGACGTTTTGCGACCAAGAGACATTTTGCGAAGTACGGCGAAGCCCACGCCTTCTCGATGATCTTGTTCATTTTGCGAGTTGTAAATTGTATCGTTTTGTACATTCTGTGTAGTGTCCATACTGCAAATTGTACATTTTGCGTTTTTTACATTATCGTTTTGTACATTTTGAGTATAAAGTATATTTTTTAGAGTATTTTGTCAAAATTATACAGAAGTAAAAACCTGATCTGGCCACACATCTCTCGAATCGGAACACTTCGGACTTGCAGCGTGCAGCGTGCAGTCCAACTTGGATTAGCGACTGCACGCTGCACGCTGCACGCAGCACAGAAATGCTGCTTGCAGCGTGCAGCGTGCAGCGTGCAGTCCAACTTCGAATAGTACCTGCCGCTTGTAGCTATACCTAGAGATTACATTTAAAATTCGATTTCTAGAGCACTTTTGGTGGCAAATGCACTCAACTAAATTATAAATTAAAAGCACATGACGATACTCAGAATTTATTTAAATTACTTACATGCAGTGATATTACTTTTTACAAAAGCTTTTTTATAAATAATAAAATCTGTATAAAAAGCATTAGGTAATGTCTGATGCTGGCTTTAATAATTCAAACTATCAAATTAAACAATTTATTTAAGCGTTTATCTTAGGACCTTCAATATTAGCTACAATATTAGTAGGAAAAGAGATAGACTTGATTTTCTGTATCTTTTTACTGTCAGATCCGTGCCCAGGGTAGCCGGGATAACTGGGTATATTTATAGCCCCAGGCGGCGGCATACCATCCTTTACTAAGTAGAAATTCTGATTAACCATATTCGCGAAAGAGTTGACTATGTCTTTGATTGAATGCGTCTGAATGTTTATAGAATCAACTTTCTTTTCTACGTTGCCATCTATTTCGTCGAATTTGGTCAAACTGGTAGTCATCCGGGTAATATCAGTGTGTAAGGACAGTTTATTTGATTGGAACTTATGCATTTGAATGACTAAATCGCTGTGTCTACTTATTATTGAGTCTATATCTTTCTCATAATTTTCGTATTGCTTTATTAAATTTATAGTTTCATTGTGAAGTTCCAACATGTCCCTTTGAAAACGTTTATGATGAAGCACATCTAACGGGTTGTCAACGAAAACCGCTAAAGATTTTAAAAACATTATGAAGTAGTAGAATCTAGGTGCGTCAGTTTGGTGCAGAGGTGCCAACACGAAATCAAACGTATAAGCGACGTCGTGTACAATATCGTTCCAAATATTCCACCAATTAGACTGAATTTGCTTTACATTGTAAGCATGTGTATAGCAGTATCCTGGAAAAAGTCGTACAGTACTACCACGGTGTACACAATCCGTGGCGTCTGTAGATTTAGGGCGTTCTTTTCGAGCCCAGTACTGTCGTAAAATGTTTACATTATTTACTTCAGTTATTGATGATCTTAAGCCCCCTCTGTCACCTCTGTGGCGTACAAAACTTGACGACTGCCAGTTGCTTAGTGGTATCTCGGAGTGTAGTTTTCGTTGTAACTCGTGATTCCTTGAACTGATAACTGGTGATCTATTATTAGTACCATCTGCGGCGAGCATTTGTATCAAAACAAGTGCAGAAATAAACATGTTTTTCTAAAGCCACAACACCATTTCGTTCTGCCACTGACGCACATGGTTCTACATTAAAATCACATAAAAGACTGCGTCTTAATAATTAGAGTTCCGTACCCTAAGGGAAAAAACGGGACCCTATTACTAAGGCTTCGCTGTCCGTCTCTCCGTCCGTCTGTCTGTCACCAGGCTGTACCTATCTCATGAAACGTGATAGCTAGAGAGTTGAAATTTACACACGTGATGTATTTCTGTTGCCGCTATAACAACAGATACTAAAAACAAAATAAAATAAATATTTAAGGGGGGCTCTCATACAACAAACGTGATTTGGCTGAAACCTACGAGACTGCGTTTTAAAAACCCACTAGCGACATCTAATGTTAAGTCAGCAAAACCAATCATCATTATGATCAGTGCGTTTTAAAAACCTACTAGCGACATCTGGAACAAAGAAGATGAAATAATATCCTTAACTAATAATATAACTACAAAAGTTTGGATGTTTTTTACTCAGTCATGCTTATGTTGTATAGATAAGGGTAACGGAACCCTTCGTGCGCGGGTCCAACTCGCACTTGGCCAGTTTAATTTTTTTATTTGGCCTCAGGATTGCTTATAAAACAAACAAGAACGGAACTTCTTTTTTAAACAATTTAATCATTTTATATATCGTACTTTGGTTTGCTTTAACGACTCTTTGTGTACCAATAACACAGGATGTTGATTGCAATGAAAGTGATTGGATGAATGGATGGAAATATATTTTTTCTTTTACTTATGTGCTTATGAGCATGCTAGGCATAGCTTTATTTTTAGGTAGATAGATAGATAGATAAACGTTTATTGCATGTAACAAATGTTAAAAAATAAAACAAAGATCAGGCATAAACATAATATATTTATGTAGGTAGAATATAAAAAAACACCGGTCAAGTGCGAGTCGGACTCGCTCACCGAGGCTTCCGTATCAACTCTATTTAAAGCGATTATAGAACCCCCAGTTTTGTTTCCCCGAGATGGTAACCATCGTAAAGATTTTTTTCACACAAAAATATGAACTGGGCCCTGATTCTCCTATTTTGACAATGACAGAAAGTTAATAATTAGGAAGCTTATGGCTAATGGCGACAAAACGCTGTATCTAAAGAGTACATTGAACGATATGTTCCAAAAGAAAAACTAAAGTGTTTAAAACAATCAATGTATAGCAAATTCGTTTTTGTGTGTTCGAAATCATTTTGACAAGTTCGAACATCGTTCATTCAAAATTGAATGAAATTTCAGAATACGGACACGATTAAATGTCAATTAAAAACACTATTAAGAAACTGTAAACTCTTGTGCTCCAAAATAAGTAGTGACTAACTTGAATCCAAGCCATAAAATATTCAAAAAAAAAAAAAAACAAAAATTAAGAATTACAAAATAGCTTTTGACTTATTGTGCAACCCATTTTGTAATTCTTAATTTTTGACATGTAATTTTTAATATTTGACAGAATTATTAAATTTTTGGGAAAGATTCTTAATTTTCTTATAAAATCCAAGCCCTTGCACATTGAATTACAAAAAATTGCAGGAAGAATGCCCGAATCAAGGTTTATCCTCTGCTATAAAAATGAAATTGAAGTTCTATATAGTTTCGGCGAAATCGAGAAAACTTGTATCTCTTTTTGAATAATTCAGTAATTATAGTACATACTACTTTGAAATGTTTCATATAGATTCTTTATAGCATTCAAATGTAAATAACATAAGCTTTCTGTTAATTTTATAATGGAATCAAACAAAAACGTCGACGTCGTGACGTGCATCTCCTGTCGACTTTGTACCAAGTACTGAACAACCCAGTCGCTCCGCTCTACCTCCGTGAGCGTTTCCAGTATATGGTTCCTCGTGGGCAACCATGCCGGACCATTAGATCCCTCCTTCTGAAAATCCCCTCCCACTCCTCAGCCTGTTATGGCAACTCATTCACGGTGCATTCTGTGCGTTTATGGAATTCCTTGCCCCATGAAATCCGGGCAAGCCCTTCTTTGGACGTTTTTAAGAAAATTTATCAATTTATCAATTTATTTATTTATGTTAATAATACACAATACATTATCTTTACAGGCATACACCCAATTCGACAATGTTTTTGTTACTTAACTTAACTTAAGATGTAGATACATATTTTGCCCCAGCAGGTTAGGACTGTGTATTTTAAAATATAACTTTCCTTAATAATAAATTCACTTATTACTACTATTTTTATTACATAAATATCTCTGTGTCACATCTGTAAACTTCGCCAGAGAACAGTGGAATATATCTATTTCTCTAGATATCGCATTTAGTATTCTAAGAGCTGTTGGTATTGGAGCATACATAAGGATGTTCGTTCTGCACGTTGGCAGTACGAACAACTCATCACGCGGAGCTCTGCGTAACCGCGGGTCTGGTATCCGTATACCGATACACTGCAACACCTCTTGATTATACAGTCTTCCTGTTAGTATTTTAAATACGTATATTGCCAACGCTAAATTTCTTCTTACCTCTAGTTGATAGTATCCAACCATACCTAATACAAAGAGTGTTGGATAAAGCAATGGGAAAAACGGATAAACCCCATATTGCTTAAGGTACATGTGCCTTACAAACTTATTTTGAATTTTTTCAATCATTAGCCCATATTTTGTTTCATGAGGATTCCAAATTATACTACTGGTTTCTAGCTGACTTCTTACTAATGCATTATTATAATGTTTTAACTGCTAATACACTATGTAAATCTTTCGTTTGCCGAAGTACAAACCCTAATTTTCTAAAAGCTTTTTTACATAATCCCTCTATATGGCTTCTAAAAGTAAAATCCTGTGAAATATTTACACCCAAGTCTCTTACTGATGTTACCCTTGGCAAAAGTTCGTTATTGATCCTGTAGTTAAAATTATGTGAGTTTATTGCCCTAGTACAAGACATAATATTACATTTCTGCACATTAAAATTTAATTTGTTATCGTGACTCCAAATAACTACATTATTAATGTCTTGCTGCAATCGTTCGCAATCAATTTCATCATTAATTTCTAAAAACAATTTAAGATCATCTGCAAACAATAAACACTTTGCATGCCTTACAACGTCTGGTAGATCATTGATCATTAGGATAAATTCTAAAGGACCTAAATTGCTTCCTTGACTGACCCCTGACAATGTTAAATATGTTTGTGAGGAGTGTCCTGCAAACTCTACATACTGTTTTCGCTGACTTAAGTAACTGACAAAAAAATTTAGCAGAGATGGCGAGAATCCAGCGTTTGCTAATTTAACTAACAGGACATCATTGTTGACAGAGTCAAAGGCTTTTTTAAAGTCAAAGTAAGCGACATCAACTTGACCGCCAACACGTGCATCCAGAGCGGGTGCCGTATACTGCATGAAGCACATAAGATTTGAGTGTACTCCACGCCCTGGCCGAAAGCCGTGCTGACAGTCGTTAAGTCTAGCGCTTACTTGAGCTGAAATTGCGGCGTATAATGCAGACTCAAAAACTTTGCCAAATGTAGACAGTATGGCAACAGGTCTGTAGCCAGATACATCGGATCCTGAGCCGCTCTTAGGAACAGGTGTCACCCGCGTAGTTTTCCATACTTCAGGGTAGTTAGCCGAAGTCAAGCAAAGATTAAATATAAATAACAATGGATCGGCTAAAACTGTGGCACAGTCCTTTATTATATATGGTGGAATTCCATCAGGACCATAAGATGTCTTGGGCTTGAGCTTTGTTAATGCAACCTTCACCTCTTTTATAGATAGTTTGGATATATCTACGTAGTCAGCCGTATTAACAGCAGCCCTTGCCGCTGATTCAGCGTCAAGCTGGGGGGGGATAGGATCATATACCGACTGAAAATACTCCGCAAATGCTTGGGCACAGTCTGTTTCATCAAGCGGATTCCCATTCTTAGTAATACGACATTTGCTTCTTTTCGTTCTTTTATCATTTGCATATGCCCAAAACGATTTAGGATCTCTAATAAATTGATTTCCTAATTTGGTTTTGAAATTATCGTAGGCTATTCCTACTTTACGTTTGACCGATGCCCGATAATAAGAGAAAGCTTGATATTCTACGTCAGTACCATTACGTTTATATGCAGCATGCCATCTTGCTTTTTCTCTTATCTCTTTTATAATTTCAGATGTGTACCAAGTGGGATAACAGTATCTATTGTTATTGTTTTGTTTTATTACCTTTCTAGGTGTGCAATTATCTATCAATTCATAAAACGTTGAGTAAAAATATTCAACCGCTTTCGGAACACTATCTAACTCATATAAAGGACTCCAGTCTACTGTACCTAAAGCTGTGTATAATGTATGAAAATCGCATTTATGAAAATTCCATCTGTGCTGCATTGTTATATTATTACTCTCACCTGAGCGATTGCGTTTTTGGTTGTACTTCCCTGAGACTAAGGTAGTGCTCACGCATGATATATCTAGTGCAGGATGATGAAGCGAATCTAGCGGAACCAGACACTCATTCTCTTCGCGAACAGAAACTTGGTAATCTTGCAAATTCGACAATACTACATCTAACATACGGTGGTTGTTGTTATTTATCACATTATAGTCGCAAAATTCACAGAATGTTACAAAATATTCATAGTAACATTTAATATCTACTGAGGTCGAATACATATTGAGATCTCCAATTAATATTAAACCACGATATTTAATACTACATTGTTCAATTAAATAAAAGAGGCTCATATGATCGCAATCTTTGCTTTCGGGTGGAATGTAAACCACGCAACATGTGAATAAGCGTTTACCATACCTAATAACATCAGCACATAAAATTTCAAACTTAGCAGCATCAATGTCCGGATCTCCAGGCAATGGTAACGGTTGCAGCTGTAGTGAAGGCGCTGCTATAAGTAGAGCACCGCCGAGTTTGCGGCCGTCGTTACGGTCACACCGCACTACGGTGTAGCCCTGCGGCACTAGTTCTCCATCATATATCGAGTCATTTAGACCACTTTCTGTAATTGCCCAGAGATCAACAGACGAGGACAAGATATTATTATAAAATATTGGCAACTTTGTGCGAAGACCTCTAACATTCTGATAGTATATGTTTACACTACGCTTACTGTCATTTTTTTTACTATTGTTCACGAAAAAACTTGCTTTCGGTTTGTGTTTGAACGCTACGATTTGTTCTATCATTTCGTGTCGATTTTCTTTGTACATTTACAGATAACTTATTTCTATGATTGATTAAAACTACATCCATTATCAGACCTCTACATGTGTTTTGTTTATCTAACCTATGATTTTTAAAATAATACAGTTCTGAGTAGTGTAAATTTGAAGAGTTTAAGTCTATAATTTTGATCATTTCGTTTAATTTATTTACATTTAAATGATCATTTTTATTAATGCTACCAAATAAAACATTTGTGTTCTGTAAAGTATTCAAGCAATAATATAAACTTGACTGAAAGCTAATTACATTTTTGTCATGAGAGCCCGCTAATACGATAACATAGTCCTTCTTAGTATAGTTATTACATTGTTCTAGGCTGCCCTGCACAATGAGTTAAGGAGCATTTCTTATCCTTATAAATATATCCTTAAGTCGTATTATTATTTGTATGTATATATATTATGTATTCTATATATTTATATACTACGTATTGTATGTACTAATGATTTTTATATAATATTAATTATATATTTAGGTACCTATATAATTTTGTAAGTATTTATGTATCTATATTTGTATGTAGCTTATTATATTTCTTGCGTACACTCTTGCCCGCTGTTACCTATTACTTTTCCTCTCACATGGTAAGCTGGAAGACAACTCAATTATTTTGAGTTAAGCTCGCCTTTGTACATGATGTCTCTAGTTTAAGTTTAATTTAAGTATCTCTGTGTGTACAATAAAGAATAAAGAATTATAATAATATTTGAGGTTAGCACATATACTGGCGTTGTTCAAAGTTTATTTATGTTTTGGTACATCCGCAATATCTTATTTTATAGAAAACAAGGCATTCTCCTACCAATAAGTGAGATTTTCTAGATATTTTTGTTAAATATTAACGAAGAAATTTTGGTACAGTTTTAGGGACTTTTGTACCATAGAGTAGAATACGTTACTTTTTACGAGAAAGTTTAAAATCGTTAATACCACTAAACTAGCGGCACTTTGTAAAAAAACTTGCAAAACATTAAATTCAATTTTGAGTTATTGAAGTAACTGAAACATTTGCAATACTTATTTAAAATAATGAATTTAACAGCAAATAGAGTACTGTTGTTATTGTGATAATTTGGGTATTAATAAGTGCAGGATAGTATTTCGCTCGTGAAAAATAATTATTAGGAATAATTTTTTCAGTCGATGTTTCAAGTAATATGTTCATTTGGGGAATTACTATTTTAATTACAAAAAGGCGCTAGTGTTCTTGTAGCAACGCTCGAGCGCTCTCATCTGAGGCTCTCATAATAATCATAGACACATTATATAAGTAAGTATATGGTAAATAAGGTTTTATTTAAATTTATTTTAATATGGGTTAACTTACTTCAATATGTATACGATCATGAGCGTACGAACGATCTCTCTTCTTTATTATGTCTATTGGGGTAGGTACAGCATCAAATCAAATAACTAAACAAATGTCATTCCGCCACATCTGGCTAGTTTTGAAGGTTATTTCAGGTAGATAGAGACAGATCTGTAGGATATTGCAGTAGAGACAGATTGTCAGCCCATTGCCTAAATTACAATACACTACCAATACCTTGCATCTAACAGCATTTCCGTGAAGAGCATTCAGCAGCCAAGAAGACACATTTTTTTATCGTTCTCACTCCAGCATGCAAGAAAAACAACTTACATTGTGCCTACACTGATTTGAGAAGTCGCGCTAGCTCCATTTACTCTTCTGTGGATAAACATCTATAGTTTACTAGATGACCCGTTGTACTTCACTACTACCTATCCTGACTACCTATACATTAAAACTCGTAATATTAAAAGCCTCAGCCCTCCCAGCCCTCAATTACCTCTCCCTCCCAGCCCTCTATTGCCTCTCCCTCCCAGTTCTCACTTCCCTCTCCCTCCCGGCCCTCACTTCTCCCTCCCTCCCGGCCTTCACTACCCTGCCCCTCCCAGCCCTCTCTTCCCCATCCCTCCCAATAGCTATAAATCTAAGAATAATAATAATAGCTATATAATAAACCTAGCTATAAACTCCTTGTACTACATAATCCCTCTCCCTCCCTGTCCTCACCTTCCCCTCCCTCCCAATAAGCATAAACCTAAGAATATAAACTCCTTGTACTACGTAATATAAAAAAAATACGGGTTGCACTTTTGCACTTGCACTCCCGTGTAGAAGCTAAAACTCAACAGATGGCGCTAGTAGGTTTTCCAAAACGCAACTCTGGTACAATTTGTATGGGAATTTCCTCGCATGTTTTTCATATTTTCTCACTGCTAAACCTAGACTTCCACGAATAGTGCCCTTTGAAGCACGGAATCCGTTTTTTTGTCCGACAATCAGGTAAATTCAAACTGCATTGTCCTAACCAAACAGTCAACAACCTTGAAAAGTGATAAATTGGGAATCAAACCTAGGACCTCCGGTTCGGGAGACCATGGCTCAAACCACTTGACCACGGAGGCAGTTAAGTATAGTGTACAGAACTGAGGGAGCTCTACTGTCTTTAGTAAAAATCATTTATGGAGTTAAATTCTATATTATTTTTATACATTTGCCAATCCTTAATAAATTAGCACCACACACCACCCGCCTAAAGAAAAAAACTGAAAAACTGAGAAAAACTGGCAGTCAGCTACAATCTTGACTCGCAAACACCGATACTCATACGTCGTGACTCCAAATGGGGAAGAGAAGCGTCGTCATGCTGATCACATCCGACCTCGCTTGAACTTGCTACCAGAGACACCGACATCCACTCCGCTTATGGCTGCATCAATGTCTCCTGCGCTGCCCACACTTACTTCTGTAGAATCAGCAGTTCTGGGTTCAGCCTTGCAACCACCAGCAGTAGTCATCCGTATGTCAGAAGCAGCCGCAGCACCTTCACAATCAGAAATTCGTAACGCTCTAACATCTCCAGACGCCCCGACGGAGCCATCGCCTGGTCATACCGCCAAGGTGGCTCATAGAAGAAATGTAGGGAGGGACGAATGTTGCAACCTCGTTTTATATACTGTCCATTCCTTGTCTCTTTCATTTTGTCAGTGTGTCAATATACGTTCTTCAATACGAATCTATGTATTATTATAATATTATATTTCTCCATGGTAATAAGTATTTGGAGACAGGCAGAAGATAGTCTCCAAATAGTCTCGTATTGCTACAAAGTTCTGCAATGCAATTTCTGCTTTACGATCAAGGTGTTTTAGGGCATTTTGTGAACCGCACGCAATTTACACACAGCACTTATGATTCTTCTTCTTCTTCTTCTTCATCGTTTTCTCATGTCTGAGGGTCGTAACCACCAAAAGTTGCGTTGCGGGTCAAGGCTCTCCAGGCACATCTGTTCTGGGCCTGGTGGATTGCCCCCTGGGTGTTGCACTTGATGGACTGGATAGAACAGGAACTTAAACATCTAAAATATTTTAAATTTTATCAACTTTTTCCGTAAATACTCAGCCCATGACTCAGCTACTCTGCATTGTCAAAATAATTGTCATTATGTAACATACACCTACCCTAACCAAGCCCTATTTTTTTTAAAACTTTAATTAAAAAAAGAGAAGTAAAGAAAATTAAGAAAAGTTTGAGAAAAGCTAAATGTTGAGAATTTAAAGGACAATTTTAGTAAATGTAAAGATGAATTTAAGATACGAAAACTTTTATTAAAATTCTTTAGTTGCAAAATTATTATAAACTACACTTAAACGAAACACTAATCGTAGATAGAGCACGGATCCATCAGACACGATTCCCAGAAGGCTGGACATGGGCAAGGCTGAAGACACTGTAAATATAGGAAAAGAAAGAACTTAAAGTAACAGAATTGGTTTCAATTTAATGAGATTAGTATTTGGCCAAATGAACGTCTAGTAGTATAATAGGACCTAAAGTTGCGAACCGCTGTTGTAACCCCTGAACTTTAATGACTCGAATGGTATAACCTACTTTGCCTATTGATAGTTAATTAGAATAGATAATACTAAACTTAAGAAAGTGATGATGAAGATGAAAAGAATAAAAATAATTATAATATTTAGCAAATGTTCAACAATAAAGATTTTAGAGGATGAGGAAGACTAATAATCTTAGCATTCAAATATATTGTAATTAGTTAGCTGTTTCAAACAAGATAAAACTACAACAGCATTTTTGTGTTTTTAGTAAAGCCGGGGCACCGCCCTTTCCCGCCACCGTGCAGTGCTCCTCGTCAGCCAGACTCTGGACAGAGCTCCTCCAATATATTTAATCCTGATATGAAGGGAAGTATCTTTAATTCAAGTCAAAATACAATATTTTTGTCAGTCAGTCTAGTCATACTTTACTAAGTATACAAAAGGACAAGAGGGTATATCCATCAAATCTAGGTTTGTTCCTGAACCTAGTGTATGGTTAGGCATTCCAAATGAAAACCTTTCACATTAATTCATAATTTAATTTGAGTATAATGTATTTCATTTTTGTATTTAATGATGTGGTAACTTTAGTTTTACTGTGATTTTAATATCAGGATTTCTTTTGAATTTACATTTACTGAGTTTAATGGAACAAATGAATTCACGACATCTAGATTTACTTGTTTACTAGAATTGTGAATCTATGAAAATATATATTTGAAAACAAAAAACATTAATCTTCCATTACAAGGTCAGAAAGAATCTATTTCAAAATAAAAGAAAATGAAAATATGAAGAGAATTTACTGCAATCAAAACATATTTTAAACTTTTGCAGAATCTACTTTAAGTTGAAGGTAAATATTTATTTTCAACCTTCTACTAAAAAGTAACATCAATTTTGTATTTTAAAATTATCAAACCTAGTTTCTTTGAACTAAGTAATAAGAAATGGTGAATCAAACTGTACTTATATAGTTTCTCATTCTTTATTTAGAGAAAACTATTAAGGCTTTGTCTTAGCTTAGCCTAGTAAGCTCAAATCCAACATCACTTTCATAAAAGTAACTTCTTTAATTATTACTTTTGACATTGCAAACTTTCTATGCAACTCCATATAAAATGTAAAAGGCTGGTAATAAACATTTGGTTAAATTTTATTAAAACAATAAGAAACTTTACACGAATAAAAGTTACGGAAATGTAACTCTCTAAATGCTTAAAATTTCCACTGCTTGGCATTTGAGTATGGCCTTGAATCTAAATATGACATTCATTCTAAATCCGTTAAAAATGTTAGTTAGATAACATACATACATACATACATACATACATAAAATCACGCCTTTATCCCTAATGGGGTAGGCAGAGCAAAAACTACCTAAATATAGGTCGTTCCGCCACGTCTGACAAGTTTCGAGGGCTAATACAGATGATGATTGTGTATATATTGCCATAGTGACGGGTTGTCAGCCCATCGCCTAAATTGCAATACCTACACTGAACCCTCGAATCCCTTAGCTGATTTTTACAGCATGCACGGGAGGAGATGCAGCTGGCACATTCTATGTTTTTCTATCGCTCCCAGTCCAGCATGGAAGTGGTAGTTAGATAACTATTACTAAAAATGTCATTAGTAAAATTGCGGATGAGAAAATATTCAAAAAATGGAATTAAATATTTCCTGAATTAGCTATAAAAAGATGTATCAAAAGATTATTAAACTTTGCATTTCTGAATTTTGAATAATATTTAGTTGTAGTCAAAATATGTAGATGAACATAAAATACTGAGTAAAAGTAGATATTACCTTTTCAAAACTGTAATTGTCACCCTTCTGGTTGGAACATCCACGTCTCGGAATCAAACTGGAATTGCAGTACCTAAATAATCTAAAATAATAAAATCCATGGACGATATTAAGACAGCCCGGATGGTGTAGTGGATAGGGCCGCGGCCTTCTGTGCAGGAGGTCGAATCCCACCACGTACCAATGTGTTTCTCGGTTTTCAAATTTCATATTTGCGTTTATTCGGCGCTTTTACGGTGAAGGAAAACATCGTGAGGAAACCTGCACATACATACCAGATATACTCGATGATCCGTCGAATTCCCGGTAAAATCCACCTAAGATTATTGATATCAATATCAAAAACAATCTGGCCTAACAAATACTATTAACAAATTCACAATAATCTAAAATCACGCCTCAATTATCTGCAGGGTAAATCTAAGAACAATGTATCAACAAATTCGAACTATTTTTGAAACTGTTTCTTACTAATAAAAATTGTACTATTTAAAATGGAAAATTAAATAAAATGTAAATGTGGGTGACCGCTGATGGATGGGTGACCGCTTCTAACGTCTGACTCGAACTAGCTAAAAAGTAGTACAAAAGTTCCACATAAATAATTTCTGGATATTGACATGTCGTGCTGTTCTGGGAGCGATAGAAAAACATAGAATGCGCCAGCTGCACCTTCTCTCGGGCATGCTGTAAAAACCAGCTAAGGGATTCGAGGGTTTCAATATATTGCAATTTAGGCGATGGGCTGAAAACCTGTCACTTTAGCGAATAAAGAGGTTTTACTTACTATTCTTACTTACAGCAATATACAGGAAGGTACCATTCGAAGTTGGACTGCACGCTGCACGCTGCAAGCAGCATTTCTGTGCTGCGTGCAGCGTGCAGCGTGCAGTCGCTAATCCAAGTTGGACTGGACGCTGCACGCTGCAAGTCCGAAGTGTTCCGATTCGAGAGATGTGTGGCCAGATCAGGATTTTACTTCTGTATAATTTTGACAAAATACTCCATAAAATATACTTTATACTCAAAATGTACAAAAAGTTAATGTTAAAAACACAAAATGTACAATTTGCAATATGGACACTACACAGAATGTACAAAACGATACAATTTGCAACTCGCAAAATAAACAAGATCATCAAGAAGGCGTGGGCTTCGCCTTACTTCGCAAAATGTCCCATTCGCAAAATGTCCCTTGGTCACAAAACGTCCCTATCTCATAATGTCCCTTTCGTATTACGTTCTTGTGACTGATAAAATTTATCGCGAGTGACACGGATAAAAAGTAAAATGAGTTAAAATAATCGCGAGTGCTTAAAAAGTTATGTCTGATTTGGCAGTTTTGACTGATTTAACACAATTTTGACAAGTTTGACTGATTTAACTATTTTGATAGATTTGATTGAATTAACGGTTTTAACAGTTTTGATTGATTTGACAGTTTTGACTGATTTGTCGATTTTGACAGTTTTGATTTATTTGGCTGTTTTGGCTTATTTTACAGTTTTGAAATATCTCTAAAACTACTCATCCTAGAGCGCTGGTGTAGGGATAAATGATAGTTCTCGACGAAATCTACATTTAAGATGACAGCTGTCAAAATTGAAACTGCCATATCTTGGAAACTATCGATCCTAGACAACTCATTTGTATAGAAAAATTATAGATCTTGACGAAATCTACATTTCAGATGACAGTTGTCAAAAATGAAACTGTCATCCGAAATATAGATCTCGAAAAGACCTATCATTTGTCCCTTCACACCACTACTCTGGGATTCATATTTTCTGAGATATGACTGTTTTAAGTTTGACAGGTGTCATCGGAAATGTAGATCTCGTCAAGACCTATGATTTATCTCTACACACCAGTACTCTAGAATTAGTAGTTATCGAGATATTTCAGTTTAAACTTTGACAGCTGTCATCCAAAATGAAGATCTCGTCAAGACGTATAATTTGACCTTACACACCAGTACTCTAGGATGAGTAGTTATCGAGATATTTCAGTTTTAGCTTTGACAGCTGTCATCCGAAATCTAGATCTCGTCAAGATCTATAATTTATTCCTACACACTAGTACTCTAGGATGAGTAGTTATCAAGATATTTCAGTTTTCATTTTGACAGCTGTCATCCAAAATGAAGACCTTGTCAAGACCTATGATTTTTCCCTACATACCAGTACTGTAGGATGAATAGTTTTCGAGATATTTTAGTTTTAATTTTCACAGCTGTCATCCGAAATATAGATCTCGAAAAGACCTATCATTTGTCGCTTTACACCAGTACTCTAGGATCCATAATTTCTGAGATATAGCCGTTTTAAGTTTGACAGTTGACTGTCAAAATGTAGATCTCGTCAAGACCTATCATTTGTCCCTTCACACCGGTACTCTAGAATGGATAGTTTTCAAGTTATAGCCGTTCTTATTTTGACAGCTGTCATACGAAACGATGATCTCGTCAAGACCAATCATTGATCCCTTGACACGAGTAGTCTAAGATTGATATCTTCCGGGATATGGCCGTTTCCATTTTGGCAGCTGTCTATCTTGTTTATTTTGATATACATTGATATACATTTGAGATAAATAACATAACATTTTGCGGTTTGTACATTCTGCGTAGTGTACATATTGCAAACTGTACATTTTGGATTTTAGATTTGCCTCTTGTGTGTTTTAAGTGTTTTGTCAAATTTATCCAAAAGTATACTGCCGCACAGGTCGCTATACGCATGGATGTCGCGTTGAGTCTGTTTCCGTCGCTTACAGGGGACGCCTTAGCATTTTGAACTCGGGACACATTCTGACCGTCGCTTCCGGGGGACGCCCTAGTATTTATCGTCTTTTCCTTATTGCGTACTTTCATTTTAAATATCAGGGGAAAAGTTTGGCTATGTAGTTTTACAGCCGGCTGCCGCCTGACGCCAAGACTGTTGCTTTTTTGAAAAGCAGGGATGCCGCCGTTGGCTCCTCAACTCATTATGGAGCTCCTCCGCCGCCAGTCCTTCTGTACACTCCAGCCGAAATGCACAGTACAGCTACAGCCTCTACTTCCAGTACGTGGAAGAAGCCTGCAGCTGAGGTTTGTTGACGAAGTTTCCTTCTCCGGCCTTGTGGTCCGCGGGAGGTATTTTATTTCCCTCCTACCCTTCGGACGGTGTTTCCACCGCCCGGGAGGGCGTTCCCCTATCCGCCGCCTGGGGACGCGTTCTCTAGGGAATGAGGCTACCCCGAGAAGTATTAAATTAAAATTAAAAATAGTAATTTTAAAATTTATAATCTGTCAAATTATCAAAACACAAATTTGCTCTAAGAAGTTCTTGAATAAAAAGGTTTGCAATGGTTAGAAATCATGAAAAAGAGCTGTTGATATTATTACAAACTTTCATCACCTATTTAACCCCCTAAGGATAAAAAATACAAAAACTCTGATACACTTGTCCATTAATTTTTGGTTATTAGCCTAAACACAAAATTATAAGATCCTAACTACAAAACTGACGGAGTTTCCATACAAACTTCCATCCCGTATTTTACCCCTTTAGTGGTAGAAAATCTAAAAACGCTGAAACACGTATTCATTACTTTTAAATCATTAGCCTAAATACAAAATTTTAAGATCCTAACTGCAAAACTAACGGAGTTTCCATACAAACTTCCATACCGTATTTAACCCTTTTAGGGGTAGAAAATCCAAAAACGCTGAAATACGTATTCATTACTTTTAAATCATTACCCTAAATACAAAATTAGAAGATTCTACGTTCAAAATTAACGGACTTTCATACAAACTTCACACCCCCTTTTTACCCCTTTAAGGGGGGAAAATCCAAAAATCCTTTCTTAGTGGTAGGTTTCGTTATAAAAGGAACCTGCTCTCTATATTTTACGATTCTAGCTTTAGTAGTTTAGGCTCTGCGTTGATGAATCAGTCAGTCAGTCAGTCAGTCAGTCAGTAAGGACAAACGATTTTATAAGTTTAGATAGATATATGTCTTCCTATTTCTTTATTACCTCGTATCTCAAAAAAGACTGAACCTATCGAGTGGGATATCAAAACAATGGTACATAAAAAAAACGTACATCCCTTTTGAGAACCTCCTCCTTTTTTTTATTTGAAGTTGGTTAAAAAAAGTTAGTCTGGTTCGATGACGTTCTAATTTTAAAAATAATTAAGTCTGTTCAAATTAGAGACTTTCAGATGACAGAAAATAGTATTTTTATTCCCGATAGATGTCGCTTACTTTATTTCATCTCATCAAAGCCATCCTCAGAATAAAAACTCCTTTAAGATTGCGCCGGTAGGGCAAAAGATTTTTGATAAACTGTATAATGGAGTACAAGTAAGGAGTTTTTATTCAGAGTAAAAAACACACCCCTTGAAAAAGTTCCATATCGTCAGATAAAAGATAAAAAGCTATAATAATAATTTAAAATATTTTTATTTCGATAGATTTCGCTGACTTTAATTTATCATAGCCAAGTATCCTCAAAATAAGGACTGCATAATGGTATTACCTAAAAAATAACCTATTGGCTAATAGGTTAATTAGGTAACTAGACAGCAGTGAAAAATTTAATTCAATTTTGTTTAATTTTATCATTTTAATATTCATTTTCATTTATATAATTGTTGATGAATCAGTCAGTCAGTCAGTCAGTCAGTAATTTTATAAGTTTAGAAGATATCGAGGTCAGCATATAGCAACATTATATCCTGGTAATTTATCTATGAACTTTCATAGTCTTACTTAAAATCATAACCTATCGGTATCGCGTCAAGTGAGGTAGGTAGGTATATAAGATCAGAAGGGAAATTCTTATTGGATAAGTGTTGAATTAAACCTAAGCTTTGTGTTGAAGGACAACTAACCAGTATAGTAGTAAAGTATAGCTATTTATGTAACTGTTGCATAATGAGGGATATTTAACACGAGTGTGGTTTATGAAACGAGCGCAGCGAGTTTTATAAAAGTATACACGAGTGTTAAATACTAATTATGTACAGTTTCATACAATAGTTTATTTACACTCATACAACAAATTTAAATTAAAGAAAAAATAAAGTAATCATTATTTCTTCTTTTCTAGTTTGCTCGAATAGCAAGCATCTGCGTAAAAATTAAAAAAAAATACTTCATTTTGTTACAGCTTTGCGATAACGAAATGAAATTTGTATGGTTCCTTAGTCACGGCTGCATCGAAAGGTATATCATTTGCTTAGCGTTTCTGATAAGTAAATGAAGGATTTACGACATGAGTGTAGATAAAAACCTTTACGTTTACTTTTGCAATCAAGAAACGGCAACATCACATTTTCGTATTTTCACAGAATATATAGAGGTAGGAATATATAATAGTACTAGGGTAGTATTTTGCAATCAGAGTAGTTTTCCTTCTAAGCGCGTGCTTACGACATCTATTGGCGTGTAAGTCCTAAACTTACACCGAGACGTCTTTGGTGTTAGTGTTTCAAGTGCCGTATAGATGGCGCTTATAGTAAAACTCATCAGAAATATGAAGAACTACTACAATACAACTAAACCAAGCGTTTTGGACAAAACAAAAGTCACGAGGTGGCATTGATGTGAAATATTTCTGAGTATCAGTCCAACATGCAAACATGAACAGAACAGATACATGACATAATTATTAATTATTGCAACGCAACAAAAAAAAATTAAACACGATCTAGTCGAGTTTTCGCAGTCACTCCTTGCGTACCTATTATAAATTAAGCCCTGTTAGTAGAAAGAAACAGTAGAAATTCAAAATATTATAATAAATAACAACAGAAATTCGATCCGGAAGTCCTGGGTTCGATTCCTAGGGGGGGAACACAAAGTTAATATTTGTTAATTTATCATATCACTTTGTGAGATTTTCCCCAGTTTGATATGGACATTGCAGGCTATATCACCTGATTGTCCGAAAAGAAAGAGGACTCCGTGCTTCGGAGGGCACGTTAAGCCTTCGGTCCCGGTAGCTGTCTTTGATAGTGGTCGTAACACAAACCATGTCAGAGGCCTATTAGCTGTTAATAGCACGGCCGTTTATAAAAACTCTGACACCAGGGTTCATCGGGTCGATCGACTCGAAACCCACATGACTAGCAGGCTTAAAGCTTGGGGCCAGTCTATAGGGCCTTTAAGTAAGATAAGCGCAAATCAAGGCAAAATGCAGACCTCTGTTGCGTTGGACAGAAGACGAATGGAGACGACCTTAGTCATACATAAAATCACGCCTTCATCTCTTAAGGGGTATGCAGAGCGTAAAAAGGCTCGTAAACGGCAATTTGATATGTGAAAGTTTGTGCATGTTTTCATGTTATGTTACTTCTTTACGCTTCTTCTTTGAATGGGTTTTTCGAGTCCACAGATTTCAATCTAAAATTGCTCCATAATATTTGTTAAAGTGTCGAAAACGCCTTTTACTCGGCGTTTTACGTTCTGCCACTTGTAATAATTAATCAATACCACTTATTTAAGTTCAGTTATGGTTCAACTATCTACTCCACGATTTTCCAAGTCAATTTTCTTGGGATTATTTTCATTTATTTACGGTCCAAGGTTCTTCATACAATCACGCTTATATCCCTCACGGAGTAGATAGAGCGGTTTTTCAGGGGGTCTATTCCGCTCTGGCGCGTCGAGCGTCGAAAAACTTTGACAAAACTTTGTATGGAAGACATCATCACTCGACGCTGCCAAATTTTTCTCTTTGTTTGTAGACAAACAGATGTCAAGTGTCAAACAATATTTAGAATCTAAAGAGGGATCTGAATATATTGGATATCACATTTAATTGAATTATAAATTATTTAATAATTTGAATGCAGTATGTATATTTTATAAGAAATAGTTCATCAGGATTACATTATTTATGTGTTGCTTCTAACTGTTAGGTAGTAAGTCATACTTGATATTTTTGTAATGCATATTTAAAACTATATAAGAGTTGCTATTTCTCATTGATATTTTGTTTTAAAAAACTTTTATGGTCATTTCTACATGGCATGTCATAAAGACAAAACAAAATTTGCACACCGAATGTAACCGGTCGAATACATTGTTACTGTAAAATAATTAAGATCTTTGTATATTCGTATACTTACACATGTATTCTGGCAAATAAACATTTCTGATTCTGATTCAAGTTGCGTATGATAAGGTACGACCACGCTTTAAATTCGCGTGGTGAAAAAAGGAACTTACGCTGCCACCTTTAGATTTGACAATGATTTGATAGTTCTCGTTCTCCTTGTACTGCTGCGCCTCCGCCCACGTTCATTGAGAACCGTATCAAACTGTGATGTTTTGTTCCTTTCTACAATTTATTTTTTATTAAATTCGTTTTTTGTCTATGATATCGGTAATTTGGTGATAATTTGACAACCCAAAATTACGTTATATTACCTTTATTTTCGACAAGCATTCGACAACGAGCCAGGCGACGATTAGGTGCCTTTGCAAAGGCGAATGGGTCAAAATTATGTATTAAAAGTATTTTTAAAACTTTATTTCTTCTATCATATATCAATGCACCACTTTACACAAAGTGGTTTAGACGCTACGCCCACTTGTAAAATTCTCTAGCTTTTACACGAAATTAGGTGCCGTCGCAAAGGCGAATGGGTCAAAATTATGAATTAAAAGTATTATTATTACTATATTTTTCCTATAATATATGATCTATAGGTTAATGACATAATGAGAAACACCACCCTCCCAACTGGAATTAGGCGCCAAATATCATCAAACAAATATTTTTTATTTTATTTTATTTTTAATATAAGCCACTAAAGTCCATTTGAGGACATGGGCCTCCTCTTGTTGGAGGATAATTCTGCCGCACAATTTTAAAACACAGTAAGTACATTTTTTCAATTTTCGGATTATTATATTTCTGAAATCACAAAATTTTATCTTCCCGAATCAAAAACCCGTTTTTTGCTATCTCGTCTACAAACAAAAAAATTTTTAGCCAAAATCAGCCATAAATGCAGTATGTTCATTTATAAGTCGCATATGCATAACAAGAACACAGTAAGTGATCATACTGCAAAGTAAATAAAGAAAATCATAAGACGAATATAGAATAAACTAGGTATAAACGCAGTAAGTGCAACAAATACATTTTATTTGTACCTGAGAAAATAACTTTTCAAAGAAATCCTTAGCATAAATACAGTGAGTGGCACTTAACGTTGACAGGTACATACACATACATACATAAAATACATACTATAACTCTGGGCGCCCCGCTGCTGCGCTCATAAGTAATCTGTTCTATCACGCTTGTATCCCTAATGGGGTAGTCACTGCGTCAACGTCCCAAACAAAGGTCGTTTCGCCTTCTTTTTTTCTATCACTCCCAGTCCACCATGTAAGATCTAAGTATTTATCAATTAATCACATACCTACGTGAAGTTTCGCCTGTATTCCTTATGGGGTAGGCTAGGATAGAGCGTGAACTGCCTATTCTATGCGTTTTAGTCACGTCTGACAAAATAATGAGGGCATTTGTATCGCTTTACCTACTTAAAGACAGGATGTCAGCCTATCGCCTATTGTTGACTTCTACAGCATGCCCTGGAGGAAGGGTAGCTGGAACATTCTACGTTTTTCTATAGTTTCCAATCCAGCATGAAAGAAACCTGATTATCTGTCAAGAAAAATTATTCCGCAATAAAGGCCATTTGATTTATGAAAAACATTGTATTTTTAGTGGATTTTAAACCATTCATATTGACCTTTTCAATGTGGTTATTAACAGAGACACTACCCGAAACATCCTACAATTTTCAATTTTCAAATTTTAAATTAAAGAACTTAAAATTGTTAAAAACCTCTCAAAGAAGGTAAACCTTTCAATTTATAAACCCAATACGTTAATATTTATTATTTTGTAAGGATATTGAGAGGAAACTTATTAATTTAAAATCAAAGTATGCATCGTTTCTTCTTAATCACTGCACTAAAGTCAAGGTTAAAGATCCTTATTTTCTTTAGGTTCCAAACTTTAAATGCAGTAAGTGATCTCACTGTAGACAGTATTGGCTCTTCCTACGTATAAGTACAGTAAGTAACAGCATTCACTGCGTTTATGCGTAGGATATTTGATATTTATTATGATTTGTTTATGTAATATAAATTGTTTTTACGTCTAATTACCCCTTAAATGTGAAAAAATCATCTATTTATTTTTAAAATCATAATCTGCTTAATTTTCTTTACTAGAAAAGTGCTTTTTTCTTATGTAAATGTTAAAAATAAGAGCGTGACCAAAAAAATAAGAATAAAAACTTAAATTGCGATTTGCAGCGAACTACCAAAACGTACTTACTGTGTTTTAAAATTGTGCGGCAGAATTGCCTTTCTCACCACGCTTGGCAGGTGGGTTGCTGCTGTCCAGATCCATTTCATGGCATCCGCGGAGAGATGGAGAGATGCTATTCTAATCTGGTATTTGACGCAAAATTATTGATTGATTTCTAGATGTTTATTTCTAAATAATATACAGAAAATCTAATTTTTTAACTTGACTGACTGACTGACACTATAGACCACTATAGACTAGCATAAAATAACAGGAGGTTCCGGAGGTTACATGATTCTAAAGGTTTTAAAATAAGGGTTTATGTGTAAATAAATTTGCAATCAATCATTATCAATCTGTCTTGGAGCCTTTGGGTAAAATATCAAAATACATATAGTTCGAGCCCCGGAGCTTCCAGTACTATGGAGTAGAGTGCGTAAGATGTATGTTAAAGTGAGTTAAACCATTTCTACAAAAAAATGTTCAAAGTGCTTAGGCAGAAAACATACTAAAAGTTCCAATATGTAGGAGGCTGGAAGACCAGGCGGGGGGCCCAAATAGGTCCCACTTTTAGGTTTTTCGCTTACATATAAAAAATGGTGCGTTTTATGAGAAATCTTGCAAGGGCCTAAAAATGCATATAAAATTTTGTACAAAAACGTGGTACAAACTTAACTTAAAAAGATATAGCGAAAAAATAATGAACGATAATCTAAAATCTTACTGAGTGATTAACGAACTCATACGCAGATTCTAAAGCTAGAATCATGAAATGAATATGCCAAGTTAGGCGAAAACGACACCCACCGACTGACACATATAGGGATCATCAAAATAGAACTGGTACTTCCCGTTAACCTATAAAGCTGGAAATTGGCAAGTGAATCAGGTTTTGTAAGCAGATAAAGGAATCATTATCAAAACTTGAATAATCGAAGGTTTGGAGTACCTGGTGAGGTGAGTTAGCCTAAGAGCCCAGCTAAACAATAAAAGACACGAAAAATAGTCATGTAACCACCACTGTGCCGAATATCTAGCTTTTAACATGAAGTGCAGTTTTATGTTAAAAACATTGTACCGTTAGTACTATTCAGCGCGAGAACCGCACGGCATGCCGGCGGCTTGCCGGCGGGCAGGCTGGCGGCGATAATGCTGGCGGCATGACCGGCGACAATATGCTGGCGGCACAGTGTGTTAGAGTAAAGGCCTTACGATGCAACGTTTTCTAGTTAGGTACCTACCAGGAATTAAAGATTTTTGTCTTCGCTGGTAACTCGGGAACAGGAAAGCCACGTCTTTGCGCGTCTGATTCTGCGGCAACTTTTGCGTCTGTTTTGGCGTCTGTTTCTGCGACGGCGTCTAAAATGACAGGCCATGACCAATATAGACCAAGAGCATGATGCCGATACACTTGTCTAAAGTTTTGATAATATTAAATAAATGATACCATTTTGAATTAATGATGCCTGTATAGCAAAACAATACCTATTTATTGTTTGTAATCCAGTAGATTACCAATTTAACTTTTTGATGTACGTAATTGGAACACATACAAAATGAAGGAGACATTATTTACGAACTATATACTTATTTATTTCGATTATATTTCGATTGGTAGACGTTTGATAAGTTTTCATTGAGGTTTGCCACACTCCATGCATACGTTTCATCTGTTTTGATGGTCATCATTTATCGCTAGGTTGACTCCTGTACTAAGAAGCCGCGACCAAATGCGCGAATTTATGTAAACATGTCACGTAATGTCAATATATGTCTAATATATGCCATGTCAAAACCATGGACTTGTTGCTAGTAACAGGACTGAGCACTAGGTATAAAAAATTGACATTCTAATACAAGTTCATACGGTGTAGGTAACGCCCTATGAACTTGTATTTAATATTGAATATGGTCTGCCAGAGCTATCATATAAAAAACGAGTCGAGTGAGATAGAACTCGTATCGAACGAGATACGTGATTTCTTTGTCCCTTTGTAATCGTTCATTTCATAAGTAAAAAACATAATTAAAAGCAACTATCATAGATAAAAATAAATAAAAGCAACTAGGGGAGACTGTTCCGTAACCGTATGGCTAAGGCTCAGTAACAAATAAAACAAAATATTGTTTAGTCAACATTTTTGATTATCAATCTTTCTACTATCTCTTTCTTAAAATTTACTCTTTCCTATTTTAGATAACGCCGACTCCCGCTATATATCGCCGCAGATGAGCTTTTAAATAAGCTTGAGCAACTTCAAATCAAAATTCGTTTATTTTTTGGCTTAAATGTCAATCAAGAAAACGGACTTGCATGCAATTACACACCGCAGAATTTGAAATATACCAGAAAAATAAGTTTTAATTACCTAATAACGATAATAAGTGCAGTGCATCATACGATATTACCCCAGTATACGGTTTTAAACAAACATACGAACAAACAAACATTGAATGTGCCAGCCGCATCTCCTCCTGGGTATGTATATACTTTAAAAACCAGCTAAGGAATTCGAGAGTTTCAGTATTATTTTTATAATTGAGGCGATAACTCAAGTTCAACATTTGTAGCAATTCATGGTTGCAAAATACGCGACTTAACTAATATAAGTCCATACCTGTCATTTTCTACCATAAGAGAACAGAACCGGATGGCAATAATTTTAGTTGAGATTTAGTTAAGTCGGGATGGTTACGAATCGGGGCCATTATAACTGTTTAACAGGGGTATCAAAGCACGTATGTGTTTGAGTTATAATGTGTGCAAAGCGCGAAAGTCTTCAAATAAAATTTTTTGTTACTGCTGTTTTGCTGACGTCTGATTGGTGGTCCACTGCTAGCAGAATTACGGTAATAAGTGCAGTGCACCATAGGATATTACCCCGGTATACGGTTTTGGAACTTTTGGAACGGTCTCCTTAATTCAAAAGGGACAGAGAGTTCACATCTAGCTATCTCGCACGGCACATTTTCTTGATGCCGGAGCTCAGTCCTGTTAACATATTGTCCATGTCCGTGCCAGATAACTTTGCGGTTATGTATGGCGCTAGTGTCTTTAGAATATGACACTTTGGAGACTGGAAAAATTAGTTCCATTTTTCTTCACGCGCAAAGTTATTTGGCACGGACTCATGGTCAAAACATGTTAGGGCTGCCAGGTGAAAATATTTTGCAATCTTATCACAGCGTAGTAGTTCTCCAACTGAAATTATATGACGAAAATTTTTAACTATTTATTATACATAAAAACTTAAACATTTAAAAAAAATATACTAAGTGATCCACATCCAAAAAGCTATATACCTACTATTCACATTAAAAAGCTTGTAGCTGTAAAATTATTCTAATGTAATATTTTTATCGCAGAACATTGACAGAAATTTCCGTCAATCAGGAGAACTACCCAGTACAAGGAGCTTTTATTCTGAGTATCACGGTGCAAAAGTCGGATTAAAAACGACTATATATTTAATCATTTATTATTGCACACAAATACCATCCTAATAAAAGTAAACAAAGAACCTGATACTGACAATGGGCCCGATTCGTAACCATCACGACTTAACTAAATCTCAACTAAAATTATTGCCATCCCGTACTCTTCCCTCATGATAGAAAGTGAAGGTTTGGACTTATTAATTAACCACGAATTGCTACCATTGCTCTATAGAGAAAAATCTTACAACAGACGTTTTGAAGCAACCATTCGCGGACTGGCAAACACGTAAAAGCCAATTCGGGTTGTTTAATTTTTTAGAAGACGTGAAAATAAAAAAACCGTTTGGAGATATTTTGATAAGATATCATATTTTCATATTTTTATTTCGAAAAAGTTGAAGATTATTGTAAAATATCTAAAATTTACGATAACCTTAACTTGACCTGTATGACGTCACTATATAACGGTACGCGGCTAGTTTTTACATTTTTGAACGCATCGCTCGCTAATTTATGAACGTTTACACGTCATGTCAGATTTCACATTTCTAGAGATGATCCACTAAACCCGGTACAAAGTATTTTAACCCGGATTTAGTCCATTTTTGCAAATATTTGCACATTTTTCAGAAACCAAAACCTTCTACATACCAACTAAGAGACTATTTATTTTGTGCCTAAGATAAGTGTTGACAAACGAAAAAAAATTAAGTATTTGGTATTTTTCGGAAAATTTCGTAATATGGCACCAACATGGTGGAACCGCAGTAGGTAGTGCGATTTGAGTTTTTAAACTATAGTTTTACATCATCTGTCAATTCCAAAAATTGTAAAATAGCCCGGGTATATTTTAAAACTCTGGGTTTTTTTTTCGGATGCTTGCTCATCACTATCTTACTTTGACAGTGGTATGGCACATTCATTTCATTGCTATTTAAAAGACAAAGTGCAAATAGTTTTTATTCTGCACAAGAAACGAACATACGTTTTGGAGTGACGTCACGTGTACCTGCCAAACCCCGAATTCGGCAATTCGCCTTGTTCAAAAAAAAAACATATTTATTTTATATTTTTTTCTGAATCTTTACGTAATTTAAAAAAACTAATTTCATGGTTTTCGGTTTTAAATCAGCCATTATTTTTATATTAAAATTTAAGTTACTGTACCCGAGTGACGTCACAACGTAACGTAAGATTTGGTTTCTTGTGTAGAATAAAAACTATTTGTACTATGTCTTTTAAGCAGTGAAATTAATGTGCCCTACCGTTGTTATTTCACTGCTATTTTTTTTGTACAAGGCGAATTGGCTGTTTCGTGTTTGCCAGTTCGCGGAATGATCATCAATGATCGTTTTAGAACGCTCAATGGCCGAAATGAGCGATTTCGGGGATTATGCGTAACATATCTACTAACTATTATTAAGTTAGTAAAAAATCGTGCGTTTTCCGTGACGAAATAAAAAAAAAACTAAAATTATACAAGTGGCAGCCCTAAAACCGTACTGATTTGGCAGATGTTTGGCAGACGCACGGGCGATTTTTTTGACATTCGCAATTCGCACCGCCGGTCGCCGAAACACGTGGCCTCTCTCCGAAAGACGTGGCCTCTCCCATACATTCCCATACGTTTGTTTTTTTCGCAAGACGCGCCGCCAGTTTTGACGCAAGAAAATTCGCGCATGCGAAAAAGACGTGGCTTCCGCCTAAAAAGCTTGTTTTTCTTGCCATGCTGACCGAGAGTAAGGTTTGCATACTAAAAAAAACATAGAATGCGCCAGCTGCATCGCCTCCCGGGCAGGCTGTAAAAGCATGCAAGGGCTGAAGTATAATATTGTAATTTAGGCGATGGGCTGAGAATATAGAAGACGGACAAGGAGAGCCGACCCCAGATAATGGGAATAAGGAAGCTGACAACATGTCACTGTAATATACAGATTTATCTTAAACAAACCTCAAACAAACGTAGAGGAACGAAAAACGACCTTTGTTTGGGTCGTTAACACTCTGTCTACCCCATTAGGAGATACAGACGTGATAGTATGTATGTATGATCTTACCTATTAACTTACTACTTTTCAAGGCTTATGATCGAAAACTTGGCATTTTTTTAAGTCGAATTATTTTCAGAGTAAACATCAATCAAGCAATCTCATTAAACCTTAGCATTAAACATTATCAATCGGAAATAGGTTTATTTATAAATCTATAGTAGTCTATGATCGCTTATCTTGCTTCACTTTCACACTGTATTCGACGGGGCCCGTCGTCGAGCTTATGTCGAACAGAATTACGACGCGATGGGGCGAGGCGAGCGTTGTCGAGTAGAATAGACGCCCCTTGTCAGCTCATCGAAATCCTTGAATGCATTTACTGGATTCTACTCTATTAAAGTAAAACACGGTCTACTACTCTGCTCGGGACTGGTACATTCTATGTTTTTCATCGCTCCTAGCATAAAAGTCCTTAAAATTACCATTTCTACTAACAGCATACCAGCAACTGCCTCCGTGGTCTAGTGGTCTGAGCCATGGGCTTCGAATACGGACATCGTGGGTTCGATTTCCACAGGGGGAACACAAAGTTAATATTATCAATTTATTACTTTGAGAGATTTTTCCTAGTTTGGTTAGGACGTTGCGGGCTGAATCACCTGATTATCCGAATAGTAAAAGGAGTCCGTGTCGTGCTTTGGAGGGCACGCAAAGCCGTCGGTCCTTTATAGTGGTCTTTACACAAACCATGTCAGAAGCCTGTTTCCCCCGGAACATGAATGAGTAGAAGTCTAATTAAAAACTCTGACACCAGTTGCCGTCCCTTTCTGTTCTCTCATGATAGAAAATGACAGGGAACGACTTTAGTCAAGATTTAGTGATTTTGTGCGCATACGAATTGCCCCCATTAGGCTGGAATTTGATCTGGTGACCTATTTACGAGCGTGACGTGGCTCGGGGCGGCTAAAACAATCAACAAGTTGATGAGCCATCTAGATTGGACTTGGAGCGTTGATAGACATAGAATTTTCCAGCTGCTTTTCCTCTCGGGCATGCGTTAGAAGTCAGCAAAAGGGATTCGAGGGTAACAGTGGTAGCAATTCGCGGTTGCAAAATACGCGACTTAACTTATATAAGTTCATACATACCTGTCACTTTCTATCATGAAATAACAGAACGGGATGGCAATAATTTTAGTTGAGATTTAGTTAAGTCGGGATAGTTACGAATCGGGCCCACTGTTCGCTCTTTCTTCCTAAAATGATTCTTAAATCTTGTCATACGTAACGAAAACGCGCTGTCACGAGGTCTTTGACGGTTTGTCTACCATTCAAGGGATACAGGAGTGACTGTAAATATCCGAGCGAATATTTTCAGCATTGACCCCTGGTTGCCTCATTTCATTTCAGTGAAAGTGAAAATGCTTTCTATTCTAGGGCGTTTCCCTTCCTCTCTATAGATGGAGCCTCAACCAATGACCTATGAAGTGATAGACTAGGCTTTATAAAACTGTTACCTAATCAAAAACCTGTAAATTAGTACATACATACATACTCACGCCTTTATACCTAATGGGTTAGGCAGAGCGAAAACGACTTACACAAAGGTCTTTCCGCCACGTCTGACATATTTTGAGGATATTATTAATGTAAATTAATTAAATAATTATTGTACCCAAAAAAAAAAACTCTCACATCATAGCCCTCACTAGGATTCCCCGTATCGGGGTGCCATGGACATACACAGAAACAACCACAAAGAACAACCAGACCCAGGAACAGACATTCAAATTCATCATTTAAAATATCTGCCCGGCCGGGAATCGAACCCGGGACCCTCTGCGTAGCAGGCAGATACACTGCAAACAAGGCTAAACGGGTTATCACACCCAAACGAGCAAATTCCAAAAATAAATCAATACTTATTTTTTACTTCACTTAAGAGTAACCTGCCTCCGTGGTCTAGTGGTCTGAGCCATAGGTTCTCGGTCCGGAGGTCCTGGGTTCGATCCCAAGGGGGGGAACACAAAGTTGATATTTGTTAATTTATCACTTTGTGAGATTTTACCCAGTTTGGTTAGGACATTGCAGACTGAATCACAATGATGTCCGAAAAGAAAAAGGATTCCGTGCTTCGGAGGGCACGGACCCGGTCGCTGTCTTTGATAGTGGTCGTTACACAATCTATTGGGCGCTTTTCCACTAGACGTCACGTCAACGGCAACGGCGACGGCACGGCGACGATCACGTGACAATATCTATGGGAATCGATGACATGCCGTGACGGTGCCGTGCCGGCAAGTGGAAAAGCGTGTCATATAATTTCATTGATTTTCATACATTAATCTCACCTACGATATCGTCGACGGTACCGTGCCGTCGCCGTTGCCGTTGACGTGCCGTCTAGTGGAAAAGCGCCCATTAGCTGTGCAATTAGGCGGTTTAAAAACTCTGACACCAGGGTTCATCGGGTCGATCGACATGAAACCCACACGACAGAAGAAGAAAACAGAGTCTACAGATGAGCGGTCTTTGGCCGTAGCGCTCCACCCGCTCCGCGTGCAGTCACGTGATCATGATCAGGAACGCCGCCGTCGCATCGTATGATAATGCTGATAATGCTATAGCTGAGCTGACACTACGGTCAGCAAAACAGTCACTTAAAAAAAACAGTTTTCTTCTCTGGACATACCATGTCACGCCTTTATCCCTTACGGGTTAGACAGAGCGTAAAACGTCTCGTAAAAGGCGCCTTCGCCCAGATAAAATTGGTCTCACACAATTTTAGATCGCAATGTTTATCGCTGTAGTGAGTGACAGGTTGTCAGCTCATCGCCTAAATTACAATATACTGATTTTTACCGCATGCCCAGGAGAAGATGCAGCTGGCACATTCTATGTTTTCTACAGCTTCCTGGTCCAGCATGGAAGAGCAAACCCGAATCCACGTCACCTTGCGCTTACGCAATATTTTCGTTGAATTTAATACGAAAATACTTCATGTTCTACATACATATATACATACATAAATCACGCCTTTATCCCTGATGGCGTAGGCAGAGCGTCAAAGACCCAAACAAAGGTCGTTCCGCCACGTCTGACAAGTTTTGAGGGTTGTTTTAGATAGATCTGTATATTGCTGTATAGTGACAGGTTGTCAGCCCATCGCCTAAATTACAATATACTGACACCCTCGAATCCCTTAGCTGGTTTTTACAACATGCCCGGGAGGAGATGCAGCTGGCACATTCTATGTTTTTCTTTCGCTCCCAGTTCCCAGTCCAGCATGAAAGAACATGGTTTTAATACGAAAAAATACAACACTTAGTTTGTTCTGCCGACCGTACAGCTCATAGCCGGTCACAGCACGTGCATTCCGAGTCGCGCGTTCTCCTTTATTAAATAACTCGCGCGCCGAGCATTGCGGAGCAGTCGGCCATTGCTGACACCATACTTTCTTTCCGTTTCCTGAATTTCCAAGAAGAATTTCTTTCTGAAAGTTGTTCAGTTTCATTGACTGAGAAATCCTTACGAGGTAGGCATAGATCCCACATCATCTCCCTAGCTTTATCCCGTATCTCACGGGGTCGGCTACGTAATATAGGTGATTGAACGAGGGTGCTGGTTTTTACACAGAGCGACTGCCATCTGACCTCCGTAACCCAGAAGGGAAACCAGACCCAATCCTAGATTATGTCAGTTTTAAAGCCCCCAATGCTTAGCACTGGCCTCTGACATAGCTTAACGAATATCTACTGGGACCAACGGCTTAACGAGCCTTCGCTTCTACGAGCGAGACTACATCTTCGTAGATTCGCTACGCCGCCTTAGCAACTACGTACATACTTTCTTTCAATTTTGTATAAATTTTCTTTATACTGTGAAAGTGATAGAAAAACATAGAATGTGCCAGCTGCATCTCCTGCCGGACATGCTGTAAAAACCAGCAATTGAGGCGAGATGGGCTGACAGCCTGTCACTACAGCAATATACAGATCTCAAAACTTGTCAGACGTGGCGAAACGACCATTGTTTAAGGTCGTTTTTGCCCTGTCCACCCCATTAAGGATAAAGGCGTGATTTTATGTATGTTGTATCACTTTTTACTTTCTGAGGTTGTTTCCAGTTTGGTTAGGACAATGAACATCAGACTATTTAAATAGAGTGCTTTTTCCTTGTTGTGACTGATCTTGCGAATGACCAATTTATTGGTCATCCTACAGTGTAGGTTAGGTATAATAAACCTATTGGTCCTTGGGTTCCCAATATACATGTACCTACATTGTATAGAGAATCTAATGTTGAAGTTTTATAGAATTTCTTATTTTTTAGCGGATTTGGTTTTTGCGGCCAATGCCCTCGATTCTGGCCGCCACATTCTTAACTAATTTTAAGATAGCGCTGTCACTTCCTTTACTTAGACATAAGAACAGGATAGCAAATAAAACACATGTGTTTGACGTTCCTAATTTGACATAAGCTGTTTTAAATAAGAACCGAGCATAGAGCATGTTCCTTATTTTACGTTAAGTAAGCAATCTCATGTCAAATTTAAGCAATTTAATGTCAGATTAGGAATGTAAAAGTCAAGTGTTTATTTGCTATCCTGTTCTTATGTCAAATATAAGAAAGTGACAAACTAACTAAGAAAGGGACTAACTAAGAATAGGCTTGTTTCCTGGGTGACTAAAAAATTTTCAAAACGTTTATACTTAAAACTGATGGCTAAAATATTGTGGGTTTCATTCATCATTTTCAAAAAAATGCTCATTTAGATTTAATAATCGAGTTAAAAATATAGAAGTTGTTGATTTGAGTAGTCAAGTATTTACGAGGAGTCCAAGAGGAGTCAACGAGGAGTGACGTCATACCTCGCGATTTTCATACAAATAAGCGTTTTTGACATTTCATAAAAAGTTGCTGATTTGACAAGTAGGAAACAAGCGGATTAGAATTAGTAACTGGACGGCGTGAATCGAGGCCATGCCTAGTTTTATTGTTTTCAACGGATTTTTATTTTTTATCCGGTTGGTAACAGGCTTATTGGGCGCTTTTCCACTAGACGGCACGTCAACGGCAACGGCGACGGCACGGTACCGTCGACGATATCGTAGGTGAGATATTGGTGTTAATTCAGGACGCACTATTACTAATTCTAATTCTTAGTAGCGCTGTCACTTTCTTAAATTTGACATAAGAACAGGATAGCAAACAAACACGTGACTTTGACATTCTTAATTTGACATACGGCGCTATAAATAAGGAATGACCATAGAGCGTGCTCACTAATTTTAATTAATTTAAGCAGTCTTATGTCAGATAAGAAATGTCAAACTCACGTATTTGTTTGCTATCCTGTTCTTATGTCAAAGTTAAGAAAGTGACAGCGCTACTAAGAATTAGAATTAGTAACTGGACGGCGTGAATTGAGGCCAATGTATGAAAATCAATGAAATTATATGACACGCTTTTCCACTTACCGGCACGGCACCGTCACGGCATGTCATCGATTCCCATAGATATTGTCACGTGATCGTCGCCGTGCCGTCGCCGTTGCCGTTGACGTGCCGTCTAGTGGAAAAGCGCCCATTTAATAAAGTCAGTTTGGTTTTGATCCACCTAGTTCCACCCTGTACTTTACAGTGGTTGCCTAGCAACGACCGTGCGTGCTAAAAGCGCTATTGAACCAATCTACTTTTCGGTTTAGTTTCCGGATTAGAAAAGTAGTGCATAAACACAATCTATATGCTTAAGGTTATTTCATTACTTCAAAATAATAATGACTCCTATGAAGAACTAAAGCCCTCAGGCACGTAAGGTCCATTTACCGGAATGTCCGCTAAGGAAATTTAGTCCATAATGAGTGATGTGAACAGCTGATATGGATAAAAACTTTATTAAGAGTCGTAATTATAAAGCTATCTCAAGATTGAGAGCAATATTAAGTATTTGACAGGCCGTTTTGTACTGAAATGACATTTCTGATACAAACTCAAACTCGCTGCCACTCTTGAGAGCTGATTATAAATACGGGCCCTAAGTTTCCCGCGGGAAAGAGCTATGTTTTTGGAGTATAAGGCCCGTATAATCCGCGTGTAATCAGCTCTCAAGAGTGACCGAGAGTTTGAGTTTGTATCAGAAATGTAATTTCAGTACAAAATGGCCTGTCAAATCCATACTTAATATTGCTCTCAATCTTGAGATCGCTTTATAAATACGAGCCTAAGTTACCTATGTCTTTGTTCAGGGCAACGGTTCAGGGAGTAACAATCTCCTGACAGCTGATGTCTTACATAAAGTACACAGAAAACATACATACATACATACATACATATATAAAATCACGCCTTTATCCCTAATGGGGTAGGCAGAGCGAAAACGACCGAAAGGTCGTTTCGCCACGTCTGACAAGTTTTGAGGGTTATTTCAGATGGTCATGTGTATTGCTATTAGTGACAGGTTGTCAGCCCATCGCCTAAATTGCAATACATTAAAACCCTCGAATCCCTTAGCTGGTTTTTACAGCATGCCCGGGAGGAGAAGCAGCTGGCACATTCTATGTTTTTCTATCACTCCCAGTCCAACATGGAAGAAACATACAGAAAACAAGTAACCCTAATTGAAATAATGTAACGTTTTCATAAAAAAATACTGTGGAAATAAAGTTCTAAACTAGTTTTAGCTAAAAGAACTCATCAAAACTGTTCAAGCCAACTTATAATACGACGATATTGCACGAAGTATAAAAAAATTCCGTCAAAAGTTGATAGGAAACTGAAGAGGTTCTAAATTCGTTTAACTATGAGAAATCATGAAATGCAGAAGTTCTTCCCATAATGTTAGAAAGAGAGATCCACAGATATCATAATGTGCTTGAGAGAGAGAGAAATAGAAATTAAGAACCACTTCTGAACACTGCAGCGGTAAAAGGGTGTAAATGAGAAATGTTTCCTGAAATTTCAGTCGTCTTTTAATAAAAATATCTTTGTCCGTAAATATGAAAAGTTAACAGGTAAAATTACATAATTCTCAAAACACATAAATCGAAGAGTAAGGTAAGGAAATTATATAATTAGTCTACTTTTTACTACGGCAAAAAATCTTTATCTTCACGTAGCCTCCTCGGGGAGGACAGCCTATAAAAGAATTACAGTAAATATCATTTACAGTGCGACACAAAAAAGTAGAAATTAAAAAGTAGCAACATCGTCGTGCCGTCCCTTTCATAGCAACCAAATAAGCGTGGCAAATGACGTAAGCTTTAAACCATTTTCCGGATGATATTGACCGAATTAACCCCTATTTAACCTTTTATTACAAAAATCACTTACGCTTATATTCAGGAACCTCAAACAGCACTTTCTAAGTCCTTATTGAAAACCTGTAGCTCTATAACGCAAAACATTCAACTTTCACCTTTTAAGCCTAGCAATAAGATCGATTTTCCTTCACTCTCTGATTTACCCTAAAGCTTGACTTACTGTTAAACGATTAAAGTCTCTATGACCAACTCTTTAGAGGTTGTATTTACTTGCGCAGGATTCAAGAGTAGGGATGCTTAGCTTGGTATAGGAAAGTGGACCTTAGTAGAAGGTTAATAGGGTGGTGTTTGATTAGTTAATGGTAAAGCGTTTCATGAAGAGGCTGGTTTTGTAAGAGCTACCATGTCTCTCTATGAAGTTAGGGTGGGTTCACATTATGCGATGAACATAACTTTCTATTTTTGTGTAAGTATGGAATGGAGTTCCAGTTTCACTCATGTAATTAATGAGAAAATACGGAAATGATATGACGGATTTTTTAAACTATTTATTACATAAAAACTTAAATAATGTAATAATGGGTAGTGTAATAATGGGTCCAATACAATAATGCGTTTAGGATGTTGTTGAGGCTGCCGCGTTACTGCAGTGCGTCCGGCATGTTTGCCGAGGCGCATACCGACGGTTTCCACGCGATCATGCGCAAGAAAGTGGCGTCGCTGATGAGCAGAGTACGGGGCAGCGCCAACACCATCCTGAGGGCAATCGGAGGTAAGTTCGAGTGTCCTATTGCTAGCCACTGGACAGCAATATTGGTGGGATAGGTATTTTTATTTTTATTTAAACAGTATTATTTATTTTCTTGTAATAATTGTTCCGCTTGACATGTTTTTTGATAAATTTATAATAATTTTCATTATTACATTTCTATTAATTCTGACATTTATTGATTATTTAGGTATTTTGACATTTTTATTTAGCTAATTTGAAACTATGATATTGATATTGTATGACACTGGACGAATGAATTATTTGACACATAACATAGAATAATAAGACAAACTACTACTACTACTACTAACATAATATGGAACTCTGTTTTCTGAAATAAATATTTTGAATTGAATTGAATTGAATTGAATTAAACATTTTTTAAAAAGTGTTCCCACATACAAAGCTATATACTATTCAACATTAAAAAGCTTGTAGCTGTAAAATTATTCTAATGTAATGTCGCGGAACATTGACGGAAAATTCCGTCAATCAGGAGAACAACCCATTTAATTAACAGTAGTAAAAAATATGCCTGTCATCTGATGTCTGTCAAATATGTCTGTCATCTAAAAAATATGTCTGTCCTATATAAATTAATTAATTATAGTTTTTCTATGTGCTTTGAGGACATCATTGACATCATTGAGGACATCATTGAAAGATTTGATCGTCAGGAGGAGTTCATTATCCAGCTGAAAAATTTTTGAACAGAAGAAGAATACAAATAATTAACATTATCTAACAGAGGAACAACATCTTTTTCCCACGGGAAAACTCCAAAAGTCGCGGGTACAACCTGCCCCTAACCTCACAAAACAGCCCCATAGAGCCTTCCCGTCAAGTCCAGGCGAGGATCTCGATAATTTGGACGTACTAGCCGCTAGACTCATGGCGTGACGTCATTCGGGACAGTATCCATTACGTGCTGATTAAACACAGGGTGCCTCCGTGGTCTAGTGGACTGAGCCATGGGCTCTTGATCCGGAGGTCCTGGGTTCGATTCCTAGGGGGAAGGCAAAGTTGATTTTTATTAATTTGCCCCACATTGTGAGATTTGTTAGGACTTTGAAAAGAAAAAGGATTCAGTGCTTTGGAGGGCACGCTAAGCCGTCGGTCCTGCATTGTCTTGGATAGTGGTCGTTACAGAAACCTTGTCAGTGGCCTATTAGCTGTGCTATTAGGCGGTTTTAAAACTCTAACACCATTTAAACCGTTTACACCAGGATTCTGGGCCCATAACCTAATAAAACACGGTTTGACGGTAATAGCCATACAGCCATAGATACATTAGGTATAGTATAGAAGAACCCACGATCTCCGGCGTACCGTCCATCTCAGTTGGTTAAAGCTTCGGCAATGTACGCCGAAGATAGTGGATTCGAATTACTTCTAAGTATAACTTTAAGCTTCTATATTTTCATGTTTTAAATACATTATTAACACTGTAAGTGATAATTCCAAATATATAAAATCAGCAATGTATATCGCACGGGGAGAATGCTGGGAGCTGTAATTCTCGTCTAAGGATGCTGGAGGCTGCGTGGATCGTCACGCGCAGGGTGTTTAGTGATGTACTCAATATTTAGCATTCGTATTCGACATTCAACAGAGCCGTCTAATTTTTATTGTGAGTTACAATGTTCGATGCGATGGGCTGACAACCTGTCACAATAGGCAATATACAGATCTATCTGGAATAACCCTCAAAACTTGTCAGACGTGGCGGAACGACCTTTGTTTAGGTCGATTACGCTTTGCCTACCCCATTAGGGATAGAGGCGTGATTATATGTATGTATATATATGTTACGGCTAATACCCGAAGTGCGGCTACACCTAGTTTTAGCCGGTTAGAACTAGGTGTAGCCACTTACTCTTGGCTAAACCTAGTATTAGCCGATTGTTTTCGGCTAAAACTAGGTCTAGCCTTCATCATGTCGGCTACAACTAGGTCCAGCCATTCACTGTTGGCTAAAACTAGGTCTATCCGATATCATTCCGGCTAGAACTAGGTCCAGCCATTCCCTGTTGGATAAAACTAGGTCTATCCAATATCATTCCGGCTAGAACTAGGTCCAGACAATCCCTGTTGGATAAAACTTAGATGCGTGTGCCGCCAAGCCTTCCGCCCCGCGTCACACTCATGACTCACAGCATCTGCAGCAGCGGCGCGGGGTGGAGGGCATAGCGAGGCACGCGCCTCTGCAGGTTGTGAGCGCCAGGTGCTGCTGATCTACTGCAGGTCTACTAGCGAGTGTGACTCACAGCCTCTGAAGCAGCAGCGCGTGTCTTAGTTTTATCTAACAGGGATTAGCTGTACATAGTTGTAGCCGGCATGCTATCAGCAGAGCTTTTTTAGATATTAAAAAAAACATCCAATAAAAAGAAACGTAGTTTTTTTATTCTTATAATTTTTTATTCTTATTTAAAAAAAAACTGCTTTTTAACTCTGGTCGCTCTTATGTTTCGAAAAGCTGCTGTCAAGCAATGTCCTGTACTTCGTCGATAAGCGGCAAGTCTAAGGTCTTCTTTAATTATGCGAGAGATGGTTTTTGGTAGAATTTTCATCTCCCTAGACAAGATTTTCTGCTTGCGGAGAGGATTTCTTCGGATTCGATCAGCAACAGCTTTGATCACCGCTGGTGTCCTGGAATTCCGCGGGCGGCCGCTCCTGGGCCAGTCACTGACAGAGGACATCTCACTGAACCTTTTGATAGTACGGTACACGAATTTCATTGAGATTTGAAGCGATGGTTACAGATTGAATATCTCGCTTGGCGTTTTACTGCACTAATGTAGAGCTATAACAGACTTGATTTTCTTTCCATGATGACTTCTTGGATGAATGCCATCAAGTGAGGGTATTCTAGAAGAATGAAGCCTGATAATGTCACATGAAAAGAAAAATGTTTGAAATGACATTCCATTTAAGAATTTTTTTAATACAAAATTTTGGGACAGTAATTTTTTTAATACAAAATTTTGGGACAGTATTTATGGCTAGACAGGTATTATCAAAAAAATATCCGTTCCCCTTCCTCATTACGAATATGTAGGAGGCCTCCCTTATTCTCAGGAATTGTGCTTCTGAGATAAATCGTACAGGTTAACTGACAAACGGGCACAGGTTTATGACATTCCATACAAAAACATATGGAATATCAGTAATCTGTGCCCGTTTGTCAGTTAACCTGTACGATTTATTATAGGGAGGGATGAGTATGGTGGAAGGGACAGAAAGGGCCAGAGGGACGGGGACGGGATAGACAGGGGTGACGGAATAGGTATGAGAGACTGAAGGAAGGATATATACCCTTTTTAATGTGGCGCTGATTTTTTGGGAAAGATGACATCTGCCGGGTCTGCTGGGAGGTAGATTTGGGAGTGATAAAATAAACGGATTTTGAAGGCAGATACTTTAGAGATGGCTAAGACGAGAGAAAAAGCCATTTCCATGGCTTTCTGAGAAAAGAGATAGACGAGAGCGACGGAGAAGACAGCAGGAAAGGGAGGGATGGAAGAAGAAAAATGGTAATATGTATTTAATCTGGCGCTGCTTTTCTGGGCAGGGTGACGTCAACTGAATTTGCTGCGGGGTAGCTTTAGGAGGGAAGGTTAGGGATTGTTGTATTAACTTAGAGAAGGCAAGGACGAGAAGGACGGGATGTATGGGAGGGATGGTAAGGCCAGCGGAAGGAACGCTAGGTACGGGAGAGTAAGTTTTGGAAACGTCGAGAGCGGCGAGAGTAACGCAATCGAGGTACGGGAGGAACGGTGGAATAGACGAAAACGACGGGAAGAAAGCAGGGAAGAAAGGGATGGGATTAAGAAAATGATATCATGCATTTAGATAATTAAAAAAAACTCTCTACGTTTCTTTCTGGCGCTCACAACCTGCAGAGGTGCGTGCCCCGCTATGCCCTCCACCCGCGCCGCTGCTGCAGATGCTGTGAGTCTTGAGTGTGACGCGGGGCGGAAGGCTTGGCGGGACACGCATCTAAGTTTTATCCAACAGGGATTGTCTGGACCTAGTTCTAGCCGGAATGATATCGGATAGACCTAGTTTTATCCAACAGGGAATGGCTGGACCTAGTTCTAGCCGGAATGATATCGGATAGACCTAGTTTTAGCCAACAGGGAATGGCTGGACCTAGTTGTAGCCGGCATGATGAAGGCTAGACCTAGTTTTAGCCGAAAACAATCGGCTAATACTAGGTTTAGCCAAGAGTAAGTGGCTACACCTAGTTCTAACCGGCTAAAACTAGGTGTAGCCGCACTTCGGGTATTAGCCGTAACATATATACAATGTTCGAGGTTATAATCCAAAAAGTTTCATTTTGAGATTATGTACACAAAAATATGGATTATTTTTCTAAACACATCTATGTTTTGTATGGACTTAGATTGATAGTTGTAAAAAACCAATCAATACAGAAGTGTTTAACTATAATTGCTCCCAGATTACTACATTATCGCTACGAGATTTACTACGGCCAAGCTACGGCGTAGCATTGCATGTTCGTAGCGGAAGCAAAATACTTAAGGCTCGTATTTACAAAGCGATCTCAAGATTGAGAGCAATATTAAGTACGGATTTGACAGGTCGTTTTGTACTGCAATGACATTTCTGATACGAACTCAAACTAGCTGTCACTCTATAAATACGGGCCTAAGTAATTTACGTTGCATACGTACTTTTTTTAAAACGTGTTAATCAATTTTATAATGAACTAATATGAATGTTCGCCAATACTTTCAGACGTACGTCAACTATTAGGAGTATACTGACTCATCGTATACATCATAAATTAACACATACTTTTTGTATTTATAAAATACGAAATAATATCTTAGGATAGGACTTCCCTATGGCATATACATGTGCCCATAGTCCTATAAGAAGTACACCAGGCTCTCTCAGTCGCTCGGCGAGACTCATCGCGATCACCCGCCATTTTGTATTTATTTTTTACACCAGTGCCATTTTTTTAAACGACTAGAGTTTTTTTTTTAATTTCTCCCCCAGAAGATGCGGTGGTTGGAGTCTATAGTTATATAGAAGTAAGTGAAAATTCGTTTCTCAATGCATGATTTATCTGATTATACGTAATATTTTTATTTCATCTCTCTTCAGTATTATTGAAATACCAGCGTGTATAATTTTTTTTGTAAGGATTTGTGAAGACCTCGTATTTTATTTATACTTTAGAAAATTTACCGAAATATTATTAATAATCTTAACTAAGGCTTATTTGAGTCTTGTGTTGAGTTTATTCATTGGACTATTTCAACTGAAATGCATGTGCATGATGCTAATTTAAGCAAAAATAGTTATATTTTATAAAATCGTTATAAAGTCACGGAAGATTCATGATTTAAATTTTAGTACGTACGTATTTTAGGCCCGTGTTTATAATCAGCTCTCAAGAGTGACAGCGAGTTTGAGTCTGTATCAGAAATGTCATTTCAGTACAAAACGGCCTGTCAAATCCAAACTTAATATTGATCTCAATCTTGAGAGCGCTTTATAAATACGAGCCTTAGTTGTGTTTATAGTCTTCCATGCTGGACTGGGAGTGATAGAAAAACATAGAATGTGCCAGCTGCATCTCCTCCCGGGCATTCTGTAAAAACCAGCTAAGGGATTTGAGGGTTTTAGGGACCGCGTTCTTTGTAAATACAAGAAATGAAAACACAAGATATACAATCAACAGGTAGTTCTACCCAAGAAAGAGGAACGGAAACTGAACTATGGCTCGTATTTATAAAGCGATCTCAAGATTGAGAGCAATATTAAGTACGGATTTGACAGGCCATATTGTACTGAAATGACATTTCTGATACGAACTCAAACTAGCTGTCATTCTCAAGTGCTGTCTATCAATACGGGCCTATATCCTCTTAAGGGGATCCCCGGTGCACGCCAGCGCCCTCATCAGTAAAGAAATTAACAAACCAGATTAAAGATTTAGTTAAAAAGAATGTACGTCATACCATATGTCAATCTGTCATTGCGTTTTTGTTGCCGAGAAAAAAATGATTCAGTTTTTATTGTTGTAATAAATATTTCGGCTTGAACTTGGCTGGACACGCTGCCGCGTGTCTAAATCTTTATTTCATAATATTACACTGTTAATATCAATTTAATAGTTTGCTTTCCGACATACAAAGTTCCGGGCTAGTGAAAAAATAAAACATGTCTGATACGGATTCGCCGCCTGTGAGTGCCGCCGCTTAACAACAACGGCGCTGATATAGTTATAGATGGTGGAAATGGTGCCAGTTCGGAATTGCACAGAGTCGGAGTTAAGGTGCCGCCTTTTTACCCACAGCACCCGAAGCTATGGTTTGCGCAGTTGGAAAGCCAATTTGTACTGGCCAACATCGCGGTAGACTCAACAAAATATCACTTTACTCTGAGTCACCTAGAGTGTGCTTCATCATCATCATCATTTCAGCCCTTTGTCTACCCACTGCAGGGCATAGGCCTCCTCTTTTTCGTGCCACGACTGCCTATCTTGGGCTAGCCTTGTCCAGGTCTTACCGGCTGTCTTTACTACATCTTTGCCACCCATCTAGCTGCGGGACGAGCAACATTCCTGCGACCTTCTCTTGGCCACCACTCCGTAAGGACTTTACTCCACCGGCCATCACCTCGTCTAACCACGTGTCCTGCCCATCGCCATTTTGCCTCGACAACACGCCTTCCGATATCAGGGACTTTTGTCTTGCGACGTATCTCAGCGTTAGGTATTCGGTCAAGAAGATTGATGCCTAGCATGGCGCGCTCCATGGCTCTCTGTGCCACTCGTAGAGTGTGCTAACGCCGCTATTATTAGGAACTTAGGAAGTATGTATGTTAACAATAAAATCGACTATGTTCAGCCTCAAAGACGAAACTTTAATTTTAATCTCAAAAGCTTAATCTTAATCTTTACTTTACCATCTCGTATAAATGAAGTACAATGAAAAGAGATTGAATCCCATCTCTGGAGAAATCTCAGCAATTGATATCTTTTACAATACTATTTTATCTTCCCGCGGGCGTCGTAAAATCAAAAGTATAAAGTAAGTATAAAAAAGTATAAATCAAAGGAATGGGCAGCTGCGTTCCCTGCGAATGTACCTGCCAAGCGTGGCGAGTAAGGATTTGTGAGTGATAAAAAAATACAGAATATTCCAAGTAGTCTATTTGTGGACATATTGAAATCGGAAGAGGGAGCCGAGGTTTTTTGTGTATTGCAATTTAATCGGTTTAATTCTACGTTTAAATAAGGTATACATGTATTTTTGCCCTGTCCTTTCTCCAGGACATAAGTTCTTTGGAGAAAGTTTTTAATAGGTGATCATCTCTTCGGATTTAACATGGATAAAATTACATCATGCATGATCAAAATGTAGTCTTTATAAAGCTCCGTGCTTCGGAGGAAGCCAGCGGTCACGGTCGCTGCCATTGATAGTGGTCGTAACGAAAATTATGTCATAACCCAACAAACATTATACCGTCAGTTACAGGCTTCTTTAAAACTTTAATCTTTTGAACGGCGTTATAATAATCTCAGTTATAGCTTGGAACGTTAAAGAGGGGTTAAGAAATAAATTCAACTCCAATAGTGATTCTAGAGCTGTAATAGATGATTTTATGCAGTATTCAGAATAATAATAGTGTTAATTACAGCTAGTGGAGTCAAGCTGTATAGTTTTAACCTGTTTGCAACACTTAAATCTTTACAACAGCGTCCGCTGACACTTACTGATGTTTATTGTTACTTAACGGTTGCTGTGAAGTATCTTATATATCTTTAGGTGTTGTGATAACTTTAATCTACAGGCATGGGATGCATAACGGTGTTAGTCAAGTGTGTCGTAACACCAGATACTAAAAGCGTTGCATAGCTCTCTTATGAAGTTTAAAGCTTTAACGTAACTACGTTCGTACTTTACTAATGCTTATTGTGTTAGCTGAGTACATTTTTGAAGGCTTTCTACAGGCAATGGTGTTTTAAACAGAGTTTGTCAAGAGTGTAGTAACTCGAAAATTAAAGAAGATGCCAAAAGTGTTGATCATCTTAATTCGGCAGGTTTAAGCAGCAACGTTGATTTTACGAAAGCACATTGTGTTAAGTAAGTGCATTTTAATGGCATTCTAAAGGTAATGGTGTAAGTTAATGCATTATAAGAACTCGAAGATTCTATCAGGTTTAAAAATGCTTAGCCTGTTGTATTGTCTTCGATATAGTTAAACGTTTTCTTTGAGACAATTATTACACTCTTATATATACTATATACTGCACAATACTCTCGACTAGAGATGCAGTGTCTCAAAAAGTGTAATAGATGCGTTAAGGGAGAGCTAAAGCTGTAATGGCAAGTTCGCCATTATTTTAATAAACTAACCTAAAATATACTTGTTTGATCAAGATTTATGTACAAAATACTCCATAAATAATGTTTATTTTATCATTCTATCGATGCCACGTAACTTTTCTTGCCAATGGCCGACAAAAAGAACAAGTTGGTGATAAAACTTTGAGGCACCTATTTTATCATGCATAATTTTTACTTTAAATCTTTAATTAATCCGGAGCGCGTTGAAATTGAGATGAAAAACTGGTATACATTTATCGTAAATTTGCAGGCGCAGCACATTTTAACTTAACATGATGATAAAATTTAATATTTTGAGAGAAACTTAGCATCGCCATTAAAAATGTGGCTGTGACATGTTTATTTTCTTTGTGTACTGTTCATTATGTCACTTATTTTATGAGTTTGATCGTTTTGGATTTCTTTGAAGCTAATACCATAAAAACAGTACAAAAAGAGTTCTCAAAAAGCGGTCATATATTTAATTGATAATGTTTTAGATATCTTGTACGCGTTAAAGCGTTAACCCACTCTCTCTTATAGGTTTAACAAGTTTAAAATTCTTAATTGAGGGTTGTATCATACCTATAGTGTTAGCCAATGCTTCTATGAGAATGTAGAACCGGCAAAAGTAATAGCTGAGGGTGAATTAACTCACTTCTAAGTATTTCTAACCCTTAAGTAACACAGTTATATAAGCTTCTTGACACCTTTACCTGTAAAAACGTGGGCCTGATTCGTGGTTATAAGGGTGTTAAAGATATCTCTACCACCCTTCTATAGGTATCCTTAACACTCTTCATCTTAGATGAGAGCATTGTAACAGTGATATGTAGGCTATCTTGACGCTGTCATGTTAGTTGGGAACTGTGCTACTAGGCCGTTTGAAAAACCCCGAACCAAGGTTTATTATTCGTCCGTTATTTTAGAACCCGCTTAATAAGAAGAAAAACGGCCAAGTGCGAGTCGGACTCGCGCACGAAGGGTTCCGTACCATCATTTAAAAAAAAAATAGCAACTAAATCATCTGTTGTCCGACACGCACTTGGCCAGTTTTTAGTATTTTTTTGTTATAGCGGCAATACAAATACATTATCTGTGAAAATTTTAACTATCTAAGTAACTATCACGGTTCATGAGAAACAGCCCCCGAAACATTATCTACAAAATCGAGCAAAAAAAAACACCTTTTTTGTATGGGAGCCCTCCTTAATATTTATTGTATGTATTCTGGTTTTTAGTATTTGTTGTTATAGCGGCAACAGAAATACACCACCTGTGAAAATTTCAACTATCTCACTATCACGGTTCATGAGATACAGCCTGATGACGGGCGGACGGACAGACGGACAGAGAGATGGACAGCGAAGTCTCAGTAATAGGGTCCCGTTTTTACCCTTTGGGTACGGAACCCTAAAAAAAAACAATGGAGCGAGACACAAGAATGGAATGCGGGGGTGCCGGGAACCGCGCTAACGATTCACTTCCGGCGGAGAAGCATCCGTTTTCTCTTTGGAAGCGAGCTATTTTGTGACTTTTTCATATTTTGAATTGAAAAGAATTGATAACGATGAAGTTAAAAGCCAAAAAGTGGGACACGCACGAGGTTTTGGTACAATGTTATCAAATGTAATGCAAAAAAGTAAAAATATTCGTGGTGATAAATCATAGTTCTTCCGGAGCGGAAGGCCGTGTTGCTCTAAGGTTCTGTCAGATATGGCAAAAACCATTCTTCTTCTTCTGTCATGTGGGGTTCGAGTCGATCGACCCGATGAACCCTGGTGTCAGTTAACCGCCTGAGCACAGCTAATAAGACCCTGACATGGTTTGTGTAACGACCACTATCAAGCGTGACCTCCGGTGGTTCAGCCTGCATTGTTCCAACCAAACTGGGGAAAAAATCTCACAAAGCGATAAATTCACAAATATCAACTGTTCGCATCCTGGGAATCGAACCCAGGACCTCCGGATCGGGAGCCCATGGCTCAGACCACTAGACCACGTAGGCAGAACCGTTGACTCTTGTTGTTTTTCCAAAACGTTTTTTTTTTTTTAAAGTGGCGCTAGTATTGCAGGATAAACCCTCTTAAACCCTAAGGCATTTACCGCTATTAAAAATCTCTCGAATGAAGGATTTAAATGAAAGAAATTCCTGCAGAATCTCTATTATACTTTAAGCGTTCTTATTTCTCATCTGCCTTTATTAAATAGCTTCAATATTTCTTGGATAAAAGATGGTCTCATATTTTCAAAACAAAAAGTGTCAGGATCGGGATGAAACTTGGCACACATGTAGGTTAGGTCACAGACTGCGGGAAAACACTTCAATCCCACGGGAAAACGCTAGTAAATACCTACGAAAAAGATACAAAAGAAGTGCGAAAGATCTATCTACGTCGTAGGCCGTAGCGAAAAATCGAAGAAAGCCGTAGTAAATATGCGCGTAGGCGTCTACGTAGCTACGAGCTACGAAAAATTGGATTGAAATAAGTGCAGTGCAATTAAAATGTTTGAGATGTTTTCTTTCAATTAGGTAATTGATTTTAGTTAAGCCCAGGTTTTTGAGTCGAATGACCCAATGTACCCTAGTGTCACGTGCCCTCCGAAGCATGGAAACCTTTTTCTTACAGACAATGAGGTGACCTGCATATTGTTGTAACCAAACTTAGAAAAATGTGGCGACATTCATATCAATTCGTAAGCGCACAAAATCACTAAATCTTGACTAAAATGGTCACCTGTCATTGTCTATCCTAAGAAAACAGAAAGGGACAGCAACAATTTTGGTTAAGATTTAATTAATGCTCTCCATGAATTGTAAGCATTGTCAATACAAACTCATTTGAGTAGAAACTCTTTTGAAGATTCGATACCTCAAAAAAAAAAAAAAAAGAAATATATCAACTTTGTGTTGCTTTGGTCCCATGGGAATCGAACACATGACATAAGAATAAACACATGGCTCTGACCACTACATCGCCCACACAAATAAACCACACGTGCATGTTCTGTACCTATATTACAACAAGCTGTCAAAGACACTCCCCGTTTCATTACCGATATTTTAGCTGCCTCCGTGGTCTAGTGGTATGGGCTTTCGATCTGGAGGTCGCAAGTTCGATTCCCGGTGGGGGACAACGACGGATATTTGAGGCCGATCCAAGGGCGGATTCAGGATTTGGGGGAAAAACATAGAATGTGCCAGCTGCATCCCGGGCATGCTGTAAAAACCAGCTAAAGGATTCGAGGGTTTTAGTGTATTGCAATTTTAGGCGATGGGCTGACAACCTGTCACTATAGCAATATACAATACAATACAATACAATACAAAATACTTTATTGCACTTGGAGACAAATACACAGTAATACACAAACAACATAACACAAGTACAACATAGGCGGCCTTATTGCTAAGGTAGCAATTTCTGCCAGGCAACCTTTAGGTGATAGAAAAGTACGTAGCAGTTAGCGGGATAGTGCAAATTTAAACTATTTACAGACAACACACAGTAATACTTATAATACTTATACAAGTAGGTACACACTATTACAAAAATAAATAATATAATAAAATAGACTAATATATACCTTAAAATAAACTAATACATACTCTATGAAAGAGAGGATAATGCATAATTATTTTCAATCAGTAACGGATAAGGGAATGACAGGCAGTGAAGTGAAGAATAAGTGAAAGGAACAAAATGTTAGGATGGGTCCTGTAAAAAATGCTTCTTAATTCGCTCCTTGAAAGTGTCAAGAGACGGTGCTCGTCGAATATCTTCGGGCAGGGAGTTCCACAGCTTGATGGCTCGCACTGTACATCATAATCATCCGTAATAACCCTCAGAACTTGTCAGACGTGGCGGAACGACCTTTGTTTAGGTCGTTTTCGCTCTGCCTACCCCATTAGGGATAAAGGCGTGATTTTATGTATGTATGTAAGTCACATTCGTTCAAATCCAAGAATACACAAATTAACGTAAATTGCAGAACTGTCATCAAACTATTTCCTTGCTTCGTGTCGGCTTATATAACCCGTGTGACCGAGTCACATTGTATACTGGGTGTAAGGGACAGCTTCCCGCAAACTATAGGGGTCAACGAAACTGAACAACTTTCATCAGGAAATACATTCAAGAAAAAAAAAAAAGATGTGCTCATTTTGTATGGAAAAGTAAATTTTTTATTTCCTGGAAAAAAAACCTGGCGTTAGTTGTTCAGTTTCGTTGACTAAGCAACCCCTATCAGTTTGTTTGCGGGAAGCTGTTCCTCACACCCATTGGGCGCTTTTCCACTAGACGGAACGTCAACGGCAACGGCGACGGCACGGCGACGATCACGTGACAATATCTATGGGAATCGATGACATGCCGTGACGGTGCCGTGCCGGCAAGTGGAAAAGCGTGTCATATAATTTCATTGATTTTCATACATTATCTCACCTACGATATACCGTGCCGTCGCCGTTGCCGTTGACGTGCCGTCTAGTGGAAAAGCGCCCATTAGAACCCGTGTGAACGAGTGGCATTGCTTCAGTCAGTCAACGAAACTGAACAACTTTCACTAAGAAATCCTTCCAGGACATCAAATCAATTTTTGACTTCCACTTCCCCATACAAAATGGCCACCTCAATCAGACAATTTGTATGGAGAAGCTAACGGGAAAGCAAAATGTTTTTTATATTTTCTGAATGAATATTTTCTTGAAGATGATATTTGTAAGATAGTGGGCAGGGATTGGATGAATACCGAGCTGAGTGGCGCCACGGAAGAGGTTATTTAGATTAGATTATTTAGATTGACTGATAGGGAAGCTGTCCCTTACACCCTGTATAACCCATGTGACCGTGTGTGTGGCATTGAAAATAATCAGTCTGTCATACGTGTTACTGCGCAGTCTATATTCGCTGGACCAGTGAAAGAAAAACATAGAACGTACCAGGAGCGTCGCTCCTCCCGGGCATGCTGTAGTGTAAAATCAGCCAAACACCATGGTGGGAATAAAAGAAAAACATAGAATGTTGCAGCTGCTTCTCCTCCCGGGCATGCTGTTATAACCCAGCCTAAGACCATGGTAGGACTGAAAGAAAAACATAGAATGTGGCAGCTACTTCTCCTTCCAGGCGTGCTGTTATAACCAGTCTAAGGCCAGGCTGGGAGTGAAAGCCATTTTTCTTTTATTTCCTAAAAGAATTTCCTGGTGAAAATTGTTCATGCAAATGAAAAAGTCCAAAAATAAAACACAAAAAGTAACTCATAAAAGTCTTGCACAAAAAATCGAAATGTAATGTAAATCGAAAGCACTAATAAAGAGACCATAAGAGCGTTGGCACTACATTTCAATTTCTCCCACTGTTCAGCATTGGGACTTTTTCCTGCCCATGGGGGCTATGCCATAATCACAGAAGGACCGAATACATATCGCTTGTATACCTATGACATAGGATGATTTGATAATCCAAATTTTCGCAAAAACAAAGGATATTTCAAAAATACTGATAATTTGACAATGGTGAAAACATTTCTCAATCTTACTGGAAAAAGATAACGTTTTTGCGAAAATACGAGCCGACACAGTGTAATATATGACTCTGACGTACGCCACTAGGCTAGATATTAACGAATCCGAGGATGTCTCGTTTTGGGCGGTCCGACATAGCGTTTTTATTTTATAGAATAAGTTTCGTTTCGTTTTTCAATATTACTAGAGCGACCGTATTTTCACAAAAACCCTATATTCCAGTAAGATTGAGAAATGTTTCCCCATCGTCCAATTAGTTATCCGTGTTTTCGCAATATCTCTGACTAGGATATTCGGAAAAATCAAATTATCTAATCATTTATACATTTCAAATCTTTCCCGGCATCACACATTTTCTTTCTCTGTTCGTCGTTAGAAGCGACCAGCCAGCAACTCTTCAATCTTTTAGCTTCCTCTGGGCATTTACTATATAATAGTTGTGTTTTAGTCGGAGTTTATGATAAGCCCGATGACCACGATCAAGATAATAAATTATAAGTAAAAAAACTTTTTAAAATAAGCTTTTATCTTAAATGCGCTAAAAAGAATAAAATAAAATTTTCCTTTTAAACTTTTACTATCAATTTACAACGTCATTACATAATTTTTATAATATAAAAGCTTGTCGCGAGATTTAGCACAGGTTATGAGGTTAAGTATTTGATTTAGGGTTTATCTACACAAGTTTTAAGCAATCTCGCGACAAGCTTTTATATTATAAAAATTATGTAATGACGTTGTAAATTGATAGTAAAAGTTTAAAAGGAAAATTTTATTTTATTCTTTTTAGCGCATTTAAGATAAAAGCTTATTTTGTGGTTCAAGAAATTTATTTACTCAAAAAAGAATTTAACATTCGCTTACTTTGAGAAATACATTCTAATTAGTAAAGTAATAAACATTGCAAGCAACTGAGCGTTAGCAAAACAAAACTATTCTATGTTAGTAATAACTAATAAGTAGTAAGGTAGGTAAGTAACAATAACAATAACAAAAATAAAAGTAAAAGTAGGTAAGGAGTCCATAAATATTTGATCGTAGTTGTAGTACCCTCAGAATCTTAAGGTTCTCGAAACCTTTGACCAAACCAACTAAACTAAACTAAACGACTGAAAAGTCCTTAGAGACATGGTGTTTTAATATCTTTTTGAACAAAGAAAAAGATTGTATGATTTTTATATCTTTGGGAAGTTTATTGAACAATTGTGCTCCTTCGTACGTAAGATTCTTTTTACCATAGTTCGTTCGAGGTGGACGTAAACATATATCGTGGGATCTTCTAGTAATTCGATATATTATAACTTCTTTCTTCGAGTATTTTAAAAAGTTTTTTTACTTATAATTTATTTTTTACATTTTAGTCACTCAACAACTACCTACTTCAAAAACACATGTGAATTCATTGTTTAAAACAGATTAAAACTTTTCTTTTTCTGTGAGGGGGGCGGATGCGACCTCTTTCATCCCCCCAGTCGAGATGCATTGTAGCGGTAAAATCTCAAAAACTGTTTTAAATATTTTTTTTTTTCTGAGGGGGCAAGCCCTCCTCAATCAAGATGCAGCATAGCGACAACGACTTTAAAAACTATTTTGATATTTTCTTTTTCTGTCTCAACCTCCCCGCCTAGCTACGTTGACTACTCTAAAAACACATTTAGGCCGACATGGGGACTGGGGTAGTCGAGTCGAGATGCGCCATAGCGGTAACGACTTCAAAAAGGCTGTCTTAGCACTTCCGACGAGGCAGTTCCGACGGTTACCTGTCGGCTTCATCATTGGACCCTCGTCATCATGTGTAATAGAAACTGCTTAAGACAACAAATATAATGAGCCCGAACTCGGCTATCTTAGCACTTCGGACGAGGCAGTTCCGACGGCTACCTGTCGGCTTCATCATTTGACCCTGGTCATCATATGTAATGGAAACTGCTCAAGACAACAAATATAATGAGCCTAAATTTAGATATCTTATCACTTTCCATGAGGGAGATCCAGTGGATATCTGTCAACTTCATCACGAGATCAGCTTGATGATATCTTAATATTGCATTGTCACCGGATTAACATAAGTGTGCAAAATTTCAGCTCAATCGGTTGAAGATAACTGCTTCAAAATTGAGTTGCAAGATTCCACCCGAACACACATAGTTAGTTAGTTAGATACAGTGCAAGTTAAATAAAAGCTTTAAAAATAAATAAAAAAGTAACTTCATACTTGACTTGAGAATTTTTGATTTTGTTGACTGAGTAATTAATCAACTAGCGTTTTTGGATGTGTGACATGCTGACATGCATCCATGGTGACATAATCATGATCGACATGATATTATTACTTTACTCTTTGGTGACATGGACAATGCGATTGAAGAGTTGGCAGCCATGCTGGCCGCATTCGTTATAAGCATGACCTTACTATTTTAACATGAGTTTGTTTTTACCCAGGTAACCTTCCTTCAGCACGATGGGCGCGGCGTCAGACGGCTTCGGGTGGCGCGCGCGCATCGCCGCCATGCGAGAGAGCCGGAAACTGGTGCTCGTTATAGTGGCGATAGCACTGCTGCTGGACAACATGCTGCTTACTACTGTCGGTGAGTAGGAGGAGCTCAAATGGGGGCTTTATTAAGAGCCCCAGAATCAGGGCGCTAGAATCGGGGAGCCAGAAAAGAACAAAAAACTGCTGCTGATCATCGATATGTTATCAATGTAATAATAAACCTAAATATACGCAAAAACCAACCCTATCTCAAAACGTGATAGGCCGAGCGCTTGATGTCAGCATAGGCGGTAGCGGGAGGGATTTTTCATTAGGCGAAATACCTGACCTTTGGTGAATCTTACCGGCTGCTCTGCCTCCGTAGTCTAGTTGAGCCACAGGCTCTCGATCCGGAGGTCCTGGGTTCGATTCCTAGGGGGTACACAGAATTGATATTTGCGAACTTTGTGAGATTTTCCCCAATTTGGTTAGAACATTGCAAGCTGAATCACTTGATTATCGGGAAAGAAAAAGGATTCCGTGCTTCGGAGGGCACGTTAAGGCCGTCGGATCCGGTCGTTGATAGTGGTTGTTACACAAACCATACCAGAGGCCTATTAGCTGCGCTATTAGGTAGGCGTTTTAAAAACTCTGACACCAGGGTTCATCGGGACAAACGACTAGAAATCCACATGGCAAGAGAGAGGTCGAGATAATAATCAGCCTATTTGTTGTATTTCTGTCTCTATTTTATTCAAATTTTATAAAGTGACAGAACTAAATTAAGATGTGTTGTGTTTCCAACAGAATCGGCACCAATATCCGCTCCCGCCGACAATATGACCTGGCCTCTTGTACGTAAGAATCCAAGATGGCCGCTACAATCAGACAAGTGGTCATCTCATCTGAATTTCATCAGGCCCCTTCGATTTTTCCACCTCGCCGCTAATGGATGGCTAGAGTGGCCATGGTTCTTTTTTATGACTAGATTTTTTGAGACGCGGTTACGTACATCTCTCTTTCTCTCTTGTCGTGCGGGTTTTCGAGTTGATCGACCCGATAAACCCTGGTGTCAGAGTCTTGAAACCGCCTAACAGCGCAGCTAATAGGCCTCTGACATGTGTAATGACCACTATGAAGACAGCGACCGGGACCGACGGCTTAACGTGCTCTCCGAAGCACGGAATCCTTTTTCTTTTCGGACAAGTGATTCAGCCCGCAAGAAAAGTCACAAAGGATAAATTAACAAATATCAACTTTGTGTTCCCCCCCTGGAAATGGAACCCAGGACCTCCGGATCGAGCGCCCATGACTCAAACCACTACACCACGTAGGCAGTTAAGTACATAAAATCACGCCTATACGGGATAGGCAGAGCGCCACCGGCTTTACAATTTGGCGGTTTACGCATTTCACATATTCAAGTTATAAACTTATAACCACAGATTACGTAGTATACCTTCACGCCAAAAGAATCCCGCCTTTATGCTTATGTCACTCGTTATTGTTCTGAGATGTCACTTCTGGCACAGAGTAGTATAATCTGATTACAAAGCTAGATGATCAACGCAGTGATGGTAAATAGCTTTCCCTGTCCATTTTTAAAATTTTCCCATGGGAATATTTCAAAGCATGACCACTGACTAAAAGACTGACTGAAGAGAGAACACAAGATCTAGATTATGAGAACTATGATACCTACTTCTATGGTATATCTTGCTCATGCCATAAACCACGATTCGAGCCAGTTATTTAAGTTTAGTTTCCGGGTGCTGGCGCTGGTGTAATTCAGGGCGATAGCTGCCTGGAATTAACTTGGAAACCTCATCAGACACCGCCTCTAGCTAGGGAGAGGACAAATTATGTATCGATATCGATAAACAGGGCGAGTCTACCCTTGGCCCGAGAATTTGAAGTGTGCAACCGATCCGGGATACGGGGTGTTTATTTTATTGCGTGCCTTAGCACAAGGGTGTCCAAGTTTCGACAAAGGATCACATCCTACAACCTACCTATACCTACTATGTAATTTTATAAATACGAAAGTTTGGATGTTTGGAGTTTTGGATATTTGTTACTCAATCACGCTTCAACCAAAGGACCGATCGGGATGAAACTTGGCACACATGAAGGTTAGGTCCTGGAATAGGACAAAGGCTGATTGCATTTCCAAGGTAAACCTCATTTAACGCGCGGGCGGAAAGCTAGTGAAAAATTTATGTAAAAACTCACTATCCCACACTAAATCCATTGAGCGGTTGATTAACACTGACTGAATAGGACAGGAAAAAACATTAAAAACAAGAGAAAGAATAATTTACTGAGCTCCGTATCGATATTTGTTTCGATATTCTTCTCATCCCTAGTTTCAAGTGACGGAAATCATATTTGGTTGGGGGCCGACAGTTTGACTCTGGCGCGAACACCGTAATCAAATTTGATCTCCATGGCCTCGGCTATAAAGTTCCTAAGTGCATTTGCAACTGTGCCGATATCGGACTCTCAAAAATAGGATATTTTATTGTAATGTAATTTAGGAAAATATGAGAAAATTGAGTTTTTTTATGAGGTACAATTTTGTCTTTTCCGACTTCCTTGCTGGACTAGATGGAAGTGGGAGTGATAAAAAAAATAGAATATGCCCACTGCCTCCCGGGCATGCTGTAAAAACCAGCTTATTAATGAATTCGAGGGTTTCAGTGTCCTTACTATAGTAGCAATATAGGTACATAGTCATATGAAATAACCCTATGTCAGACGTGGCGGATTGACCTTTGTCGCTTTGCCTATCCCATTAGGGATAAAGGCGTGATTTTATGTAGGTATGTATTATTTTTGAAGTGAAAACTTCTTTAGAGGCGTTGTGCACTTTTTGGGATGGGTAAAATGTTAAACTCGCGTCAGACCAGAGTCCAGACCTCTGGCCACACACAAATTGTACGCAAACAGAGGCCAAGCAAGCTGCCAAGTAAAATGGCCGATCACTAATTTACCGCGTTTAGAAACCTACTAGCGCCATCTGTTGAGTTTTCGCTTCTGCCGGCACTCCCGGAGTGCAACCCATATTTTTTTTTTCTATTGGCACAGAATGAAATATATGACGGAGCACCCGGTCATCAGGGGTACTCTGAGCTGAGGGTAGGTGTTCTTCATAGTGGACGGAGCAATGCAAACCGGTTGATCAGGATGTCTCACGGTTTATACGACGATCTCACAATTAATCCGTCAAGGCCGACTCGTAGATACTTGGAACGCGGCACAATTGACATGGCGTGGGCATTGTCTGTTCCCTTTTAATTTCCAAAGTCACAAACCCAAAATCAACACAATCCTTTTCGGCAGCCATATTTTCTCTAGCCCTTCAATCGTACCAACATAACCATCATCAAATCCAAAGCCATAGACTAAATACCATAGACAAGCGTACTCCCTCGTAAGTAATATCTCTGGTACGATATAGATGGCACCACAAGCCGTAATGCTAGTATTGCTATAGCACTTAATTTGTCAGCCACCCATGTCAAGCATGCCCAAGAACCATTCTTGGCGTTCCGTTATATTAGAAATGTGAGTTGGCGCATTAGGAGTTTCCATTCTGGGCTTCAGCCTTGATCAATCTCCGACACGGCCATTCTGACAGTTCACACGTCCTCGTGTGAAGCACCTGTGAACAAAATAATCTAGCCGCTATGGCTGTATTATAAAGAGGCAACCACTTGCCACCAAAATAAAAATTGAAATTGAACTACCCTACCCAAGCAGCCACTTTCAGTCGCATGATCTCCAAAGTAGTAACAAGCAAATTACAAGTCGTCGCCGTTCCGTAACTGTTACTACGCGTCGCGACTGTGTTGGCTTTGGTAACTAAGTGTGGTAATCGTGTATACACAAGGCGACCGAAATAAGTTTCAGTAACAATGTATGGTTGCTGTGTACACACATAACTACAACGTTACTAGATTTTTGCGTACACTTATTTTCATAAACTTTTGCGACCAAATTGTAACTAGTGTATACACTAGTTTTATTTTCAGTTCTTGTGTGGTCATTGTGTAGTAATTGTGTAGTAACTGCATAATTGTAATTAATATAGCGTGTGGTAACGTTCCGTAACTGTTTATAAACAAACATCTGTTAATATCTCGTGTATTTGAATGCAATTGACATTTTAAGTGCTTGCTTCTCAAACTGTACTGATAGTCCATGGGATGCTCGCCCAGGGGGTACCAATTTTCCTTTATACAGTAGTTGGACATAATTATAGGGATGTAAAAAAACTATGCTTGCCATCTCTGAGTGGCAGCTAACAAAAATGGCGGCCAATTAAAGATGGCGGATATTCGAAAAAAATGGTTAAACTTGAGTGCATATTTTTTTCTTAATACCGTAGTTAGACAGGCTTATAAGAATGTTAAAAAACCTTATTTCTGATCTCTAAGTAGTATCTGATAAAAATGGCGGCCAATCTTAGACAGAAAATATTGATTTCCATAATATCAACTGTTTATCCGATTAAAGTTTTTATTTTTTTATTTTTAAGGTCTTACCATATACCTTAAATATTGTCTTTATACTGTTCCTGAAAAGTAAGCCGTTAATTAGTTATTTAAAAAAAAATGCAAAAAATTCATTTTTGTAACTTTTTAATTATTGTTTTTATACAAGATTTATTGGTATTTATTGTTAAAAAATATTTTTGCTATATACTTTAAGAAATTGCCTTTAATTTGATATACAACGTGTAACAGAAAGGGTATATGCATCGAGAAATGTGTGAATCTACCCATGAAACTGAACAACTTTTCCTAAGGAACATAGTCGAAATACGAAAAAAAAAATTTGACTTCCCATACTAAATGCGCTATCAGCTGATGCATTTTGTACGGAAGGTCAAAATTTATTTTTCGTTTTTTGACCTATGTGCCTTAGGGAAAGTTGTTCAGTTTCATGGGTAGATTCACACACTTCTCGATGCATATACCCTTTCTGTTACACGTTGTATATATAACACCTTTAAGTTTTATTTTCCAGTTGTCCATGGGTAGACTGTTTTCCGTTCGTTGCAAAATTTCTATTTCGCACTTTTTCCTAGTGCGTGGCCAATACAACACATTGTTTTCGAAGTCAATCCAGGTATCTGGCGCAATGGAAACCAATTCCGATCCACCTTCTGTGGTTTATACCACTGAAAACGGCATGGTTGGAATTCTGGATTTTAGTTATGGACAAACTTTGAGATTCGCTGTAAAAGAAAAAATACAATGGCACCATTTTGAAAATTTAGTAACAAGTAGACACAGGTCGACATAAGTAGACACAATTACGTAACAATGTAACCAGTTCGCGACTACAATTTTTTCACAAGGTAAAATCTATTTTGTTTTTGATTTAGCTTTTTTTCAGTTTAATTTTGCATAAGTAATCGAATTTTAGCATCAAATATGTCTATATTTAGGAAGAGAAGCTTTTGATAACTGGAAATCTAGAGATTTCTTAAATCAAAAGGGAGCAATCAAATTACTTAATATCAGTTTATCAATCAAATTACAATTTCGAGGTGGCCCTTTGGCATATTTCAAACTATATTGCCTTATTACACGACAGTTTTAACTTCCCACGTATATTTTATGTATTCAAACTTCTAAATATCAATAAAATCTAAATAATGTACTTACTCAGGCAAACAATGATGGCGAAAAACTTAAAGTTTTATAAACTGTCACTTCAAAATGACGTCCTCAAGTTAAGAGCAATGAACGAATGATTGAGTCGGATTGAGTGAATGTTTTCTAAAATCTGGTTATAAACTGAGAACAAAGTGTACACACAGCGACGTAACCGTGTGACCAAAATGCGACTGTGTACACTCGTGTCCATTCTGGTCACCAGGCCTAAATTGGGAAGGAACAACGACCAAAAATGCGACAAGACTGCGACTAAACACAATTAGTTACCACACAAAAGTGTGGTAAATGAGTAGTAACGGTTACCAATAATGGCTGCTTGGGTAGGCAGTTCACACACTTACGTAGTTGTGCGATTCGCTTTACCGCTCGGTCAACCTGATCTTAAATCACGCTTACAGTGGGACCGAGATATTTGTTTAGCCAAATTCCACTCCAAACATCGCTACCAAAATGTATGGAGATTGAGCCAAATTACATCATGCGTTACAATCTTATCCTGGGAACCTACGTGTGGTCTTTCAACCTTCCTATATTACTGCAACAACAGTCTCAAGCAAAAACATCAAAAAAACCCTCCCTATATTACTGCAACAGCAGTCTCAAGGGAAACCAAACCCTCCCTATATTACCGCCACAGCAGTCTCAAGGGAAAACACCAAAACACCCTATATTACTGCTATAGCAGTCTCAAGGGAAAACACCCTATATTACTACTACAGCAGTCTCAAGGGAACCCTATATTACTGCTATAGCAGTCTCAAGGGTAAACACCCTATATTACTACTACAGCAGTCTCAAGGGAAAACACCAAAACACCCTATATTACTGCTATAGCAGTCTCAAGGGAAAACACCCTATATTACTACTACAGCAGTCTCAAGGGACACAGCATCAAACCACCCTATATCTCAAGGGCAAACATGAAACCAATTTATCACTAGCTCTCTTTCCTCGCAAGGCACATAAAAGCGATATGAGGATGGCTAATTACGTATTCTTGCTCCAGAAAGCTACTGACGTTACGAAGGCATTTGCCTATCGTAACTAAAATCAATACTTACGTAAAGTTATTGTTTAGTCACAGATAAGGCAACTTCAAATTCTAATGTTTCTCATCAAATATTCCATCAAATAAATCATGTAGAGTCTCATGATACCTTCATCATTTCATCATCATCAATGTATAATCCAATCCAAGTCTCTAAGTGTCATCAGCTTTATATCCTCTCTCACTAGTCACGTGGCAATCTATTTTGTTAAGCGTGATCAAGCTGTAGTAATGTAACTAATGTACTTCATCCATTATAATGAATGAGATGATCATCAATGTATATTCTGCTTCTCCAACTGTCATCATCTTTACATCCTCGCAAAGATAGCCAATGCAGTTAAGCCCATATTGACTGCTCATTACACTGTAAAAATAAAGCATTAACAACAATTAACTTTAAATCTTCATACATTGGATTAAACCACAGACAGAGAATAATAAAAATGTTTACAAACTGGGAATCGTAAGTCACTCATTTCTTGATTCATAAAGTAAGTTCCACTTCCATGGTTAATATGTTAGTGGTACCTATACCTAAGGAAAAATCTGTTAAGGGAAAATATGCAGCATAAAGACAGTAAAATAAGGAGTCAGAATTGGAATTAAGTTTTAGCATACACCAATTATTGCACAAATTAAGTTTTAAAAACTTGAGTTGGATTAACTGCACCTTGATACACATTTAAAAATCTCAATATCAACACCATGATTCAGTAATAATAATCATTCTCCAACTATATTTGGTTATGGAGAATGCCCGCTGTATCTTGTAGACTCCTTTATCTGCATTGATGCAAGAGTACAACCATGTAGGTATGAACACCGATCAGAACATTGTAAGTAATAGCCGTTGGTGTTTGGTTTTGAGTTTGTCACACTTAGTGCTTTGCTGCAGTACCAGTATTCTTTTTGAAGTTGAGCTCCGTTCTTGTTGGTGCACAGTGACTAGTCGGTCATGGCCAGTACTTTAAAATGCCTGTTCAGAATTTCTTCATATCAAACAAGTTGACTGTCATGTTCCCTCTTCACCCTCTGTGTGCTATGAGTAGAAGACGTGTTCGTACCAATAAAGTTGTTGTCAGGTACACGGTACACTTAATGTCATGAAAAATAGCATGTCAAAGCATTTCACCACTTCGTACACAGTCAGACCACTAAAATGTTTCAGTAAATGACAAGCAAGTATGAACAGAAACATAATTTTGTAGCATGTATAAAGAACACAAAAACTTGGAATTAATTCAACCAAAATCAGCTTTAACTTGCTTACAGTTGTTCATAGTACACGATAGGGCATAACGGGAGCGTAAAGGAGTATGTCAAATGCATAGTTAATTCCAATAATAAGCTAGATAAAACCTTGTAAACACAAACTTTGTTACGATAGTTTTAACTTACCAAAATGCGGGTTTCTTTGTAATAATTTTCACAAAATCTCACTGAATTGCATAGGAAAATATCACACACATTAATTAGCGTCATAGGGTTGGCATTAGATATTCGGATCCCGAATTTGGACTTACTAAGGGTTGATTTATATAGGGGTTAATTACCCTTTTCAATCGACACCCCCCTCACCCCGCGGAGATGCGTAGTTTTTTTATTACACGTGTTTTAATTTACGTGTAACGGAACGTTATTTTGCGTTGCAGTGATTACTTTTAATTTGTATGAACATGAAACCACATGAAACGGAACGCATTTTCCCGCCATTTACGTGAATTTTCTCTCTGCTTTTTCGATGTGTTTTTGTTTTTTGCGACTTTGGCGTGTTTTCCGGACCCTTTAGTGCATATTGGTTTGGTGTTGACGAAATGGACCCGAATCAGCCTTCTTGTAGTTGGGACCCCCCTTCCTGTCCGAGCGGTGACGTCGCCGAACAGCGAAGCTGTGAGGGACGACTCACCGCAACCGACCCGCCGAACCCTAGAGTGTTTTTGAATAAGTGCGAGCGTAGCGAGCCCACTTAGACCCCCCCCCCCCCCCCCCAAGCACCCCCCTTCCTGTCCGAGCGGTGACGTCGCCGAACAGCGAAGCTGTGAGGGACGACTCACCGCAACCGACCCGCCGAACCCTAGAGTGTTTTTGAATAAGTGCGAGCGTAGCGAGCCCACTTAGACCCCCCCCCCCCCAAGCACCCCCCTTGTCCGAGCGGTGACGTCGCCGAACAGCGAAGCTGTGAGGGACGACTCACCGCAACCGACCCGCCGAACCCTAGAGTGTTTTTGAATAAGTGCGAGCGTAGCGAGCCCACTTAGACCCCCCCCCCCCCCCCCCCCAAGCACCCCTCTTCCTGTCCGAGCGGTGACGTCGCCGAACAGCGAAGCTGTGAGGGACGACTCACCGCAACCGACCCGCCGAACCCTAGAGTGTTTTTGAATAAGTGCGAGCGTAGCGAGCCCACTTAGACCCCCCCCCCCCAAGCACCCCCCTTCCTGTCCGAGCGGTGACGTCGCCGAACAGCGAAGCTGTGAGGGACGACTCACCGCAACCGACCCGCCGAACCCTAGGGTGTTTTTGAATAAGTGCGAGCGTAGCGAGCCCACTTAACAAGCACCCCCCCCCCTTCCTCCCCCCCCCCCCCATTATATTTCTAAAGTACTTATTATTAAGTCCTTCCATTTTTTGTCCCAATTTGCGCATTCTAACCTTAAAACTTCTTTCATTTTTTTCTCAAAAAGGGGGGGTTTCCGCACCCCAGGGGGAGAGGGGAGGGTTCCCCTCCCTCCCCCCCCACCCCTCCCACCCACTCTCGACCCTTATATATAGATCCGAATATCTAATGCAACCCCGCGTCATAACTAATTAATAATTTCACAAATAACATTGAATTCTTATCAAAAAAAACATCAAAACCGCATTTACAAAATTCAACTATTTTCGATCACTTTGAAATTTTGACATTAGTAGTGATGTACCCGGAAGATCGATAAAGACACACAGAATATCAGGGGTACGTTCAGAGTCGTCCAATCGGCGAAGATTTATCCAGTTCAAAATTTATACTGCCTGTTCAGAGACATATCGGAATCGAAGCTTCATCCGACAGCGGCGAAGGTGGACTGTACCAATACTTCGCCGGCCGTCCAATGTGCCTGCGTGTGCATGTACAACGTTTATAATCGGTTGAAGGTTTCAATACGTTGCAAATTTTAACAGCTTCGCTCCTCGGTGCAAGCTCAGTGCGATCAGTTAGATTAAAATTAATTCTGTTTAAATTTCATACTGGTCAACTGAACGCAATTATTATCGATTCACATATCGATTGATCAAGCACAACACTAGAAAGAGAACGAATGGAATATGATGAAAGTTCCTACTACTCAAGCGAGATGGCGCTGTTTGTCTCAGTGACGAGACGTACAGTAGCGTTCTAAAGTCCATGCATAGCTGCGCTCAGTTATAGATTGAGAGACCGGTGGCACTTGCGACCTTTTAAAATGCTCCATTCCTATAATCAAAGCCACACACACAAACAAAACATCTATCCGAAAGGCTAGCATAGCGGTCTTTGAAGTTGTCGTCACAAAGTTCGATCCCATTCAAAGGTCCAGCATCAGGCGAAACATAAATCGTCAACAAAATATGTTAATAGTTTTTTAACATTTATTATTTATTTTCTTGCAGTTTATTCTACTTTTCTCGGCATATTTATTATAATAGCTAACAGTCAATAGTTGAAAAATAATCTATGAATACTGCCGGTAGGCAGAATAAAAAAATGTAGGGTATTGGTGAGAAGCAAGAATGCTTTAGTTCGAGTATTGAACTAAATACGTTGGTGCGATCAAGTGTTTTTGAGTTGTTGTTATATTCTATTTTGTTTTGTGCAATACAAGCGAATATTAACATGGAATCGAGGGCGAAAATTATTGCCCTCCATGATAAAGGACTTAATAATATCGGAAATAGCTAATGAAACTGG
>JARACY010000031.1:0-199427 GCA_029255725.1 Scrobipalpa atriplicella
CGCATATCCATCTCAAAGGCACGCCTACCGTGAGGTTGCAATGTGAAAAAGATATGTCCTATTAAATAAAATGTTATTAAAGTTTAACTTATAATGTTTAAAGTTATAATGTTAATACTGCGCAGTAGAAAAGTATTCTTAAATCATTAGTTCCTTAAAAAATCAGACAATAACTCGCGATAAGTAGGTAGTCTTTTGACGAATATTAATTGAGATTTAAATGTGTAGTCAACCCAGTGCCTAAAACCCAAAACACTGTAACCCTCGAACCCCTTTGCTGATTTTACAACATGGAGCGAAAAAGCGGCTGGCACATTCTTTGTGTTTTTTTCGCACCTGGAAGTTTAAAATAGTAAGTTCAAGAAAACAGCGCTAGAATTTAGGGATTCGAAACTCGTGGTAGGCGAACAGTAATATGACACACAAAGCGAAGCATTTGTCGTGTCCTGTAGCATTTTCTCATAACCCTGGCATCCCGCATTTTTGCCCGGGACACGTTTTAGGAGCTCTGGTCTATTGTTGCCGGCTCCTGGCAAATACAGACGGATTTATTGTATGAAAGTGGATGGAAGGTGACGTAGATCATCTACCTAGCCTTTTTTTCCGTATCTCTACTACTATGCCTCACTACATCCTTCACTACACTATAAAGCTCAAAAATGATCATAAAACAATTATTATTAAGGATAAGCTTTATTTAAAAAAAACTCTTCCAATCCACCGCAACTACCTACCAATCTATCCCGTTCAACAAAATCAACCGCTTCAAAGCAAAAACCGTTGAAAACAAAACGAAAAAACGTGTTTACTGTTTATTCCGTTCGTATCGGACTGCAGTTCAAAACAAACACGTTTCAAACTCGGCAACAGTTATTGTATATTTCGTCATTGATTTAAATGAAAGTGGGTGGAGCGCTGCATTATACCTACAGGGTGTAAGGGACAGCGTACCAGAAACTGATATGGCTTGCTCAGTCAACGAAACTGAACAAATTTCACCAGAAAATTCTATCAGATAATGAAAAAAATGGCTTTTCCATACAAATAGTCCGATCAAGGTGGTCATTTTGTATGGAAAAGTCAAAAAAACAACATTAAGGCTTGTATTCATGATCAGCTCTTGAGACTGACAGCGAGTTTGAGTTTGTATCAGAAATGTCATTTCAGTACAAAATGACAAATCCATACTTAATATTGCTCTCAATCTTGAGATCGCTTGATAAATACGAGCCTTGATTCCGTTGACTGAGCAACCCATATCATTTTCTGGTACGTTTTAATTCTAGAAATAACTTTTTAATGCTTGTTTAGACCATGAATCTAGACAATTTTCTTTATGGGACATTAGTTGTAAAATGAAAAATAAAATGCGTTTATTTTCATTGCACTGGTAGTCTCACGCACCGACGGAACACAGCAAGCTGTTTGGCACCGGACTCCGGTGAGAGGGTGGTCGCGAGCCAGGCGAACCCTTGCGAAGCCTACCACCGCTTTGTTGGGATCATTCAGCCAGACATATTCACAGGCAAGACTGTGTTGCCGTTGCTCGGGGTGGACCACTAGGAGGTAGATTCCATCCCACCCCAAATATTATATGAACATTCTCGTTTTATAATGGCGCTAGTTCCTTTTCTCGCCACATCCATTAAAATCCTTGACGCATTGAACAGTACACTGTGAAAGTAAACACGCGTTTTGTGCCTCAAATTGGTGTTTGCGCCTGTATTTGTGCCATAGAAACAATTTCAATTGCAAAAACATTGGCCACAATTCGGCGTAAACAAGATTTACCTAAAATAAAACCATATCCGTAATTTTCCGTCTTGAGCGAACAGAAAAGGATGACAGTATAGACGGCCTTATTGTAATTCTGTCACTTCAAAAATCTATGTATAGTTACAGCAAGTGAACGGGTCTCGACAAAATCCTTTGAAATTTTTAAACGAGTTCTATGTGACATGATTATAATAAGTCCGTCTATACTGCCAGCCTTTTCTGTTCGCTCAAGACGGAAAATGACAGGTATGGTTTTATTTTAGTTAAATCTTGTTTTCGCCGAATCGTGGCCAATGTTTTTGCAATTGAAATTGTTTCTATGGCACAAATACAGGCGCAAACACCAATTTGAGGCACAAAACGCGTGTTTACTTTCACAGTGTACTGTTCAATGCGTCAAGGATTTTAATGGATGTGGCGAGAAAAGGAACTAGCGCCATTATAAAACGAGAATGTTCATATAATATTTGGGGTGGGATGGAATCTACCTCCTAGTGGTCCACCCCGAGCAACGGCAACACAGTCTTGCCTGTGAATATGTCTGGCTGAATGATCCCAACAAAGCGGTGGTAGGCTTCGCAAGGGTTCGCCTGGCTCGCGACCACCCTCTCACCGGAGTCCGGTGCCAAACAGCTTGCTGTGTTCCGTCGGTGCGTGAGACTACCAGTGCAATGAAAATAAACGCATTTTATTTTTCATTTTACAACTAATGTCCCATAAAGAAAATTGTCTAGATTCATGGTCTAAACAAGCATTAAAAAGTTATTTCTAGAATTAAAACGTACCAGAAAATGATATGGGTTGCTCAGTCAACGGAATCAAGGCTCGTATTTATCAAGCGATCTCAAGATTGAGAGCAATATTAAGTATGGATTTGTCATTTTGTACTGAAATGACATTTCTGATACAAACTCAAACTCGCTGTCAGTCTCAAGAGCTGATCATGAATACAAGCCTTAATGTTGTTTTTTTGACTTTTCCATACAAAATGACCACCTTGATCGGACTATTTGTATGGAAAAGCCATTTTTTTCATTATCTGATAGAATTTTCTGGTGAAATTTGTTCAGTTTCGTTGACTGAGCAAGCCATATCAGTTTCTGGTACGCTGTCCCTTACACCCTGTAGGTATAATGCAGCGCTCCACCCACTTTCATTTAAATCAATGACGAAATATACAATAACTGTTGCCGAGTTTGAAACGTGTTTGTTTTGAACTGCAGTCCGATACGAACGGAATAAACAGTAAACACGTTTTTTCGTTTTGTTTTCAACGGTTTTTGCTTTGAAGCGGTTGATTTTGTTGAACGGGATAGATTGGTAGGTAGTTGCGGTGGATTGGAAGAGTTTTTTTTAAATAAAGCTTATCCTTAATAATAATTGTTTTATGATCATTTTTGAGCTTTATAGTGTAGTGAAGGATGTAGTGAGGCATAGTAGTAGAGATACGGAAAAAAAGGCTAGGTAGATGATCTACGTCACCTTCCATCCACTTTCATACAATAAATCCGTCTGTATTTGCCAGGAGCCGGCAACAATAGACCAGAGCTCCTAAAACGTGTCCCGGGCAAAAATGCGGGATGCCAGGGTTATGAGAAAATGCTACAGGACACGACAAATGCTTCGCTTTGTGTGTCATATTACTGTTCGCCTACCACGAGTTTCGAATCCCTAAATTCTAGCGCTGTTTTCTTGAACTTACTATTTTAAACTTCCAGGTGCGAAAAAAACACAAAGAATGTGCCAGCCGCTTTTTCGCTCCATGTTGTAAAATCAGCAAAGGGGTTCGAGGGTTACAGTGTTTTGGGTTTTAGGCACTGGGTTGACTACACATTTAAATCTCAATTAATATTCGTCAAAAGACTACCTACTTATCGCGAGTTATTGTCTGATTTTTTAAGGAACTAATGATTTAAGAATACTTTTCTACTGCGCAGTATTAACATTATAACTTTAAACATTATAAGTTAAACTTTAATAACATTTTATTTAATAGGACATATCTTTTTCACATTGCAACCTCACGGTAGGCGTGCCTTTGAGATGGATATGCGACATTATTGTCGGCTCCCGACGCCGGGGATATCTGAGACCCAACTACAAACTTCTGTGAAATTATATTACAAACTGGCACGCCTGTGTTCCTTTGCGGGGCAGGTAGAGCATCTATGGTCTATTCGTGGTGTAAGGGACAGCTTCCCGCAATCTGATAGGGGTTGCTCAGTCAAAGAACTGAACAACTTTCACAAAGATATTCTTTCAAGAAATTATGAAAAAATATTTGGCTTCTTGAGACAAACGGTCTGCTCGAGGTGGTCATTTTGCATGGGGAAGCCATTTTTCTTTTATTTACTGTCATAAATTCCTGGTAAACCTTGTTCAGTTTCGGTGACTGAGCAACCTCTATCAGTTTGCGGGAAGCTGTCTCTTACACCATAATGGAAGAAATACAATTATAAATCGTATAGGTAACTAGCTTTCCGCCCAGCGGTTTCACCCGCAGCTAAAAGAGTTATCCCGTGGGATTGAGTTCCCGCGCTGTTCCAACCTTCGAAATTGACGGAATTTCCATACAAACTTTAATCCCCCATTTAACTCCCTCAAGGGTAAAAAATACAAAAACACTAAAACACGTGTCCATTATTTTTTATCATTAGCCTAAATACAAAATTTGAAAATCCTACCTTCAAAATTGACGGACTTTCATACAAACTTCAACCCCCCATTTTACCCCTTTAGGGAGGGAAGATCCGAAAATCCTTTCTTAGTGGGAGGTTACGTTATAAAAGGAACTTGCTCTCTTAGTTTCACGATTCTAACTTTAGTAGTTTAGGCTCTGCGTTGATGAATCAGTCAGTCAGTCAGTAAGGACAAACGATTTTAGATTAGACATGTTATATTACACAGACTGTAATTTTTAAGTATCAGCCACTAGCAAAAGTTTCATATTCTAACCACATTTTGCATATTCCAGAGTTCATTCAGTATAGTATCCGTTGGTTAAGGGGCGCTTATCCCACATCCGGCACAGACAGTCAACGGACGGCTAACGGACGGTGATCGGACGGGTAACGGTCGACAAACGCGCGGCTAACGGCCGGTTACCGCGGTGCTACTACGGGCATACTAGTGAAGCCGCAAAATTCTATCGATGGTATCGTGACCTTGAGAAAATTACTATCGATAGGGCAAAATCACCAATACTGCTGAATTCCGGAACTACTATAAGCCGTGCGTTCAAAGAAATCATCTGAAAATGGCGTTGGCTCGCTTCGTGATTGGTCCGCCTCGCATGCGTGCTCGCTCTACCTAATAGAGAGTGAGCGAGAACGCATGCGAGCGTCGGCCATTTATAGATCGTTTCTTTATGTGCACGGGTTATAATGGTAAATAGGTAATATTTATTTCGTGAAAGTTGTTAAGTATTGGAAAGCAATACTGTCGATCGATAGTATTGACAGTCTTTATACTAACGATACTATTGAAAAGTATCTTTAGTGGTTTGCCGCCTTCAATGGTATTGGACTATAGATAGGCCAATCGAAATTTCTACTATTTTTAAGTTCAACTATTTCTATCGAACTATCGATAGTTCGGCAACACTAGGCACAGCCGTTACATTTCTGATAGCAAGCGAGGATAGCTTTAAAAAATGTTGAAATAACGCTACAAGCTATAGTACTAAGTTGTTATAACCATGAGTTTAGATAAGGTGGAGTCTTGTTATGTTATGGTCTTTTATGGTCTGTGGTTATGGTAGTTCGATAAAGCACTTTGAGCAAAAATCCGCTGACTTTGTAGAAAAATAGTTAGTGGCAATTTGTTTTAATTTTTTTAAAATATTGAATAAGTCCGGCTGCTAGTGCCTTAACAGGCGTCTTCTGGGTTAGCTCGCTCCATCGGCGACTCTGTCACGGTCATCGCTGACCTTTGTGTCTAGAGTCAAGAGCTAACCCATTCCAAGTAAAAAAAAATAAAAAAAATACTTTCAGTCTACAAAACATATGGCCAGTTTTATAAATAGAGTGCCTTACTATATAAACTACTTTGTTGAGATCGTAATGTAGCTTAAAATATTCTTCTCCTCTAACATAAGCTACTGGGTAGCGGCGATAACTTTTAAATATAAAAGTATCCTGAATAAAGCCTTAAAGTTGGGTAAAGAACCCCTTCTTTATTACTAAGTAGACTATCTATAATAGCTTCCTTTAGCCCCGCTACCTCGGTTATAATGAAAGAACATACTTTCATACGGTTCTTATTAAAAGTATTAAAACTTGAAAGTAGTCAAATAAGTTTAAATGAGAGTAATAAAAACAACAACGATCAAACTACATGCATAGAAGTCACGCCTCTAACTCTTAAGGAGTAGGCGGAACGTCACCGGCGTATCTATTAAAAACCATTACCGCTATATCTGAAAATATCGAGGGAGATTTTTGTGAAAGAGCATTGCTATAACTTTTTCAGCTAGTCGTTCTTACTCCTTATCTCCTTCTACTGACTTCTACATTATTTTTAGAAAAAAAATGCAGCCAGCTAACGCATTCTATATCAGGATATGAAGAAGTAAAATAATAATAAAATACTGTCGGAATTTTCATCCGATCCGGAATTTATCAAACATCCGATCTGACTCGATTAGTCTGAGTTGATTGCAGCGTCAGCTTGCCTTCGAGCTTATTTTGCTAATACCAATGAAGGTACTTGTTATTTTTCTACTTGTTATGTTATACGTAAACATAGGGCTTGCTGAGACAATGAAATTGAACATTTTTCACGAAAAACAAATCGAACCTTTTGTATGGGGAGTAAAATTTTTGCTTTCTTTCTCAGTTTTTTTTTTGTGTAAGTTGTTCTACTTTGTTGTCTGAGCATTTGATGAAACTTAAAATCATCTCAAATGTAAAAGAAAACTGAGAATCTTGTATTAGTGGAATAGGTGCTCCGTCTTCCTTATTATGTTCTAAATGGATTGCAATATCAAATACCGAAGAAGTCTGGACCTTATAAGATTTTTATTTTATCTAATAGCAATAATATCACAGTAATTGTTTCTGCTGGCTGTCATAGCATTTTTTTTCTGTAATAATTTGCTATACAACAAAGAAAAATAAAATCACGCCCGTATCCCTAATGGGGTAGGCAGAGCAAAAACGGCCTAAACATAGGTTGTTCCGCCACGTCTGACAAGTTTCGAGGGCTAATACAGATAATGATTATTTATATTGCTATAGTGTACGGGTTGTCAGCCCATCGCCTAAATTGCAATAAACTGAAACCCTCGATTACCTTAGCTGATTTTTACAGCATGCACGGGAGGAGATGCAGCTGGCACATTCTATGTTTTTCTATCACTCCCAGTCCCAGTCTAGCATGGAAGCAAGTGTCAAACCAAACCTTGTCAAATGTCGCGAAAAGAGAAAAATCAGACGAGGCTGTATGGCTTTGTTCCTTTGCCTATCCTATAATGAATGAATGAAAAAAAAAAAAAAAAAAAATGCCGTATTATGAGGTGGTTTACGCTCTGCCTGCCCGGGATACAGGCGTATGCATGCAATGTATTGTATACCATGGTATTGTATGTATGTATGCACTTTTCTGATCATATCGTGTTTCCTAGAGAGTCTAAGGCGTAGCAAAGGATGCCGTAGGCAGTCTACGACCATCTACGACGTAGCAACTGCGAGATGCGTTTCAAAATCAAACCACTTTGTATTTATTTATTGAATAAATGATTCAAACTCAAAGCATAATAGCAATAACTCAGTGGAAATATACAATAGCTGTGATCGCTATTCACCGCTCGCAAGTGGATATAGAAGAGTTATTGGCCACACGGACTGGTGACAAACGCATTTGATTTGTATGCAGCAGGCTATGCCCCCGGGAGTAGGGTGACCAGGCTATATAGGTGCATCTTTTATACAAGGAGTAAAAAAAATAACTGACCAAACCTGTGTGAACCTACCCCTGGAACTGAACAACCCCAAGGAACATAGGTCGAAAAATAAAAATGGTGTCATCGACTTGAGTCATTTTGTATGGGAGAGAGTCATTTTTTTTTCATATTTATACCTATGTTCCTTGAGGAAAGTTGTTCAGTTTTATGGGTAGGTTCACACTAAGATTTGGTCAGCTAATTTCTTTACTTTCGTTATTTAGGGTTATTCGAAGACAGTAGGTACTAACGCAAATATTAAGTTAAGAATTAAATTAACGAAATAAGGTTTTTACGAAGTTTTAACACCTTTTCTTAAAAAAAAAAACCTTCTTCAAAACTCGGCCAAACTGGCCAACTAGTTAAAATAATTTTTTAAACAATAACCAAAAATTTTTTTACAGAAAGAAGGGGTTAGCATACCGTGCCGCTGCTCTAATCGTCGAGCTGCCGTCAAAGTGTCTTCCTCCACGCTACTTCCTGCTATTCCATGCTGCTATTATATCGACTAGTTTATAAAACGCCGTGACTTACCGTCACCCTATCGAATGTGGTACAGACCCGACCCAGTAAAAATATTTTGTATTTCCTCCTTGCACGGCTCATATTTTACTCGGCATTCGAGGACTGAAGCGAGCTTTATAAATCGGGATGCACTCCGCGAAAGATGCGACCAGGACCACCTACTTCATTAGTTAGGCTCGTATTTATAAAGCCATCTCAAGATTGAGAGCAATATTGAGTGCGGATTTGACAGGTCATTTTGTATTGGAATGACGTTTCTGATACGAACTCAAACTCGCTGTCACTCTTGATAGCTGATTATAAATACGGGCCTTAGTAATTAAGCGCTTTGGAGTAATCTGTAAGCTTATATTGTATTAAAATGAAATTAATCAAACATTTTATTTGTACGTTTTGATGGAAGTAAAATGAAGATACGGTGGTCAAAGACTAGGCAAGGAAGAAAATGAGAGAAAGAATGAGGATCTCATTTTACTTTTTATCCGGGTCTATTCGAGATAAATTTTTTGGTGGTAAATCATAGGAATTTACCTGGTTCCCGATGATTGAGAATGAGGATATTGTGGATATTTTGTCTATGATAGAGTTCAGGTATTCAGAAGGACCACTTGATGAAACGTAGTCACCACCGCCATCTGCAGCACCTCCGTACATACATAGGCAGAGCGTAAACGACCAAAGAAAAGGTCGTTCCGCCACGTCTGCCAAGTTTTGAGGGCAATTTTAGACTGAAATGTGTATCGCTATAGTGACAGGTTTTCAGCCCATCGCCTAAATTACAATACTGAAACCATCGAATACCTTATCTGATTTTTGATTTTTTACTGCATGCCCGGGAGGAGATGCAGCTGGCACCTTCTATGTTTTTCTATCACTCCCAGTCCAGCATGAAAGCAACTCAATGGAAGTACCTCCGTAGTGTTTGATAATTATGCTTGCTTTTAACTCTAGCCTCGACCATAGTTTGAAGTTAGAGCGATTTACACCTAGAAGCTTTAAAATTGACATCGGTTTCCCGAGGCAGAGTGGTTTCTAGCCAAAACACTCCCCACGGAGCCATTATCCACAGCCAAGTTTCCTGTGGTGAACCGCTAGGAAGTAGAATCTGAAATACGAGAAGATTTCATACAACTCATCTGGAAAACAGTTATGGCTTGATCTATCTCTGTGCTCCATCTACCATGGTTAGACGTTGGGAACAGTTTCTTGGAATAAATTGCATCCGCTGACAAGTAATAGGTCTTTGTATGTGAGTCGAAATGTAAATGCACTGCAGACTTGGAATACTTAAATCTTACTTGGTTACAAAACTTACTTGATATGTAGTTCATTAATTCTGGTTGAGTTTGAGATGCAAACTTTAATTAGATTTACTTTGTTTAAAATTAAGATGGATTTGAACAAACTATTGATATTCAAAAACGCCCATGCTCTGTGAGGACCTTGCGGGAGGCTTATGTTCAGCAGTGAATGTCTCACGGCTGTTGATGATGATGATCATGAATAGATTCTATCTTTGACAAAGAAATCAATTTGAAGATCCAGGGAAAGGGCTGCAGCACTATCCCGCATTCACAATTATCAAATTACAATTTTACCCAAAGGTTGCCTGGCAGAAATTGCTATCCTAGCAATAAGGCCACCTAATTGTACTTTGTTTTTGTAATGTTCCTTTCTGTGTAATGTCTTGTTTATGTGAAATAAAGAATAATTGTATTGTATTGTTCTCCATAAAAGTAAAATCTTGCAGTGTGCCTGCCAACCCATTTGTCAAGTGCGGCGATTAAATTATGAAAATTATAGTCAACTTTTTGTAAAGATATGTCTTTTAATCAAACCTCTTGCCTTGGGGTATCTATATATTCATGACTTCATATAGCAAAAGATATATCGAATACGAGCTATAAATAGCTTATTGAGTTGTAAACTTGATCACATTATTAGATCTGGAGAGTTATTACCCACTCAATATGATATGGGGCAAAGATCGAAGATAGTGCTTCAGTGAACTCAATTTTAAAGAGGACATAACACAGCAATCATCCAAGTTATTTTTCTGTTAATATTATTACTTCAATATTTTACCGATAAAACGGAAATAGTGGAATGGCGTCAATTCTAGATAGCATATTTTAAATTTATTTAGACATGTAAATTTTTTGAGGTCCCAGTACGGATCGGTCGTCGTAGTAAATTGATAAAAGGTAGCAAAATATCACCTATAAAATGACGCAATTTCGTTAGTTTTAGTTACTTCGTCAAATGAGTGTAAAACCGAACTCCGAAAGAAACAGCTCCGACTGCCTCAGCTCCGACAGTCCGCAGTTCCGACAGACCAGAGCTCCGACAGGCCGCAGCTCCGACGGATCATCTGAGTGAGTGTGTTCTTCAAACATTCATTATACCTACATACCATACATCCAAAGTGTATTATGTTTCAGATAAGAAAAGCGGCATACTGAAATAAATTTGTGTAAAAAGTTACATGAATTTAGGTCTCAAGAACCTAACCACTTACCTCAGCCATTTTGATCCCGCGCCTCCAAACCACAGTTTATATAAAGAACAGTAAACGTTTTTGCACAAGCGACTGAAACTGGGATTGTACTGACCTTCTTGTTCATCGTAGACTAGACGAGTGATCCTGCAATACCCGAGGGGTTATTAATAGACATGCTCCTTTAGCCTTTCAAGACTAAGGCTCGTATTTATAAAGCGATCTCAAGATTGAGAGCAATATTAAGTGCGGATTTGACAGGTGATTTTGTACTGGAATGACATTTCTGATACGAACTCAAACTCGCTGTCACTCTTGAGAGCTGATTATAAATACGGAATACGGGCCGTAGACACGTATGTTGTACTGGTCCGAAAATATCAAAGCTGGTAGAATGAAAAGCAATAGAACCACTGATCCGTCAACTTATGTTAGAAGATACCAATTACAGATTTTTGTTTTAATAATAGAGTCGAAGGAGTCGAAGGTTGAGCAAAAGGAAGGCCAAAAATAGGAGTAAGACAAAATAAAGAGGGGGTCGCAAAGTGCGAGTTTCTCATGCTTCTTTTTCATTGTGATATATTTCTTTTTTTGTGACATAGATATAATTTTCTTTGTAATAGCCTCGCTTGTGACACTCTGAAAGTGTTCTTATGAATCTGTTTGGAAATAAATGATTTAACTTTGACTTTGGTGTGTAGATCATAATTTTGTGATACAGTCCGGTAGTAACTTAAAGATGGAGTGTTCCCGTGTAAGGTTTACTGCTCCTTGCTTCTCCTACGTCTTACCCTCAAAAGCGAATTTATCGTCGCGAATAAAGAAGTTTACACAAAGCCCCACCATCCATCATGCCGCAAAGAGTTGCAACCGTATCGCCAGATTTATGCCAACACATTTGTTTCCTTAAGCCGAAGAAATTTTCTATTTACACAACCTTCAGATTTGCTCCGGATTTGGGGGAAAGGAAGGCGTCTGGAGAGGGTAAATTGCAAAATTAGCTGAGTTTGCTGTACCTTGACTAATATTATTTATGCGTGCGTTTGTACGGAGCTGGCTTTCAAATACATAAAGTCACGTCACGCCCTTATTATCCCTTTTGTCTGATAAACATGGTAGAGTTCTAGCCGATTTTAATATTACAACTTATAGGTAACAGTGAACGACATGAAATTATTTGTTGTAATCAACGAGCGTTTTAGCAAAAAGATAATATAATATAATACAGATGCCTAACGTCATACAACAAAACTGGTCCGCATTAACCGGGCAGACCGCCGGGCAGGCCCGTTTTTAGGACATTGTGACGCAATTAAATAACACATTTACTTTATTTGAACAGTTTTTCACGACATAATATTGAGGTGCATTTCAGATAGTCTTGTGTACTGCTGAAGTGAAGTGACAGGTTGTCAGCCCATCTTCCTAATACCGAATCCCTCAGTAACTCTAGATCTTTTACATTTTATAATGAATATAGTTTTTTTTTATTGGAAATGTGTTTGCTCTTGCTTGACTCCAGTCTAGGTCGAGGGCGACACAGACGTAATCGACGATGATGGAGCGAGCTCACCCAGAAGATGCCTGTTCACTCTAACTTTGATAGTCGGGTACATGTGAGGGTACATGCCATTATTTTTCTCCTACTAACATTCAAGGGAAACAAAGTAGTGTCAATATTTCTTTATTTCCAGCAATCTATTTAACCCCACAGCCGCCATTTTTCTTTTTTCTTGGCATTGCTATTGAGTCATTCGCCAAAGAGCGGGATTGGTGCATTAATCTTATGCCTCCATCTTGAAAGGAAACTTTTCCATCAGAAATCCAAATAAGTGGTGAGGAGGGGGGGGGAGGGGGGGGGGGGGGGGGGTTTTGATTTTAATTGACTTTTCAGTAGAGCTGCAAATGATACGAGTCAGTGTTTATTCTAGACTCATCACAGTTATTTACGCTTATAGAAGATAAAGTCGTGATTTATTTATGTACTAATTACATATTTTACACATTTTTATCATTGCCTTGCTATAGTATATTTACATTACAATATAACATTGAATCAGTAGTGTGACAAAAAGTCACGTTACGGTCGCTTTATAATAATAGTTGAATTATGTAAAAAAGACTCGTCCTATCACTTCGCAACTCTAGTTCAATGGCCATTGCAACATTAAAGAGTCCGGTTTCTTATCAAAATGCCTGTTTTTATTACTGTGGGTAGACGGTTAAGGTGGTTAATCTAAAATATTGGATGCTATTAACGATTCACCAAGGGGAAAATATAATCTTCCAACCTTGAGGTTTTAAGTGCAACCTTGAAGGTTTTGCTGCATAAAGAGATGGAAAATGTCACCCATTTTGCTTTTTTGACCATATATTTTTTTCAATTATGTGTGTTCTATTGGATAGTTCATTTAAAAAAAAAGATTTTCCTTTTACCCCAACAAAGACCCTGTAAGTGTTTATCTTTCCTTTATTTTATTAAATCTACCCGAAAACGAACCACTGATGGAAACAAACGAGTTTCCTTGTCGGCCATTTTTATTTACCCGCCATCTTTATTTTTCGGCCGCTTTCAACGGGAAAATCGCTGATTTCTTCCCGATAAGCTACCTTACATTATGGGGTGGCTTACAAGACTTACTGTACCCTTGCCATCTGAAAGGTCTAATTGGCCATTAGTTTTTTTTTTAAACACGATCATACTCACTGATAGTCATGGGCGTACCCAGGTTTTGGGCCAGGGGGGTGCAAATCACTACTCGGATGTACAAAAAAGTTGATAGTTAGTAGGGGAAAACAAAATCCAGGGGGGGGGGAGCAGCTGCGTCCCCCCCCTGCCCCCCTCGGTACGCCCATGCTGATAGTGTAATATCATATCTTATCTTCCGGCGGGTGTTTTAAAATCTATCTCCAAGAAATCGGCAGCAGTAGCGCTCTCTCAGTAAATGTTACATAACAAGCCGCTTGCCAAGCGTGGCGAATTTGACAATAAACTCCTAAAATGGGAATCCCATGTCCAGAAACGGACTACATACATAGTAGACAAAGGCTTGCTTTGCTTCGAATTCGAATTCGAAGTCGAATTAAATAGTTATCAGAATACATCTCACAGGACGTAATAACACGTCGTCGTACATCATGACATGACGTGTAATCTCGTTACATTCATGGACGTCCTCATACGTCGCGCAGACGTCGCTTTTCCAATCAGAGGTAATTTCGTCAGAGTTGGAGCTATTTGCCTCTCGACGCGTGTTGCCCACTGAACTACTATTATACCAGCGTATATGGAACAGCCATTACGAACATAAGACATGTCCCAAGATTACAATAAGGCATCTCCACAAATTTCGTCCGTATTTAATTTTAAAGCATTTATATTGAGGTACCTTATTGTTTATGAAAACTTATTGTATTTTATATTAATACACAGTGCAGCATGTTTCTCACTTTTTAGCTCCTTTTTATTGAAAAATCGATTCTGACCACTATTATGAAGAGAGGTTCAAGCACCTCTCTTAAATGGGACACGAAGTGCTTGAATGATGTCTTCTCCATACATATAGCTCAATGGTTTTGCCTGAGGAGTTTCAACTAGCTAGTTCACAATGTGAGAGATTGCATTCTAGGAAATACTGTTGTTTGTAGATAAGTAAAAAAGAAATGTAATCTAAGAATTTCTCCTTTTATTTATTTATCAGCATTTTTTATTTTCACCCATGGCAGAATAAGTTTACTAAATGTCTTATGATAATTGAAAAAGTTATCTTAATTGATACCCTTAATCTTAAGTGTTTGATAAGTTGAACTTTCAATAAAATTAACGATAAAAAATTAACTTTTAGGATTCTTTGTGGATAATGTTGGGATATTAATAGCAGATTATTCCAGACCGAAGTAAATAAATCAGTCTAAAAGCCCTCGAATTATCTAACTTTCTCCTTAAAGTCTAGGCATAAAATCACAACTTAGATTCAGCTGAATTCATTAAGAGATTTTAACGACAGTTTCAAAGATATTTTATTATTTTTCAGTGTAAGAATTAAGTTTCACTCAGTTTAAAAATACCATTTTTATTAGAAATCGTTTTAATGAGTAATCTAATAAAGCACCCCGGGTGCCGGGTTAGAATAGCATCACCCCACCACTTTCTGCGGGTGTCGTAAAAGGCTACTAAGGGATAAATCCAGGGAATGAGCAGCAGCGTTCCCTGTAAATGGAAAACTTGCACTGCGCTCACCAACCCGCCTGCCAAGCGTGGTGAGTATGGCATATACCCCCAATTTTGTGGCTGACTGTTGTGGCTGATGACGATAATTAAAGATTACAACATTAAAATTGATTATTAGAAGTTCAGAAAGCTTAGGTTGAAGCTTAGGTTAGGTCGACTCTATTTATGTATGTTACGATACCTTACGTTATGGCACGCAGAAACTTCAAAGGTAAATTGAGTTGTATCGGGTTGAATAAAGCATAAATTTTTTTCTTCTGCTCCATACCGAAATATACCGGTATGTACCTTCAAAATAAGATTGACTTGCTTTCTTATAGCTAAAATACCTAGAAGATCAAAGTGAAAAAATTAAAACTTCATTTCTAAAGCTGTTCCCTGAGTTGTGCAAATTGCGAGGTATCCCATTACAGAGGCGGATTAAGGATGGCATGAAAAATAAAAAGTTAATTAGAGGCCGTGCAAGCCAGGGGCGGAGATTAACATTACAAAGGGAATGAAATTACTAGTCCGGCTCTGGAATTCTGTAGAAAAAGGCGAGGCTAAATGTGTGTCAGACGCGTTATCTTGTGTTTTCGTATGAGAGAAAAATAATATCTGCAGTCAAATAAATTTTCTTGGAGTAATGATATACTTTACCACAGTAAAAAAAACTTTAGTCTATTTCCAAGATACTATACAATACAATACAATACAAAATACTTTATTGCACTTAAGGAGACAAATACACAGTAATACACAAACAACATAACACAAGTACAACATAGGCGGCCTTATTGCTAAGGTAGCAATTTCTGCCAGGCAACCTTTAGGTGATAGAAAAGTACGTAGCAGTTAGCGGGATAGTGCAAATTTAAACTATTTACAGACAACACACAGTAATACTTATAATACTTATACAAGTAGGTACACACTATTACAAAATTAAATAATATAATAAAATAGACTAATATATACCTTAAAATAAACTAATACATACTCTATGAAAGAGAGGATAATGCATAATTATTTTCAATCAGTAACGGATATGGGAATGACAGGCAGTGAAGTGAAGAATAAGTGAAAGGAACAAAAACTATCTATAACTAAACTATCTATAGTTCGATCAAATGACGTCCGGCTATTGGGGCTAAATCTGTGACAATCATATATTTTTTAATGTTTTTTATATGGATATCACAAAAATAGCCCCATTTTCTATGAAAACGGCCGGATCTTCTATAATAAAATTTGTCTAGCCATTTAGGCGTGAAAAGGTAAACAGTAGTACTTTCGAATTTATAAAAAATATATTGTGGTCGGAAAATCGTACAAACGAAAGAACGCTAGTATAGAGATACTATTATATATTCTTTGGTAAAAAGCACTTCGAATAATCAACTGAATAATACTCAACAATATTGCGAACGGATCTCTGAACTGAAAGGCTGAATATTCGAAGAACATCAACAATTCCGTAGTGCATATGCAACTCAAACTGAATCGCGGATTAGGTGACATTCGATGCACAGCACAAGGGGTTGCCTTTTAGAATAAACATACATAAAATCACGCCTTTATCCCTAATGGGGTAGGCAGAGCGAAAACGACCAAACAGATGTCGTTCCGCCACGTCTGACAGATGACTATGTATATTGCTATAGTGACGGGTAGTCAGCCCATCGCCTAAATTGCAATACTAACACTGAAACCCTCGAATCCCTTAGCTGGTTTTTACAGCATGCCTGGGAGGAGATGCAGCTGGCACATTCTATGTTTTTCTATCACTGGCATGGAAGTAAAAAAAGAATCAAAGGTATAACTTATAGGAGTATGACATACATAACTTTGTTTATGATGTGATCATGGTGACTGTCATTTACATAATCTGCTCTAAAACAAAAATGACAACGTCTAAGTTGAAAATTCGACGTGATGTCAAATACAAGCAGCAAAAGTTACAATACAATTTATGTGATGTGATGTCATAAAATAAATTTAGTAGTTACTATATAGGTAGATTATTAAAATGTGTCTCTCAGTATTATATAAAATCACCCTTATAAATCGCTCAACGGTAAAAGAAACTAAAGAAAAGATTGTGTGCTGCTTTGGTGACGAGTTGTCAGACTTAGGCCCGTATTTATAATCAGCTCTCAAGAGTGACAGCGAGTTTGAGTTCGTATCAGAAATGTCATTTCAGTACAAAACGACCTGTCAAATCCAGACTTAGTATCGCTCTCAATCTTGAGATTGCTTCATAAATACAAGCCTAATTCTTAATACAGGCTGATGGTGATAATTTTTGGGGATATTTTTTAGCACTCACAAATGTTATTTTATTTCATATAAATATGAAAGAAAGAAAATAATAAGTTCGCCCCGGGCCACGACCTCAGAAACACAAGAACATAAGAAAGACTATACTTATTTCGTCACTCTGACCACATCTTCGGTAGCATAGTTGGTAGTGCAATGGACCGGCAATCCAGAGGCGCAGGGTTTGATGATGATAATGATGGTGATGATGAAATCGAGTGTCTATATTTTACCTACGGTTTGACAGATGAAAGAGAAACTGCTGGCATATTCCATAGTTTTTCAGTGCCCCAACATGGAAACAATAAATGTTAAACTCTAAATTTCAAAATAAACGAGAAAGAACACTAAAGAAGCCGTCTTTCTTAATTTGTTAATCCTAATTCCCTCAGAGGCGACTTAATCAGGGGAACTGGGTTATTTATTACTAGCGTCTGTTTTGTTTTGTCTCAATCTGTCCGTTTTAGGTACTTCTTACATGGATTTCCCTAGGTGAGCTTTTTTGACGACTAATTTTGAATTAGGAAAATAATAATTTATTTTAGGTTAAGAGGTTTTCTGTGATCATAATGAAAATACTGTAAAATTTAAGAAATAATTTAACTTTCAATGTAAAGAAATTAAACTTATGGAAAATCCGTGCCAAAAAGTTTATGCCAATATATATTGCTCATTACTAACATTTTTGCGGGGTCTTAAGTTACGGTTTTAATAACTGCAAGAACCGTCGTTAAAATAAAAGTGGTGTGCGTGAATAAAAAAAAAAACCATTTATTTTTTTTATCACTATGTACACTAAAAGAGTGAGAGAAGCTCAAAGCAACTAAATAAATCACATCTACACCACAAGATGTATTTCCGAGGAAAAAGGAATTTCCTTATCGACTGAAGATACCAATCACCTCCTGAAGAAGACGGGCAATTAGTTGAAGGCACCTGATCAAATAACACACAACTCACCTGAGAAAATACACACTCGAATCCAAAAAGAAAAAATATTATACGACCCCAAGGTTGCATTGCCTTTACGATAGACATTTAGGAAATCTAAAGGTGCCGAATGATTTTTAAAAGTTTTCGGAATACTTAAAAACTACGCGCCTAAATACAATGGTAGAATTTAACCTTTTGAGTCGATAAGACAAAAAAAAAAACAGATTCCTCAGCGTCAGTCGTGAAATAAAACATCTGTTCATTGATGTCACGGTGAACAATACGCTGTTCTACTAGTGTCGAATGCACTCCTTCGCTTTACTCCATAATACAAATACAAATATCATTATTAACAAACCATTTGCACAATTTACAAACACTATGGACCCCCCTATAGGAAAACCTGTGGCGCGGGCGTCCTACTTTGACGATAAATTTACAGAATGGCAGACATATTTCCGAATTTAGAAAGAAGATAACATGCAACTGAACTAGTGACAACTTGAATATAATATTAAAAACATTATAACAATACGGTAGGGTAAACAGTAGGATGTGTTAGTTTGTGTGTGTGTGTGTGTGTGTGTGTGTGTGTGTGTGTATGTGTGTGTGTGTGTGTGTGTGCGCGTGTTTTTGCGTGTGTATATTATATGTTACTCACTCGAATAATATTAAAAACAAGTATGAGTGTTTTTATAACAAAGAGTAGAGCAAAAGAGATTCTTATTCGTTTCGTCAAATAAAACAATATAGTGGAATTTTGGATTTTAAAAATATTTTATCTACACTTTACGATTTGAATTTTTATTAAGTGTAGGTACGCTAGCAGCAGCAATCGGAACTGTATTTAATTTCGGAACCAGAATTGGAATTTTCATTCCGCAATTGAATCAACTGGCAACATCATTGGCTGAATATTTACCAATTCGACACCAGAACAAACAATCGACGGGTGATTGAAACAATTCAATGGCTAACCCAATTGTATGCTGAACTGCTGAGCTTGCATTGTGGTAGTGTAGGTAACAGTGTGTACTCATCCAATATGTTTATTTACTTGATTATTGTTCAAGTATATTACTACGTGGCGGAATGACCTTTGTTTAGGTCGTTTACGCTCTGCTCTGATCGCTATTCCAACTGATTGCTTCAATATTTGGCAAATCTAGGTACGAGTAAATAAATTCCATTACTTATGTAGGTACCTTTGTCGTACAATTTGTTTGTTTTATGCTGTTCAAAACAAAATTATTTTCTGCTTTCATTCCGAACACTCACCTGTATTTTTTTGTTTAATTTAATCTCCGCCGTCATTTGTCTACTCAAACAAAAGCCTATCTTTTGTTTATTCTCTAAAACGAAATCCCTAACGAAATCAGCTTTTCATTTCATCCTATAACAGAATTATGAGCGCGTCAGTTCTCATTGTCTCAAAAATTTCATTTCGTCTTATTGTTGGCTCCTACCGTTGCGTTGTGCATTTCGATCATTATTTCATTTTTATGCTATAAATATAAAAAGTAAGAAATTAAAATTTCGCCGCGGGCAGGTTTTGAACCTGCGACCTCTGGATTGTCGTTCCATCGCTCAGCCAAATGAGCTACCGGGGCGGTAGTCAGAATGGCGAAATAAATCCTTACTTCTTTTTAATACCGTTTTTAATAATCAAAGTAATTCGTTATAATTTTTTATTATTATTATGTATGTTTTACCATTATCTCGGGACTATAGAGTCCCGGACTTTTGGGAGGCGTGCGTGGGGCCAAAACCAACACGTAGAGACCCTTTTAAACAACTTTAATATTAGTAATGTGACACTTATACGTCATAGAGGACGTCAGCGACATCTAACCAAGTAGTGTTTCTCATATTTATCAAATGAAAATAGCACTGTGATTGCTAAAATCCTCAAGAACATTATTATGCTGTTATTATGAATGGGGTATTTACTGTATATTTTTACTTTTAGTATTTAAGTTACAAAACCTAAAAAAAAAAACATTAATTACAAAATAATATGAGTCTTAATCGCAATAATTTGTAGTAAGCTCCTAAAAATAATTGTTATTTCTTTACAAATAGCTGGTATAAAATTTCTTGGTCCCCCTAGATCTTTGACACCATTTACTTGTGCATGTTATTTTATAACATGACAATAATTTATGAAGTCAATTTTACTTAGCCAATTATGTAGAAAATCAAGCTCCCATTAAATTGCCTAGCTACAGGGTGCTGGGGACGAGGCTAACCTGTTGCGCCCTCATGAATACATAATTGATCGAGTTGCAGTTTGCTGCGGGCCTGTCAATCTTATCTGCCTGTGCCTGTCTATCTTCATGCTAATCTGCCTGTACCTTTATTGAATAAACGTAAATTGGTTTTGCTTATATTAACAAAATTATATTCAGAGAGGACGCTGCTGTCTATTCCATGGGTATATCGCATTTTACTACTTTTACGACACCCGCAGGAAGTAATGGGGTGATGCTATTCTAACCCGGCTCCACACAGGCAACATAAGCCACAATATATAATTTTTTTAAAGTATTTTGCACTGTGCATGCCATTGTGCTTAAAATAATCCTGGTCAGTGATATTACGAGTAGTGATTTGTGAAACGAGTGCAACATAATTACAAAATTTTATACGGTAGCTTTTCCATGCTGAACTGGGAGTGATAGAAAAACATAGAATATGCCAGCTGCATCTCCACCCAGGCATGCTCTAAAAATCAGCTAAGGGATTCTAGGGTTTCAGTATTGTAATTTAGGCGATGGGCTGACAACCTGTCACTAAGCAATATACAGATCTGTCTGGAATAACCCTCAACTTGTCAGACGTGGTGGAACGACCTTTGCTTAGGTTGTTTACACTCTGCCTACCCCATTAGGGACAAAGTCGTGATTATATGTACGTATGTATACGGTACCTATATTTAGGTCTCTTTATGCATCCATGTACCCTCATAAGTTTCGAGTAAAAACTTGGCCAAAATATCTCCAGAAACGGCTGATTTGTGTTGTGGTGTATAATTGAATAAATTATTTCTATCGAGATGAAATTTCGTTCAGTTAATTACATTCCCTTGTCCAATTTTTCAGAGAATGAACCCACAGAAATATTGTTTTGAATTTTAATTAGATTCTTCTAGAACGTACGTATTTTTATCGTTTTGAGTATAAGAAAATGCGTAGTCAAATCAAATAAAATACCTATTACTCCATTCGTTTATTTCTTAAAAACAAATGGAGTATATTTGAGGACTCCGTGTACCTACCTGGATCTTTTTTGCAGAGAGTTCTGAATCCTTGGCTTTAATTTATTTTTATATCCTTCAGAAATAATTTAAATTTGTTTTTCCTACTCGAAACTAATTATTATTAAAAGTAAACTTAGTATCAGCTAAACCCTAGTCAATTTCCAAAGAGTTCCATGAGCATATTTTCACTAGTATATCTCTCCAACTATAATTACTCTAGTGAACATTCCGTCCCTTTGAAATCACACAATTTGGAAGTATTTCGTATACAATGACCGGCCCGCCGTGATGCTCAAATTGTAGTTGCTCGAACGTCATGGGCAGATTGAAACATTCTGAAAATGATCATCAAAATTGACCGGATCGAAATACCGCCTTTGATCCAAAGCCTTTATTTCAATTTCAATGCATAATTGCATTTTATGCTCTTGCAAAGTAATAAAATGTTTCCTGACTTTTCACGCCTTACTTTCCTTTGAGCGATCATGTGCTTGTTACGAGTTTTATCCTGAAGTGCTCTTTTTCAGCTTTATGCTGAATAGAGCAGTGTCGCGTCGTATTGTAACCTTCTGGGAATCTATAGCCTGCAGTTGTGTATTGTTTCACTTTTCTAAGAGCAAAAATAATAAGTACGTAGTATAGGTACCAACGTTGATTTTCATATTGCTATCGAAGGGCCAATTTTTTTCATATTTCGACCTATGTTCCTTGGGGATAGTTGTTCGGTTTTATGGGTAGAACCACACCCTAAAATATGGTCAGCTATTTTTGAACACCCTGTATAAATTTGACTATCTGTTTGTGACATTTTATGCCTAAACAGCTAAACTGATTTTGATAAAATTTGTAACAAGTTGAACTGGTCTCAGGACTTTATGGTTGTTTTTTGTTCTATTTTGATGAGACGAGTTGCGAATGGAACAAGTTTCGAATGAGACGAGTTGTAAACGGGACGAGTTGCGAATGGGACGAGTAGCGAATGGGACGACCTGCGAACAATCCGTTCTTCTCTAACAAATGATGAAATATTTGTTAAATTAAGTTAAAATTAAACTTAAAATAGACTGCACTATATTTATTAAATTAAATACCTAGAACCTAGGTATACATTTAAAAACATGACTGAATTGAATAAAATTTTAAATGTTAATTATCGTATTTTGTTACATGTTGGCTTGGATCCAGGACACGAATGCTGTGACTCTCGTATAGACCGAAGGGTAGGTAGATTGGCAGCCGTCTCCTAGGCCGAAAGACACGATACCCACCTGGAACAATTTAGGAATGCTGTTACCAATACTGGTTGTAAGGGACAGCTTAACGGTGACTTTGCAATAAATGAAATATGAATAACTTAAATTGATAGGAGTTGCTCAGTCAAAGAAACAACGTTCACCAGAAAATACTTGTCGAGTGGGTTTTAACTTCCATGCTGGACTGGGAGCGGTAGAAAAACATAGAATGTGCCAGCTGCATCTCCTCCGGGCATGCTGTAAAAACCAGCTAAGGGATTCGAGGGTTTATATATTGTTATTTAGGCGAAAGGCTGACGACCTGTCACTACATCAATATACAGATCCATCTTAAACAACCCTCAAAACTTGTCAGACGTGGCAGAACGATCTTTGTTTGGATCGTTGACGCTCTGCCTACCCCATTAGGGATACAGGCGTGATATTATGTATGTATGTATGGGTTTTAAAGTCAACGAAATACCTTTTTTTCTTACTATCTTTCCGCTCGCGGTTTTCTCGCGGTGAAAAATAACCTATGTCCTCCTATCCCAGGACCTAACCTACATTTTTGCCAAGTTTCATCCCGATGAAGTGGTTGAAGCGTGCATGAGTAACAAACATCCAAACATTCAAACTTTGCACTTAAAATATTTGTAAGTAGGTGTAAAATCGATGATAGTGGTGCCAAGCCGTTTGCAAATAAAGTTGTGTTGATACTTCATAGTACCTACAAAACACTTAATTAATTTTGGAAACCATCTAATATTAATTAACTATCGGTTCCTGGATCACATATTTCTGTGTTACAAACTTTAATTAACTAGTTTCGATTTACAAAATATCTTATTATATCAGGAGCACACCTTCCTGGTATTAGTAATAAATGCAACATCAAGTTATTAATTATTATGTAGGTATTAACAAAATTGGCTACTTTCCAACTAGTCAAATCAGCAACTTTTTATGAAATGTCAAAAACGCTTTTTTGTATGAAAATTGTAAATTATGACGTCACATTTTAGTAAATATTGACTAATCAAATCAATAACTTATATACTTTTAATTCGATTGTTAAAATCGAAATGTGCATTTTTTTAAAATTATGAATGAAATCCACAATATTTTTAGCCATCAGTTTTAAGTATAAACGTTTTGAATTTTTTAAGCTACCCAGTCAAGTACCCAATTGTAATGAAAATTGGTAAGCGGAAGTATTGTTTGTGGCGACGGCTGCAGTCATACCTGCAGTTCATTAGTTAGTAATAGTGCTGGTTGTCTTTATGAAGCCTAAATGGGTGATGTTTATTTACCATTAATACCAATCATCTCATCAGCCAGTTGATGGATCATAATGATCTAACAATACCACCCTAGCAAAAACATTTTGTAAATTTAGACAAGTCACAAAAAAGAGTTGGTTGGTTTAGTACACATGGACAGTAGAAGTCGAAGGTCTGTTGACATTCTCTAATAGTTCCTATCTGATGATGTGCAAATGCTACTAACCAGTGTCCTAGAATTGTTGTAAACCACAGTAAAAGGACCACCAGAATCCCCGTCACATGTGCCGACGACGCCGACGCCGCTGGTGCAAAGATGGCCAACGTGGATGTTGGAGTCAAAGTTCTTTTAACACTATGTTGGTGATGATGTTCAAATGCTACTAACCAGTGTCCTAGCATTGTTGTAAACCACAGTAAAAGGACCACCAGAATCCCCGTCACATGTGCCGACGACGCCGACGCCGCTGGTGCAAAGATGGCCAACGTGGATGTTGGAGTCAAAGTTCTTTTAACACTATGTTGGTGATGATGTTCAAATGCTACTTACCAGTGTCCTAGCATTGTTGTAAACTACTGTCAAAGGAACACCAGAATCCCTGTCACATGTGCCGACGACGCCGACGCCGCTGGTGCAAAGATGGCCAACGTGGATGTTGGAGTCAAAGTTCTTTTAACACTATGTTGGTGATGATGTTCAAATGCTACTTACCAGTGTCCTAGCATTGTTGTAAACCACAGTAAAAGGACCACCAGAATCCCCGTCACATGTGCCAACGACGCCGACGCCGCTGGTGCAAATATGGCCAACGTGTTGGTGATGATGTTCAAATGCTACTTACAAGGTGTTCTAGCATTGTTGTAAAACTACAGTCAAATGACCACCAGAATCCCCGTCACATGTGCCGACGACGCCAACGCCGCTGGTGCAAAGATGGCCAACGTGGATGTTGGAGTCAAAGTTCTTTTAACACTATGTTGGTGATGATGTTTAAATGCTACTAACCAGTGTCCTAGCATTGTTGTAAACTACTGTCAAAGGACCACCAGAATCCCCGTCACATGTGCCGACGACGCCGACGCCGCTGGTGCAAATATGACTGACACAGATGTCGTTGGTACTCTGAGTTGATGATGATGTTTAAATGCTACTAACCAGTGTCCTAGCATTGTTATAAACTACTGTCAAAGGACCACCAGAATCCCCGTCACATGTGCCGACGACGCCGACGCCGCTGGTGCAAATATGGCTGACACAGATGTCGTTGGTACTCTGAGTTGATGATGATGTTTAAATGCTACTAACCAGTGTCCTAGCATTGTTGTAAACCACAGTCAAAGGACCACCAGAATCCCCGTCACATGTGCCAACGACGCCGACGCCGCTGGTGCAAATATGGCTGACACAGATGTCGTTGGTACTCTGAGTTGGTGTTGATGTTTAAATGCTACTAACCAGTGTCCTAGCATTGTTGTAAACCACAGTAAAAGGACCACCAGAATCCCCGTCACATGTGCCAACGACGCCGACGCCGCTGGTGCAAATATGGCTGACACAGATGTGGAAGTCGAAGCTTCGTTGGCATTCTGTGTTGGTGATGATGTTTAAATGCTACTTACCAGTGTCCTAGCATTGTTGTAAACTACTGTCAAAGGACCACCAGAATCCCCGTCACATGTGCCGACGACGCCAACGCCGCTGGTGCAAAGATGGCCAACGTGGATGTTGGAGTCAAAGTTCTTTTAACACTATGTTGGTGATGATGTTTAAATGCTACTAACCAGTGTCCTAGCATTGTTGTAAACCACAGTCAAAGGACCACCAGAATCTCCGTCACATGTGCCGACGACGCCAACGCCGCTGGTGCAAATATGACCGACGTGGATGTGGAAGTCGAACCTTTGTTGGCATTCTGTGTTGGTTATGATGTTGACCGTTGTTTGGTACAGCGTAGTGGTATCGGGGAAGGAGCTTTGGGCTGGAAAATTAATTCAATAGAAATATGGGATCCTTGATGTTTTTTTGGGACAATATGGGATCCTTACGCAGGTATAACAATATAAGTGACCTACAGTGGACTTTTCTTAAGGAACTGACAGGGCTGTACTACTTTTCACTCGAAATGTTTTAGATAAAACCGACACCACTATGAAACTAAACTACCATTAAATCAAAGCTCATTAAACCGCAAAGCTTTGTCCCGATCAGTAGACCGCAACACACAAAGCTCGGATTAGGATGCGGAAACCTCACTCTGCTTAATTCACTGTCAGTACATCGTGAAATATTGTTCACAGATTTTTTAGATTGGAACAAAAATAACAAAATATTTTGTTCTCGTTTCACGCTCGCCGCAAATTTTTTGAAGTTATTTTTTTTGTTTTTAAATATCGGCTAAATAATTTCAATTATTGGCTAAATATTTAAATATTAATCCTATTTTCGTATTCCGGAATAAGCTCAAAGAAACGGTAAGCACATTACTGGGTGTCCAGTGGATGTTTTTCCACTAAACGGCACGACCACGGCAACGGTAACGTCATCATTAAAAAAATATATGTCACTCTTTTCCACTTGCCATCAAGACAACGGCACGACATTGATTGTGCATGCTGAATGTAATAGTCCCCACCGATTTTCGGCGACGGCGGCCAATCTCCCAGAGATCATCCAACTGCGCGGGACTAGTTTTTAGTGCCCAAGTGTTTGCGCAGCACACAAGTGCACTCTCTATTCCTTCAATTTCTTATTCTGATGGGACAGACTGACTGACACGACCAGAGAGAAATCAGGCGCAGGACCGACTATTTACATGCCCATCCGACAGCATGGATCATCTTACTTTTCAGACAATCAGGTGATCAGCCTGCAATGTCCTAACCAAACTAGAAACAACAACACAAAGTCATTGTCCCCCACCGGGAATAGAACCCGGGACCTCCGGGTCGTGAGCCCATGGCTCAGACCGCTAGACCACGGAGGCAGTTAGAGGCATGCTGAATGTAGTAAGGTGACCGGTCCAACTTTTGTTCAGTGTTTATTGTGGAAAGTTACCTATTTAGTATTATGAGTCATTTAAAATGATATGTTCATTACCATCACTTGTCTTTCCATAGCCTGAAACCAGCCCAGCCATCCCAGCGAAATCCTGATTCATATCAGCCAAGGTTGGGAGAGACACCGGCTGAATATTATCTGTAAAAAGAAAGTATACCTATAATCAACATACATACATACAATCACGCCTTTATCCCTAATGGGGTAGGCAGAGCGTAAACAACCTAGACAAAGGTCGTTTCGCCACGTCTGACAAGTTTTGAGGGTTGTTTAAGATAGATCTGAATATTGCTGTAGTGACAGGTTGTCAGCCTATCGCCTAAATTACAATATATTGAAACCCTCGAATCCCTTAGCTGGTTTTTACAGCATGCCCGGGAGGAGATGCAGCATTCCTATAATCTATATGTTTGTTAACCTATAATAAATTCTTATTCCACTCTGCGCTTGACACCAAGTGGGACAGAAAATTGTGTTGTTTACCTTGAGATCTAAAGTAGATAAAAAAATATCATGGCCCATTAATTTTTCTGAGTCCTTTACCTTGCAGACTGGACAACAGAGAAGTGCGAACAGTTTTGTTTGATGGAATGGCGATTGGCGGTAATGCTACTTCTGCAGCTAGGCTTTGTATAAAAACATTGATTGCTTATACCAGAAAGAAAATTATTCTTTTCTTCCCGGTAGAAGCCAGAATGATTTGCTGCTGCACTCTGTTATAATATCACTACATTTTATGACTAGTACAAAAATGCTTACTCGTAAACTGAACACTGGGAATAGTAACCATGGCAATATCATGCGTGAACTCCACAGTATTCCACGACGGATGCATGACCACACTGATAGCCACCAGTCTTGTCCCTCCAGTGAACAGCCTTGTGGAACCCAGGACTATGGTGAACTGGCGCGCCTGGCTCCGTCCGTCGTACCAACAGTGGGCTGCTGTCAAGACCCTGGTTCTGGAGACCAGGGAGCCACCGCATACGGATGTCCAGCCGGTTGAGAGCGTTATTATTATGCCAGCCTGGGAAATAGCAAAATAGATATACAAAAATATACAAGATATTCTACTAGATGCTTTGTTAAGAATGTCCTTACTAAGCACTTTAAATTTCCCGCTGTTCCCTTCCCTATTCATTCATTCATCCCGTGACCGAGCTGACCGGCGAGGAAAGAGTAGTTCGTTCGACACCTTTTTGAAGAACGCGCGGGCGAATATACATGTCCCTGAACGTAACGTGCAAAATCAGAGGAATCATCATCAATATTGAAGCCAAACCCTGCAAAATACTTGCTACGGATTTATGTGGAGGCCTCCAGTCTACGCGTTTGTGCGAACAACCAAAAACCTACAAATTCCATCACGCCGGCGCTACGTAAGAGGTCAAGAAGACTATCCCATGTAAGTCCTCATTTTTCCCTCATATTTAAAGTGCTGAACTTAAATTATCACACGAACAAGGCAACCTATGTCAAATATTTACAGTCCACTCTAATCCTTAACATTTTTGGGCCTTCCGAGCCGCATTTTCAAAATTGTACCATTTTGCCTTGTTCGCCATCTTTCGGTCGTCCATTTTTGTTCATGAAAACCATTTTAGCAAAGTCATCAGGGACATATTATCAATTTGTGTTTATTTGTGTATGCATAATAACAACAAACAATATTTATCATATAATTTCATTATTGTTGTAGGTGTAACATGTGACACTTTCAACTTTTATCATCATTACCTATTGTGTGAATTTGTTCGTAACATACAGCGTTCAAATTTACCATCTCGTGTGTAACAAACATTAATCGTTAATAGTGACATTTAGGTGAACATATTACACCTAAATAAACATACTTCACATCAAACATACATCAATCGTGAAACATTTTCTCGTCATAACATTTTTGTGCTGCCTTGCTCAACATAAAGAGCAAAGTAATCAAATCATTTCTCATAAACAAACAAATTATTCGTGTGTTATTTCAGTGTGTGACAATACGTTGTCATTTCATCATAATATTTTCATTAGCATTTCTTTCCTTGTTTTGTAACGCAAAGTAGGTACTTTGAGATCACCTACGGAGAGTTGTTCGGATTACCTAGTAAGATTTTCTATGTGTGCGTAACCGGAAGTTGTCTATGCCGTTGATTCCAATCAGAGTAAAAATATCATTCGTTCATTCTTGGGTTGCCATTAAAATAAAACACATTTTCTACCAAAATATTTTGACGTTTCGAGTGCGTTCGAAAATCACTCTGAAATCGTTCGGAAATATTTTCATTCATTCTGACCTGTCAAACTGTCAGTTGAAATAGGTTAGGTTTATGCGATTTCAGCGGGTTTTCACGTTTATTTATGCAAAGAATGGTGATTTGAGTGCCGAATTACGATAAAACTGCTTGCGTATAGCTGCAGAGTGCGTAAACAAGATAAGGTAGTGCGTGGTTTTCGGTATTTCGTACCGAAACTTGTAGATTGTGTTACGTGTTTACAAACACGATAATAAGGCATAGTGTTTTTTGTTTTACCGAAACATTTCATACATAAAAGTGTATACATACCTGTAGACTAGTGGTGTACATATTCAAAGGCAACCATGGGTGAGTCCTTATTGAATCATTATATTTCAAAAAGAAAGATAGCACTCAAACGTATGGGAGATGCTGTGGCATGTGCAAGAAATGCTAAGCAAGACAGGACCCTCATATACCGGTTAGAGACATGGGGTTCTCGTATAGATTCATATATGGATACATTTGTTGAGGCCCACACAAACATTCTGTCAGTTTTAACAGAGTCCAAGGTTGAACAAGCGCGTATAACAGAACAAGACACTTATTTGGAGGAGGCCGATGAAAGCTACTTTGAGGTCATTGAAGCCATGCGAGAATTGTTACCACAAAATACGGAGAGTGCATCCAAGCCCCAGCCTGAAAAGCTCAAGTCTAATAGTAAACTTCCTCCGATGCGGTTACCTTGTTTTACAGGGCAATTAAAAGATTTTCCTGGTTTCATTGATTTATTCAATACGCTTGTTCATCGTCGGACTGATTTAACAAATGTTGAAAAATTTCAATATTTAATTACATCATTATCAGGGGAGCCTATCAATATTATTCGGGCTTTTCCCATATCTGAAGCAAATTATAAAAGTGCGTATGATGCTTTAGTGGACAGGTATAGTAACAAAAGATACTTAGCGTTTGTATGCTGGGAACAAATCATAAATGTGAAGCCGATGACCGTGGGTTCAGCTCAGAGCTTGCGTATGTTATTAGACACGTATAGTGAGAATATTTCAATGCTTGATTCCTTAGGTTTACCCACTAGCAACTGGGATTTTGTGCTGTTTCACTCAATTTTGACCAAACTTGACAAAGCATCTCGAGAAGCTTTTGAGCTGAGTTCCGGGATAAGCGATTTCCCCACTTTTCAACAACTAAAAGCATTTTTAAAAGAAAGGTGCGAGGCATTAGAACGCTCATCATTAACAAACATAAATCAAACATCACACAATCAAACAAATAAAAGTGTAACAAACAATCCGCGGTCTTCTCATCCATCTAAGCCTGCGGCAACCATGCTGTTGGCACAAGCACTTCCCACCATATCATGTGTGTTGTGTAAGGACAAACATGCCCTATACACATGTCAATCATTTTTAAATAAAACGCCTCATGAGCGTAGTGATTTTGTTAAACAAAACAAATTATGTTTCAACTGCTTACGCAGTAACCATATGACATCAAAGTGTATGTCCCAGCACAAGTGTAAAATCTGTAATCAGCGCCATAATAGCCTGCTACATTTTCCATCAAAAAATCAACAATCGAATCAGCAATCAGCTGCTTCTTTTGATCATTCATCTACTTTTCAACAAAATAATGTAGCCGGCCCAGCCAAGGAAAATGTTATCATTCCGAAAACATCATTATCCAATACTACACCTTGCGGATCAGAAACATCTTTCGTGATGCTAGCAACGGCTTATGTAGAAGTCAAAGACAGCAATGGTTCATATCAAAATGTTAGGGTTATCATCGATCCAGGAAGTCAGGGAAATCTTATTTCTTACAAATGCATACACCGTCTTGGCTTGACTCAGCTTAATGTTGAAACACCGATGGCTAGTGTAGGTGATGTTCCATGGAAGTCTGACAGTTTGGTGGAGTTAGAGATCCGCCCGGTTGGTAAAATTGAACCGACATTTTCCATTACAGCAGCGTCCATGAACAAGGTTTGTGGTAATATGCCAACTCACCCAGTGAACCCAAGAGATTTTGAACATATAGCAAATATTAAACTGTCTGACGAGCGCTATCATGAGCGTCGCCCGGTCGATATTTTGTTGGGTGGTGAACTATTCCCACACATCTTGTTGCCAGGGAAAATCGAAAGTCAAGGTCAAAACCCAGCTGCGACAGCTATTAACACTCATTTTGGTTATATTCTAATGGGACGTACAGCAACATCAATTGGCTATTCCCCCACGCCTTTATCAATCAATCATGTGACAATGGACGCGACATTAGATGTTGCCGTTCAAAGATTGTGGGAGATAGATAACATATCAACGGTGAAGGAGTGTTTGTCTGCGGAAGACACTCAATGTGAACACATATATCAATCAACAACTACTCGTGACTGTGAAGGTCGTTATGTTGTTCACTTACCATTTCGTGACCAATCGCCGCCAGTGTTTGAAGATTCGTATTCCGTTGCGCTTCGTCGTTTTCAGCAATTAGAAAGGCGATTGATACAAAACTTAGCATTTCGAAAAGATTACAATGAGCAAGTGATGGACTACTTGTCAAGTGGACAAATGGAATTGGTTCCCCCAGAAGAGTATCGTTCTCCAACAGCTTATTATATACCGCATCATCCAGTAGTAAAAAATGGTAAACTGTCTCGTGTGGTTTACGATGCAGCTACCAAAGACAAAAAAGGAGTGTCGTTGAACAATACTCTCCTGACCGGGCCAAAGCTTCAAGCAGAGATAACAGATATATTATGGCTTTTCAGACTTCATAACATAGTCTTCACGGCGGACATTCGTCAGATGTATCGTCGTATCATCATTGCAGAAGAACATCGTGATTATCAACGCATTCTTTTCAGAGGATCACCAGACGAAGAAATACAGGAATTTCGTCTTAATCGTGTGACTTTTGGAGTTTCATCTGCGCCCTTTCTGGCTATCAGGACCATGATACAATTAGCTGATGATGAGCAGGAGTCGTATCCAGTTGCAGCGGATATTTTGCGCCGGAATCTCTACGTTGATGATGTTGTTACAGGTTGTAATACCGTAGAAGAGGCTTTAGAAATTCAGCGGCAGCTTACAGGCATTATGGCTTCTGGTGGGTTCGAGCTTCGAAAGTGGTCCAGCAATCATACGGCTGTACTTCAAAGCATACCTGAAAGTCACAGGGCAGTTCCTGGTGTTACATTTGATAGTGACAGTCACTTTGTGAAGGTGTTAGGTTTAGCCTGGAATTCACAAAATGATTTTTTCAATTATCAAGTGAATCAAATCAAACGTGAGTGCACTAAACGTACCATGTTGTCCGAGCTGGCACGTATCTATGACCCTATCGGTCTTTTAACACCTTTAACATTTTTTGCCAAACATCTCATTCAGCGGCTTTGGCTATTGGGGACATCGTGGGATGAAAGCGTTCCCGATGAAATTAATCAATTGTGGGAGAAGTACACAGAGCAGTTGCCTCACTTATCGCAGCTTCAGATTCCAAGGCGTATAACTAGGAATGATGCAGTTACTTACCAGGTCCATGGATTCTCGGATGCAAGCGAATTAGGTTATGCCGGTGTGGTGTATCTTCGCTCCACTGATGAGCAAAACCAGCATCAAGTGGCCCTCATAGGCGCTAGATCTAGAGTAGCCCCAACAAAACGTAGGACGTTGCCACGACTCGAACTCTGCGGTGCATCGCTACTTGCAGATCTCATGCATCATATCATAAATCTATATTCAAATACCATCAACATCGAAAGCGTGTGTGCATGGTCTGATTCCATGATAGCATTGGCATGGATCAGGTCCAATTCAACAGATTATAAAGCCTTTGTCGGTAATCGGGTATCGAACATTCAAAGAAAGCTCCCTAGAGCTATGTGGAAGCACGTTCCTGGCAAACAAAATCCAGCGGACTGCGCGAGTCGCGGTTTGACACCGGACGAGCTAATCAGACATAATTTGTGGTGGTCAGCCCCTGATTGGTTGTCCCAAGATCTTCAGCACTGGCCGATTGAACCGGAATCGACAAAATCATTTCAAAGTGACTCAGAATTGTCATGTGAAAGACGTGTTTGTGTCATGACTAACATACATGTAGACAAACATCCATTTGATCGTCTCATTGAAAAATACTCTTCATTGAGGAAAATTCAGCGTATCATCGCGTATTCTATGCGCTTTATTCAACGTTTGCGAAAAATCAAACGGTCGGATCATCTAACTGAGCCAGAATTACATGATGCTCTCTTAGTACTGGTGAAACATGTACAACAAACATCATTTAAAGACGAGATAGGACGATTGCTTTCAGGTCGTGTTCTGCCCAAATCAATTAGAAGCCTCGGTCCATTTTTAGATGAAAAGGGCGTTTTTCGTGTGGGGGGTAGGCTCGCTCGCTCAGAATTAAATTTCGAAACCAAACATCCAGCATTACTGCCACGCAAACACCGCCTAACTCAGCTTATCATTCAGTGTGTTCACAATGAGAGTCTTCACCCTGGTTTACAAACCATGCAGTATCTCCTGCTTCAAAACTTCTGGATATTGTCACCTCGACGAGCTATTCGTCAAGTCTTATCAAGTTGTTATCGTTGCTTTCGTATGAAACCAACTGCATATCAACCGCAGATGGCAGACCTTCCACGGTCACGTATAACGCAAATCAAAGCTTTCCAAGTTTCAGGCTGTGACTATGCGGGACCGTTCAAGGTCACCTTTCAAAGGTATCGCGGTGCACGTACCACAAAAGCATATCTGTGTCTCTTCGTCTGTTTCGTCACGAAAGCTCTCCATCTCGAGTTGACCTCTGAAATGTCAACTGAAGCCTTTTTAGCTGCTCTACGCCGATTCATAGGTCGCCGTGGTCGGTGTAATGTCATTCACTCTGATTGTGGAACCAATTTCATAGGGGCTCAATCCCAGTTAGCGCATATAATGCAATCGGCATGTGAAACCGAACGCATCGAGTTTCGGTTTAACCCACCTGGAGCTCCTCATTTCGGAGGACTATGGGAGGCAGGTGTAAAATCTGTGAAGACTCACCTCTACAGAGTTATCGGTGCTCAAATCCTAACATATGAGGAGCTGAACACACTTTTGGTGCAGGTAGAGTCCATATTAAACTCAAGGCCGCTATGCCCTCTTAGTTCTGACCCTAATGATCTATCAGTGCTGACACCAGGCCATTTCCTAACATTGGCACCACTCACCACGGTTCCTACACCGGACTATACGAACATAAACATGAACAAACTTACTCGGTGGCAATTATTGCAACGAATGCATCAAGACTTTTGGTCACGGTGGCATACCGAATATCTTACAAATTTAACACAACGTTTAAAATGGACAAAATCATTAGGTGATGTCAAAGTAAATCAACCAGTCATTATCAAGGATGAGTGTACTCACCCACTACGTTGGCGTTTCGGTAAAATCATTAAACTTTATCATGGACGAGATGGTGTTCCTCGCTCTGCTACAGTCAAAACTTCACAAGGAGAATTAGATAGACCTCTTGTGAAGCTTTGTCCTATTCCTTTTGACACAGATTAACCCCATAATACAACATTATCATTTATTATATGTGTGTATTTATCATAACATAATATCATATTTATTTTTATATTGTAGTTTATTTATATCAATTTAAATACCAATAGATATATCATATCATTATTCCTTATAATTATATGTGCTATTGGTTGGAGTGAACATTTTTTCAAAATTTTGAGTATTTTCTGGCTTATCAAATTTCGCCAGCCGGGGGGGATAATGTTAAGAATGTCCTTACTAAGCACTTTAAATTTCCCGCTGTTCCCTTCCCTATTCATTCATTCATCCCGTGACCGAGCTGACCGGCGAGGAAAGAGTAGTTCGTTCGACACCTTTTTGAAGAACGCGCGGGCGAATATACATGTCCCTGAACGTAACGTGCAAAATCAGAGGAATCATCATCAATATTGAAGCCAAACCCTGCAAAATACTTGCTACGGATTTATGTGGAGGCCTCCAGTCTACGCGTTTGTGCGAACAACCAAAAACCTACAAATTCCATCACGCCGGCGCTACGTAAGAGGTCAAGAAGACTATCCCATGTAAGTCCTCATTTTTCCCTCATATTTAAAGTGCTGAACTTAAATTATCACACGAACAAGGCAACCTATGTCAAATATTTACAGTCCACTCTAATCCTTAACATGCTTCCATGCTGGACTGGGAGTGATAGAAAAACGTAGAATGTGCCAGCTGCATCTCTTCCCGTGCATGCTGTAAAAATTAGCTAAGGGAATCGAGGGTTTCAGTGTATTGCAATTTAGGCGATGGGCTGACAACCCGTCACTATACCAATATACATAATCATCATCTGTATTAGCCCTCGAAACTTGTCAGACGTGGCGGAACAACCTATGTTTTTGCTCTGCCTACCCCATTAGGGATACAGGCGTGATTTTATGTATGTATGTATGTACAAGATATACAAGTAGAAAAAAAAAAATAGATATTATTTTTACACGGAGTTCTTGACTCTAGTATAGCAGTCTCTAGCCTACAATTGAACACTAACGAATATTCGGTGAATCAGGATTGGTTGGCACACAGAATGTATTTTAAAATATCTAGGATCCTAGGACATTTGAACTTGATTTTATATAAACGCAATATAACGACGGTCTTTCTAGCCATTAACACAAAGACTGTACGTACTATTTATTTTATTTTAATTTACTTAGTACCTGATATGAAATATGCGAACCCTCTGGAACTTCTGTACCACCAATGATCCTATTTGTCCTTCCAAGTACCGATCCTTCAGATTTTCTTATCCCTTCTGCTCTTTTCATCCCCACTCTCTCATGGTAGTTGTATGGTGAGTTTTCTCCACAAACACCATACAAAAGTAAAGAAAATATCACTAAAATGTTTATCGAAGACATTTTTTCTAATAGCTTCTCGAAACGTTAATAATATGAGACTGATTATTTAGTAACAATGGCAATGATTAAGGCTCGTATTTATAAAGCGATTTCAAGATTGAGCGCAGTATTAAGTACGGATTTGACAGACCGTTTTGTACTGAAATGACATTTCTGATACAAACTCAAATTTGCTGTCACTCTTGATAGGTGATTATAAATTCGGGCCTTAGATATCTATGGACCGTATTTATAAACAGCTCTTGAGACTGATAGCGAGTTTGAATTCGTATCAGAAATGTCATTTCAGTACAAAACAGCCTGTCAAATCTATACTTAATATTGGTCTCATTCTTGAGATTTCTTCATAAATACGAGCCAATATTTGATTGATTAGTGATTAATTTTGATATCATATTGAAATGTTTGTCTTTATAACACTATCTTATCTTAAAATTATTTGTAAATCATTGAATGTACAATCTGCTCGTTAAGGGGATTCCTAAGAAGCGATAAACATGCTCAACTGAATAAAAATTTGTTTAAAAATAAAACAAATAGGTAAATAAGTAAATTGATTGTTTTACGTCTGCGGCAGAATGCGTGTTTCATACATTTTTGTCAACGTGGGTGGCTTGCGCGTAGCGTTTGTCTAATTCGTATGAAATATACGTTAAACCCACATTCAGCCAGCGTTCAATCCACACACATCTGAACACAGCGTTAGGGCGCTTTTCCACTAGACGGCACGTCAACGGCAACGGCGACGGCACGGTACCGTCGACGATATCGTAGGTGAGATAATGTATGAAAATAAATGAAATTATATGACACGCTTTTCCACTTGCCGGCACGGCACCGTCACGGCATGTCATCGATTCCCATAGATATTGTCACGTGATCGTCCCGTGCCGTTGCCGTTGACGTGCCGTCTAGTGGAAAAGCGCCCTTAAGGTGACAAAAACTGCCCGCCCACATCTCACACGGTGTGAACGCCCAGTAACAAAGCAACCTGTGTTAATAATTGGTACAATAAAATCTGACCCGTGTCTCTCAGCGTCATCTATAACAAGTGATTAATTTTTTTTTGTATTCGTCAGGGCAAGCTCAGCTCAGCTAAAGCTAAGTAAACCAACTCTTTGTAAGCATAACAGACGATAAAAAAAATCTTCCCTGTAAGATGTCTTATTTCAATTTTTTCCCCCCGTTTGAGTACTCAAAGGCCACTTTTCCAGTATCTAATTTAATTTTAAAAAGTGAGACCTTGCAGTGCCTTTACAGATTATCCGTTTTGCCCTCTGGGCCCTTTGGAATAAAAGACCCTTGCAAAGCCTTAATTACCTTCGTCAGACCTTTGACACGGAGGTTCCGTAGCTAGAGCTTCTTTTGTCTATAGAAGCCAACAAAAGATCTTGGTGCTGTGTTTACGTAAGACTTTTGGGATAGTAATCGAAGGCGCGTTTGAATTGAACAGACCGGGATTCCGCGACTCGTCATTAAACAAAAAAATATTATAATCCTCATGGTGGACTAGAAGTCATTGAGAACAATAGAATGTTACAGCTACTTAATTTCCTGAACTGAGAGGGTTTCAGTATATTGATCTGATCACCTCCTTTCACTGTAGCCCCCCCTAACAGCCTGTACTGTAAAAGTATTAAAATATTTTAAAATATTTGCTTGTTGCTTTATCACAGAGGTATTTATTTAAACCATTTCTGAAAGGTTTTCAAAACAAGAAATGCTTAACAGTTTGGAAGGAAAGTTGTTAAAACAATTAAGTCGAAATTGTTTTGCTTATTTGATTTAAGACGTCTCAATGGAAATATTTCAATTTTAGCCGTCGTCTTTAAGCCGTCAAACATTCTCATTTTGTTTGTATTAACGTTGTACAGGGTGTAGGGGCAGGAACAGAACATTATTTTTATTTATTTTCAGCTTTTTTTTGTATGAAAGGCAACAATTCAGCAGACTCCAAGCTAATTTCCTTGCTGCACGGTAGATTATGGTAGCCAAGTTTCGACATTGAACCGGTTTAATCTAGTTCACTGTTCAACAAAGTTCTGTATAAAGTGCATTCGTGGTTAGTATTACTTGGCTAGTGAGGAACTGGATTAAACGATGTTTGTTCTTAGTTCGAATAGTCAAAAAGTTTCTAAGTTTGTATCGACGAAGATAACACAGACATACATATAATATAATAAAGAAAATCATGTATAATACTGGTAAGGAGAAACCTAAACGTGAAACAGTTCAACATTTTGGAAAAAGTAGAAAAAAATGCCATAACTATCGCAATTTTATTAATCGCGCTAAGATGCAACTTTACAAAGAGCCTTTTAAAAATGTTTAAAGTACAAAATTATTATTATTAGTTAGAAGACTAAATTCTTCTCTAACATCATCCAGGATTTCCTTAACACCCTGTATGAATACAGTAAAAAAAAGGTACCCAAAAATGACCCTGTCTGAAACTGGGTCACGTGATAACACAAAAATTGCCCATTTGCGTCCCGTTCTTCAATAAGAGCGCATTGAAACTGTTCGGTAATAAAGGGTCTTATCTCCGGATGTCCGACGCGGTGACGTATATTGAGGTTATACTTCCGACCCGCAGAAAAAAAACGTAAATAGGGAAAAAATACAAAATTAAATAGGTGAATATTGGTGCGTGGTTAATACGGGGTGAAAGGAACAGCGCAGCGTTCCAGAAACTGATAAAGGTTGCTCAATCAACAAAAATAAACAACTACTTTCAGGAACTTGACTCTCCCATACAAAATGACCACCTCGGTCAGAAATAGTGTATGGAAAAGTAATTTTTTTTAATTTCCTTAAAGAATTTCCTGGTGGATGTTGTTCAGTTTCGTTGACTGAGCAACTCCTATCAGTTTATCGAACGATGACCCTTACACCCGGTATTAAGAAGAGGTCCAAGCATCATAGTAAAGTAACTATGAATTAATAAACTTTAATCTTTAAGAAAACAGTTGAGGTGCACTTAATTTTTGATAATTTATAGTTAGTTTAGTAAGGTTCCTGCTGAAAACCAGCGCTACTTGGACTTTAGCATTCTTTTTCGGTATCTTTTGTAACTTTTAGGTATTTAGTTTTAAGTTATCTTACTGTAATAACTGTCTATCTATCATGATGCTTGTAAAAGCATTGAAATATTGGGAACTCATCAAATAATTTAAATCACGGTAAGAAACCCGTAAAATGTCTCATAGTCACAGTTGAGGTGATTATTATGCAAGCTGGTTAAAAATTATTTTAAGTGCAAAAAAAGTTACTAAATTTTAAATCCCTTCAAATAAAAAAAAATAGAGTGACTTAAAATACGTCTGCAAACTAAAACAATCAGAAAGTCTAGACAAAATAATAGGTAAATAAATTTAAGGTACTTAGATAGTTCTGAATTAAAAATAAAACTCCGTAGTTTATTTTTCGCATAAACGGACCTCAATGAGCCAAATCTTATGTAACTGCAAAGTATCAAAAGTATATTTTCACAGTCGGTTTGAAAATTATCTTGCATGCGGAAAATACAGTTCAAGGGCCATGACACGATTTTTGTACGTAATTTGATAACAAACAAATAAAGCACTGGAATTTGTTATCCTAATTATTTATAAATGCAAAAGTTTGGATGTTTGACATGTTTGTTACTCAATCACGCTTCAACCACTGGACGGATTTTAGTATACGTCTTATAGTTGTGGTCCCGGAATAGGACACAAAACTTCACTTTCCCAGGAAAACTCATTTAAATTTATATTTTTATTTCGTATAAGTATTATAAAAATTATAAAATGCAGTTACTAAAAAAAAACTATTTTCCCGACTGCAATAGAACTGCACGTCTTACAAATGCAGTTACTTTGCGGTCCGTTTGTGTACACTCAAATTTAGTCGAATGGAATCAATAATAATTGTTTTACAATAATTATTGTTATGAGTTTGTTTTTGTTGTTCCAATAGTTGTTTCTCGAACGTTGGTATTTAATTAAGTACTTGATCCAAACAATATAATAAATTGAATTTGCTTAAGCCCTTATCTTGGGTCCGATAACTCAATAATCTATCAATTTGTTACAATTGATTATTTAATTGGTACAAAGTTTTTAAAAGACCCCCAAAATCTCATTTAGTCGGTAGGTACCTACCTAGTAAGAATAATAACTTAATTTATTTTATAACACATTTGCTCGTAAGGGGTCTCTTATTACACCAATTTCAATATTGTATTGTATCTTATTACGTACTTTTGCATAATCGTAATGTAAAATGCACGAGTGCTGTAAAACACACGAGTTTTTTTTTTAATTAGGTAACGCACGGTATATCGAACGGTACTTTTTTAAATCTAAAGAGTTTTTATAGCAGGAAATTTATTTTACTTTATTAGTAATACTGGCTGGTTTTTGTTTCTTTGTACTATGGCTTAAAAAAGAAAGCGTTGATGCGCGCGCATCCTAATTTGTGAATGAGTAAAAATTATTCCGCGCGCTTTTTCTTTTCGCTGTATTGTTAATTTTTTTATTTCCTCGCAAATATGTTATAAAACGTCGTACGACATACGTGCGCTTTGATAATTATCAGCCTCTGCCTTCTTATAGCCCTCGCCTACGGCTCGGGCCAGCAATATCGCCTCGGCTGTAATGATCAACCCACCGCACTTATATCGTAATGTACTATTTATTTACCATTACAGCCGCACGAGCTCATTGATTTTCCTCACCTCACGCACAAAAATTTAATATCATCTTGAAATGACCGTCAGCTCTTCCAGTTCACAAAGTTGTTCAGTTTTTAATATCGCGTTGTCGTGCCAACTTTTACAGCTTACTGCACAGTGACGTCATGAACTGTGACTACTATAATACGAGTTTTATTTCAGAAAGAGTTGAACCCGGTGTGAAAGGATGAGTCCTTTTGAAATTATGTTCAACCGGACAATGCATTCGTATTTTAGCGTGAACATTTAAAATGGTTTTTAAAGTCTGTGCATCGTTTTCTGCTACACAAACGTAGAGCTTCTAGTTAGCATTTATATTTTGTCGAGGTTGGAAAAGTAAAGTGGATTAGTTCGGTATATTAATAATAATAGTCTTCCCACCGATTTTCGGTGACGGCGGCCAATCTACCAGAGATGGGCCAACTGCGCAGGACTAGTTTTTAGTGCCCAAGTGTTCGCGCTAAACACAGGTGCACTTTCTATTCCTTCAATTTCTAATTCTGATGGGACAGATTGACTGACTCGACCAGAGAGAAATCAGGCGCAGGACCGACTATTTACATGCCCATCCGACAGCATGGATCATCTTACTTTTTCGGAAGACTTTTTTTTGTCCCCCGCCGGGAATCGAACCCGGGACCTCCGGGTCGTGAGCCCATGGCTCAGACCGGTAGACCACGGAGGCAGGTATATTAGCAAGGGCAAAGCAAATCCATAGTTACGAAAAGTAGGTAGCACTGGACAAAGAAGTTAAAAATTGACAGCGTAGGATTTTTGTAATAAGCAAAAGTAAAATATTACAGATTTGAGAAACACAAACATTACAATCCGAAATAAGCCTGAGGATGGTTACTAGATAATTAACGAAATAACCTGTATTTTCTCTCCAAATCCGAGGCCTAATATTTGTTTTAGTCCTGTACTTATTATATTTCTAAGCAATTATTATAAATTGTTTAATTTCGAAAGGCGTCGTCGGTTTCCAAACGTTTACACCTAGAAGAAGTGCTTATTTCCTTTTCATACAAGGGACCAAAATTGGCTTTATACAGACCTAAAATCTTAAACCTTAGTTCGCTGTAAAAGTAAACGTTTTTTAGGCTCGTATTTTATAAAGCGATCTTAAGATTGAGAGCAATATTGAGTGCGGATTTGACAGGTAATTTTGTACTGGAATGACATTTCTGATACGAACTCAAACTCGCTGTCACTCCTGAGAGCTGATTATGAATACGGGCCTTAAACCTCAGTATGAGGTTAGGTTTGAAGTCGTATGTTTCTTACTTTTACTGAGGTTAAAGGTACCTAAATTGATATTCTCTGTTTTGTACTCGTAAATAGATAAGTCAAAAAGAATGAGGATTTTTTTTTTATATACCTACGGTTGTTGTGGCTGATTATAATCAGATGAGTTATACAAATTGCTAAATTCTTAACAAACATTACACCTAGGTTTCTGACCTGTAATTCGGTTGAAATATAATCTTTTTCATTATAATAACAAAATCTAAGGAAAACAGCGCCGTTTTCGTAAAAGAAAATGCTTGCTACAAAGGGCTCGTTAGACTTTGTTAAAAAAAAAAACAATGTTATGTAAGTTGTTACTAACCAGTCATTACCAGTTTACTTTTTTGCTTTTGGAGATTTTAAAAGCTTGTAAGTATACTAAAGGCCAATCATCTTGAAAAAAAAAAAACAAATCCAATCAAAAATTCACAATTTACTAATTTTAATTATGTACAATTTGTAAACTGTACCTGTGTTGTACTTATGCTGAAATAAACTACCTACTTATTAAGTACTTTACTTTCACACTTTCGGTCGAATTTTCAATACGCGTACTGTGTAATTTTCAGTCAAGTTAATTGGCTCAAACTATACATACATACATACATAAAATCACGTCTTTATCCCTATTGGGGTAAGCAGAGCAAAAACGACCTAAACACTGAAACCCTCAAATCCCTTAGCTGGTTTTTACAGCATGCCCGGGAGGAGATGCAGCTGGCACATTCTATGTTTTTCTATCACTCCCAGTCCAGCATGGAAGTATATACAAAAATAAATGCGGAAGTAATGTTGTCTGATTCATACCTATATTTTAATGCAAAACTGTTATTGTGGACTAATAACAGTATTTTGATGTAATTTCACATAGCTTGCATTCTTGGGACCAAAATAGTTAGTTTGCCTTAATCCGTACTACTAATAATAATAATAGAAGTTTCCATAAAAAGTGATATTTCCTATAGACTTTTCCATTTAAATAAAGTCACAATTACCATTTAAAAAGTAACTATAAAACAAATGAAACCTTAAAGCACTGAGTTATATCCCTCTTCAAAAGCTAAAACAATTAAACGAGCTCTTTATGCGTCGTTCCAGCTAAAAAGTAATAAAAATATGGGAGTAACCTCAGATTAACTAAAAGTAAAGATAGACCATTGCATATAACTAAAAAGTGTTCACGCTTTTTATTCCAAACTGAAGAACGTAGAGCTAGCGAATATATTGGCATAAGAAATAATCTAAGTAGGTCCAATTTTCAGATAGGATGAGCATTCTGACAGCTGGATGGAAATATAAAAACATCGCAGGTGCGAAAGAGATTTCTTTATAACTGTCAAAAAATTTATGCGTTTGACATGTGACAGAATGCTAAACCTATCTAAAAAATAGACAACGCGAGTGTCTAATATGCCCGCACTCGCTCATACATACCTACCTAATGATAATAATGTGTGCACGAGTAACTTATTATGGAACGTTTGTTATTTGTACGTGGTCAAGGCAAAATTCCACTGGCTTCACCCTGTTTCTCGCCGAGTTCAGTCTTTCCTTTTTATTTAGTCTGAGGGTAAAAAAACGTGGGAACGTAACAGTTTGCACTTGGTGTAAGTGTAATGCAGGTTGTGGAGTTTTTGTTTAAGAGCTTAAAGTTCACGCCGACGGCGACGGCCTGCAGGAAGTAAAAAACAATTGGGTCGTTCTTTAGTTAGGTCAGTTGTAAGGTCAGATTTTATTTTAGGAGAGAAGTGTTTTTGAACTCTATTAACTAATAGGTTTGCTTTTAAAGCATGGCATTGCTATTCTATCGTCGTCGGATGGAAATGTCAGATCGATGATATTTCATTAGCATGCGAGAAAAGGGTCTGTGACGGAACATACGAATAAAGTTTTTAAAACATTATAACATGAGGCGTCTAGAAATGGAAGTTTAGAGGTCAGAATCAACGAAGCCGTCAGTGGCCGTTAGCGAATTCAATTTTAGTTAGGTCTTTGTTAGTCACATTACTCGAGCCTTCTACGCTTCGTGGTGGCTGTTTGTTTTGCATTTGAGACTAAAATAATGATATTTATTGTTGATTTCATTACTTATACTTGTAGGTTGACATTTTGAAAGGCAGTTTTGCTGTTCGGCGCTTTTACGGTGAAGGAAAACATTGTGAGGAAGCTCACACCTACAAAGAAATTCAAACGTTGTGTGTGAAGTCGACCAATCCGTACTAGACTCAAGTGGTCGACTAGGGCCTCATCGCCCTTTTCCAGGGTAGGCTCGTGCTCCTCGGTATATGAGCTGAAGATGGTGATGATTTTCTTTTCCTTTACTCTATTGGGAATTTCCTTGTAAAAAAAAAATATTCTTTTTATAAACAATTTAAAAATAATGGCATATATTTTACGCCGTTAAACAATAAATCCTGGAATAACAACCCCAAAAAATCCCGTTTATTAATTCAGCGTGATAGTGAGGCGTGGTTACGACAGACGTAACAAATGGCGGCATTACTGTTACAAATGCTAACAAATCTGTTACAAGATTGTACATTAAACCCGATTTTTGTAACAGTTTGTAGTAACAGCTATTTTCGTTGAGGCGTCATTTGTTATTGGCCAGTGAAAGGAGAGTGTTAAATTATGATGGTGTGAGTGAAGTCTATGTAATGGTAAAAATTTACATGTATTAAGTATGTGTATGGTATGCGGGTACCCATGTTGAACGATCAGTTAAATTAGTAACAGAATTTATAAGCCATCAATTAAATCTCTCATAATGTTTACGATCACTATAAAAAAATACTGACCTTTTTGAGCCTTTTTACTCTCAGAGTACTATTTTCATAAATATATCCCTTTTGGGGTAGGCAGAGCGTAAACGACTCAAACAAAGGTCGTTTCGCCACATCTGACACATTTTGAGGGTTATTTCAGATGGATCTGTATATTGCTATAGTGAAGTTGTCAGCAATTAAAATACTGAAACCCTGGAATCCCTTAGCTGATTTTTACAGCATGCCCGGGAGGAGATGCAGCTTGCACATTCTATGTTTTTCTATCTCTCCCAGTCCAGCATGGAATAAAATAAAACTCTGATACCATTGTTCATAGGGTTGTTCTACCCAAACAACAGAAAATGTAACAAAAAAACAACGGATTATAATAACATGATTAAAGGAACCACAACATTTTCCTGAGTACGACGACGACATAGCATTTTTTCCCGCCCAAAACGTAACAAGGGCGGAGCTGTGTCATGTCACACTGACTCAGCTGATAGTGCCGTTCAATTATCGATACTTTGATATCGACAGTCTTTAAAGAACAGTAAGCCTCAGTTAGCATAAATAAAAAAGAGCATGTGTGCCGACCACATGTGTTGAAATCAAACTTCTTTGACATTTTTACTTCCGTTCTCCGACCTGACTTATTTTTGTCATCTGACCTTGAAATTTTACTCACAACGCGCCTAAAGAAGTTTCATTTCAAAAATTATACAGTGAGGAAATACGAAAATCATAGGTTTGATTGATCCCAAGGCAAAAAAAAAACACACACACAGAGATATCTGTGTGTTGTCTTTGTGAAGTTGTTCCGCAAACAGCAAAAATACTGATTTATATATATTTTTTTTATAAAGTCTAAACATAAAAAGATAAACATTAATTTACACAGCTCAACACCATTACCTAAACCAAGTACCGGTTTGTCTTGGTATGTATTTATCAACATCATTTTATTAAAAGGCAAAAGATACTGCAAAGATTTTTTAGTTTGTTCTTAACTCAATTCTTGGGCAGAGATGACTAAGATGGCCAAGTCAGAGCCAACGATTTAGCAATCCAACGCAGAATCCTAAAAGACACCAGTATTTCCAAACATCGACGTCTTGACTATTAGCACACAACTATCGACAACTTATCAAACCACATCACTAGAAGGAAGGTAGCAAAATAAAAGGTGAACATGACTATGAAGATTCGCCTCTGGTCAAGGATGACTAATAACCCTTCGGAACGATTTAAGGGATATTAGAAAAATGTATTAAAAACAACGTTGAATAAAGGGCACACTGTTGTTTTGCAAAAGCCTTTGTCATAAAATAAAAGTTACGTTATTCATTTAGAACTCTAATTGCATGCTCTATTAGTTGTTTCATCATAATTATGTCTGTTGTCTGAATAAATTTGTCTGTATATTGCTATAGTGACAGGTTGTCAGCCCATCGCCTAAATTACAATACTGAAACCCTCGAATCCCTTAGCTGACTTTTACAGCATGCCCGGGAGGATATGCAGCTGGCACATTCTATGTTTTTCTCTCACTCCCAGTCCAGATGTTGTGACGTAGTAAAAACAAATTTTAACATGATTTTAGTCTAATTTCGATAAATGTCAAATATTATTTTAATAACAATTTTCAATGTTCAACCTTGATTAAGATATTTGACGAGGCTTTTCAGTTTGTCGATCAGAGCAACAAAATTATGTCATCAACCATTCAAGATTTACGTACATAATCACCACATTTCAATATTATATTCGATTTGGAGGTTGCTCGAGAAATCGGCTATGACGACGAATAATTTATGAGATGTTCCAAATTTTATGAGGTTTATTTTTCGAGAAAATTTTTCTTGAGTAGACGGAACGAAATTATAATCATCGATAAAAATATTACTACTTTAAACATACATACATACTATCACGCTTGTAACCCTAATGGGGTAGACAGAGCGTCAACGACCCAAACAAAGATCGTTCCGCCACGTCTGACAAGTTTTTAGGGTTGTTTAAGATAGATATGTATATTGCTAGGGGTGTAAGGAGTCAACGAAACTGAACAACTTTCATCAGGGAATTCTTTCATGAAAACAAAATTGACTTTCCCATACACAGTACCACCTTGATTTCACAATTTGTATGGAAAAGCCGATTATGAAAGAATTTCCTGGTGAAAGTTGTTCATATTCGTTGGCTGAGCAACCCCTATTAGTCCCGTCAAGATCTACATCTGTGCTCGCAAAAGGTCAGATCAACCTAAATTTTTTATATGTTGTTAAGACTTAAACCAGTATTAAAATACGAGATTTGCAATTTCCAAAGTGCTTGGGAAAATTCTGTGTGCTCGAAAAACCATAAAATTTTCGGTATTTTTTCAGTTTCTGCTCAATATTTTAGTGAAGGAAGGGTCTAATTGGTATAGTCATTATGGACACTCTAAAAGTAGACTAAATTTGCTACAATTTGATACTAAGACGATCTCTATAGAACCAGTGATTCCCAAGATACAGGTCTTCAAAATTAAGATTTTTTCCCACAAAGTTAACTACGAAAACCTACATTGCGCGTGACCTGACACGCACTTGACCAGTTATGTGTGAATGTTATTTGTAAATATTAAGTGTTTGATATATATTTGATATATAAAACCGTAAAGACGTAAAAACTGTTTGAATCCAATTATGACTTTTTTAATTATCAACCGTTTTTTAGAGAATCACTAGGCCTACAGGTACAATTTTAGTCTTAAATGAAAGCTAATTAAATTTACTATAACTTAATTATACATAATATAAGTGGGATGCGTATTTTGGAAGATATTTTACAAAATAGGTGAAAATTGTGAAGAAAATTCACTTTGTGGGAAAAATATCTTCATTTTGAAGACCTGTATCTTGGGAATTACTGGTTGTATAGAGATTATATTAGTATCAAATTGAAGCAAATTTAGTCTACTTTTAGAGTGTCCATAATGACTATACTAGTAGACCCTTCCTTCACTAAAATATTGAAAAAATACCGAAATTTTTATGGTTTTTCGAGCACACAGAATTTTCCCAAGCACTTTGGAAATTGCAAATCTGGTATTTTAGTACTGGTTTAAGTCTTAACAACATATAAAAAAATCAGATTGATCTGACCTTTTGCGAGCACGACATAAGAGGTCATGTATAATTTGACGGAACTATATCAGTATTCGGTACGCTGTCCCTTACAACCGACATAATAATCAAAGTGCTGAGTAATAACGGGAAACTGTTCAAGAATTTTACGCTGAATAATGAAACTGTCAGTTTTCAGTTACACAAACACAATACTACAGAAATAACAAATTACAACCCGAAAATTTACAACCTGAAGCAAGGATACACGAAACGTAATTAGCTGCTGATTTTCATGAACTAATTTCATCCTAAGACAAACTCCGGGTTAATTAAAGGAAGACAGAACATTCTTCTAATTATGATTTTAATTAGTATCAACATTGAAGGGAAACGGAATTGGCGCCTCGGGAGTGTTTTATTTCGATACCATTTCTGAGAAATTCTCGGGTACGACCACGGTTTGGTATTTTTAAAAGGTTGGCTTTTTTTAAAAGATAACAGGATTTTTAGTTGAAATATTGGAAATAAATTACGGAGAGAAGGTATAGGATATCTAAAATAATTTAAAATTACTAAAGAAGGTATCAAATTGAACTTCATTAGTTGACCTAGTTTTAGTTTTTTTTTTTTTTCAATTCGTCCCATTTGGTGATTGAGACAGGCTAAAGTCGTAGAGACCTAGTTTTAGGATCAATCATCATAACATAACATAATATAATAGTGCTAAAGATAACTTGATGATTATTATCAATCATCATATCAAAGGATATGATGATTTGAAGTTTCTCTTATAATATAATGGGCGCTTTTCCACTAGACGGCACGTCAACGGCAACGGCGACGGCACGGTACCGTCGACGATATCGTAGGTGAGATAATGTATGAAAATCAATGAAATTATATGACACGCTTTTCCACTTGCCGGCACGGCACCGTCACGGCATGTCATCGATTCCCATAGATATTGTCACGTAATCGTCCCGTGCCGTCGCCGTTGCCGTTGACGTGCCGTCTAGTGGAAAAGCGCCCAATGATATGAAAATCATAGCTTAGGTAAATAAACAAATCCCTACAACAGATAAGTTACAGATCTCAATCGCACATAAACAAATCCCTACAACAGATAAGTTACAGATCTCAATCGCACATAAACAAATCCCTACAACAGATAAGTTACAGATCTCAATCGCACATAAACAAATCCCTACAACAGATAAGTTACAGATCTCAATCGCACATAAACAAATCCCTACAACAGATAAGTTACAGATCTCAATCGCACATAAACAAATCCCTACAACAGATAAGTTACAGATCTCAATCGCACATAAACAAATCCCTACAACAGATAAGTTACAGATCTCAATCGCACATAAACAAATCCCTACAACAGATAAGTTACAGATCTCAATCGCACATAAACAAATCCCTACAACAGATAAGTTACAGATCTCAATCGCACATAAACAAATCCCTACAACAGATAAGTTACAGATCTCAATCGCACATAAACAAATCCCTACAACAGATAAGTTACAGATCTCAATCGCACATAAACAAATCCCTACAACAGATAAGTTACAGATCTCAATCGCACATAAACAAATCCCTACAACAGATAAGTTACAGATCTCAATCGCACATACGATCTCATAAAACGTTTCTCCCACAAACATCGAGCGAAAGTTTCTAGAAAATACGAAAATATTTCCCTTCTAAGCCCCGAGGGAGAACACAACCGCTCCAAAGTAAAAAATATGAAGCCAAAGACGGTTTCTCACAAACTCTTCTAGAAAATAGCCCAGAACTAAGTGAGTGAAATATGAAGGAAAAGTCCGGTTAAAATGCTGGGTTAAAGTGAGGTTAACTTTCTTAACGTGGAGTTAAATTATTAGATACTCTGGGTTTAGAGTACTGATGCTTCTTTTCTTTATTTGTGTGGGAATTAAACTGCACTTTGAGTGGCAAAGTAAAGTTTTTATTTAAATACATCTTACTGTAGCTGTCCTGGTCATTCTTAAGGTTCCATACTAATTTTATTGACGTTGCGTAAAATGATTTCTAGCCAAAGTACTGCGTTTACGCTTGCCGACAAAAATATTATATTGATCTTGGAGATATTTCTCGTCCGATGAAGTATTGAAAACACAATTAAAACAGTTTTAACATGTTAGAATAATCATAAAGTCAGGTCTTCAAAAAACTTAAAACGATTTTTAATGAATAAGTCAACCGAGCTACTACGTAATTCTTTTTTAAAACATAAAGCATACTAACCTTGATCCATTGTAGTAATATTTTTTCGTGTTAATTGTTACGAAAACACTTGTACTTGTTTCACATAATTTATTTACCCAACCGTAACAATTAACACCATCATAATGGAGATAACTGATTATAATAACTACTACTGACAAGAGAATGAAAAAAAAAAAATGACTCACAGATACAGTCATTATCAATAAATAAATTGGCCATTGCGACGTCATAATAATTTTAGAGAAGGGCAAGTTTTTGACCTTGTTCTTTGACATAGAATAAATTTGACCATCGCCACATAAAACATGTAATTTCCAAGCCAAAAAAATCCTGCTTATTACCATTATAAATCTTTCAGCAACGTAGCCACGACAAATTCACCGGGAAATATTACGCAGAGAAATCTGGAAATGAATTTCAGGAAGCTAAATACAAAAAATAGAAGTTTCTTCCGTCGACGAGGCGCCTGCGGGCTACCGAGGAAGAAATATACGGAAATGTCGAAAATGTTTTATACGGGGTGTAAGGGACAGCGTCCCGCAAACTTATAGGGGTTGCTCAGTCAACGAAACTGAACAACTACCACCAGGAATTTTTTTCAGGAAATGAAAAAAAATATTTGCTTTTTCATACAAAATGACCACATCGATCAGACAATTTGTATGGAAAAGCCAAATTTTTTTTTCATTTCCTGAAAAAAAAACCTGGTGATATGTGTTCAGTATCATTGACTGAGCAACCCCTATCAGTTTGCGGGACGCTGTCCCTAACACCCGGTATACTGGATGTAAAAACACAGCTGACCAAACGTTAGGGCATGGAAATGAAACAATCCATGAAACTGAACAACTTTTACTAAGGATGGTCGAAATACGAAAAAAAAAACCTGTCCCATGCGAATGTGCCAGCTGCTGCTTGAGTCTATTGTATGGGGCGTCCAATTTCTTTTTTCCTAAGGGAAAGTTGTTCAATATCATGGGTAGGTTCACATCCTTCAGGTTGCTTAAGGGCAGCCAATTCAGACTTCGCCTTTGGGAAAAAGCAAAATACGCAGAGAAATCTTCATTCAAAAAATCTGAAAAAACATGACTTCAACTATGAACATATTACCAACACAAATGTGTGATTGAAAATGAGATGTTGTTTATTTCTGTTAATGAAAATTGCGTTCAAAGTAGGGTCGAAATCGTCAATTTTCTTTTACAAAAAATGGTTTTATGTAAGAAATACTTAATATTTTTTTGTAAAACTTACATGTTTTAATTGGCATATTAATGAAGAATTCAAATGTGAGGTAGATTTTTTTTAAAAAATAATCTGTATTTTTACCAATTTCTCTTGCGAAATACAATTTAATTATATAACAATTACGCTCACGCGCGGCCTCTGACTATAGAAAAGTAGAGGACTTGGTGTAAACATCATCACTCATAAAAATATAGCCATCACTTTTTATCTTATGAATATAATCGTACGTAAAAAAGGACAGTAGTTGTTTTATCAGTACCAGAAATAGCAACACTGAAGCCGGTCGCCATGTTTTGTTCCCGTCAACAACAAGTACGTCAGTTGTCATCGCCACTGTTGTGATTTTGATTTTTTATGAAAATTGAGTGTATTTTTGACAAATAAGTGTTTGTTAAAGTGAGAAAACGTGAAGAAAACAGTTTTTATTATGGGAAGGTGCAGTGTGATAGGCTGTCGCATGAAAGCAAACAAAAAACATCCAAAAATAACGTTGCATAGGTAAGTAATCGAATTCATTCAAAATATCTTGTTTTTTGATTTATTTTCAAAGATGTTGTTATTTGTGGGAAAGTTTATGAACATACACTTACTTTTCTGAGATTATCTACTGTTTTCCTATGAATAATCAGTGATTTTTTATGAAAATGCTTCATCATAGTAAATAGAGTTACGGTTCCGCATTTTCAATTTATCGATAACATGTCGATAATGGGAACATACGCCTACAGATGTCTATAAAATATCGCTAGAATCTTCGAGTTAAAAAGGTGGCAGCTAAAATTAGAAGAAAGTTGTTGAGTTTCATTGACAGAACACACCTTAACTTTTTTATTGTCCATTCTGTAACACATAGTATAAGTAGATACCGTGCAATACAATACAACTGTCGATATTATAATATGCGCAGCACTATTTCAAGACGCCATTTTTGTGCCAGACCCAGTGTAGGTATGCACGTTTTTTTCGTAGGTATGCCGAGTCCTCTACTTTTCTATAGTCAAAGCGCGCGGCCTGCCAGTGGCTCGCGGGCCGTTGTCGAGGTAAGACCTGTGCCGCTTTTTGTCAAAAAAATCTTTGACGTTCATCATCGCTTGCGTCATGACGTAGCATTTGAAATACCTAAACTTATCGAATAGCCTGCCCTTAATACTTACCTTTTCTGTTACACCCTGTATACGGAAATGTCGAAAATGTTTTGTATATTCCTGGAACTGAAACTAGGCGTTGGAAGCGATGATACTAGTTTTGGCGGAAGTGGATGAGCTGTTTCATAGTTGATTTCACTGGCATATTTTACCTACCCTCCAATATGACAAGTAAATTTTCGAAATTCGTAACATCCGCTGTAATAATAACTTTTAACTTTAAAACAACGACTATCACTTTTATATGTTCCATATTATTTTCAATTGTGTGTTAAAATACTTACTAAACAAAATTAAAAAAAAATCTAGTGTCCGCTCGCCATGAACTTTAAGTTTGAGATTTGAGTTTATATATTTTCAAGATTCATACATTATTTTTAATTAAAGTCAGCATTAACATCACTTATTATTTACAGTGTTTGTTGTGATTGATGATATACCTATTATATAGGTATTACCTTTTAGTATCAAACTTATTAATAGAAGTATCTTATGTCTTATATAGCTGTTATGTGTCCCACTGCTGGGCAAAGGCCTCTCTCCTCAAATAGAAAAATAAAAAGTAATAATCTTAACCATCTCTCCCCTTCGAAATATGATTATGGCGAGCAAATTCAGGCATTTCAGCCGTCTGGAGCATGGCCAAGCACTTTAGGTGATTGTTCAGTATTGGACGAGGTCCTGACACCAGTCTAGTTTTTTCTCTCTGCCAATACACCAATGGAGTAATTCTAGACTTTTACGGGTTTTTCAGGGGTGTGGTTATTTGATTTTATTGGACATGGATTTGCTCTTTAATCTAATCCGGTACCTACCTAGATTGGTAATAATTCGTGGTTAAATAATATAAGTCCATACCTATCGCTTTCAATCAAGAGAGAACAGAACGGGATGGCAATAATTTTAGTTGAGATTTAGTTAAGTCGTGATGGTTACGAATCGGGTCCATTATATTGCTATAGTAACAGGTTGTCAGCACATCGCCTAAATTACAATACTGAAACCCTCGAATCCCTTAGCTGATTTTTACAGCATGCTCGGGAAGAGATGCAGCTGGCAAATTCTATGTTTTTCTATCACTCCGAGTCCAGCATGGAAGCAACTAATATTTCTTCTACAAAAAACCTTACTAACACTGCATAATTATCTTATACAGTAGACATTTAACAAGCTAAACAACCAAAGTGAATCATCAATTTTAGTTAATAATAATTGATGGACAACACCTAATTTCCGTACCGCGACAGCCCTACCACCATTATACCCTTTTTTGACAGCCCTCGAAAGAGCGAGGCCGCCAATTTGGCTATATCCGATCGGACAGGAAGTTTATTGACAGAAAGATAGGCTATCCGCAAATGTGAATCTGTCATGTAAGGGAATGTTTGCGAATATCGCGATATTCCGGAAAATTGGTCAAGGGGTTTCACTTCAATTATTATCAAGAAGGTTCAGACAGTGAATTCTGTCTTAAGCGGCACAGTATTTCTTTTACATTTTATTTGTGTTATGATATATGATATACCAACCATTTTGCTTCTGTCTCTGAGTACGTTTTTGATTTTTCTATAACTCCCTGCATAATACAAAGGTACACGAAAAAAAGAATAATAATTTTTGACGTGAATTCATTAAAGTACAAGATAATAAATCATCAAAACAAAACACATTTAAATTTTCCACTATGTAAATAAACTCTCTGATTTATATGTAAAAAAGGTAATGAAGACATAAATAACGAGTATTATAATGCGTATTTTTCTAATATAGTGCAAAACCGTAATATTTTATTCAACAGAGAATGAATAAAATAAATCAAATATAAAGCTCACATAATTTAAGAAAAAATATCCAAAGTTATTTCATAACGACTGAATAAAGCGTAAAAGGGTTAATTTTTTTTAAATGGCTATTTTTATCCGAACGTTATTCAAATAAATCCAAAAATACTTTATTGTCAAACCTCAAATGGGACGGCATTCCAGTGGTTGTACGCGTCCGAATTTTTGATTTCTCATTTTGAAAAGTTTAAAAACACTATACTTAGCACTCTTTCTAACCAAAGAATCATAAGGTGATTTGGTAAATCTACCTTCTAATGGGCATTTGTGTGGAATACCCTTTGAACGTAAAAGCTTCTGAAGGTATAAGTCATCGCGTTCTCACTGCTTCCATTAACGGTGAGACGCCACATTGTCTCGTCAGCATTGTGCCTGGAAGACGAGTAAAAGGATGGAATCTTGTATGTTTTAGAGGACCTTTGCTTCTAATGTAGTGTTCGGAATTCAAAAATGAATGAAAATAGTGGTGAAGTAAAACCTTCCCTTCGGTATTTTTGCTGAGTTGTGGCGATTGTTTACGGAACTATAGAAATTCACACATATAATGCATAGGATAAAATTCGTGCAAATACAAACATACAGGTTCATAGCATTCCAAAGATTCGACTTTACAAGTAATTTTCTGGGTTTCGTAAAAGCTGCAATATCTTAACAGAGAAACGAGCATATAGTATTTAAAGGTCGCAGGTTCAAGTACTGCTCGGTTTGATTTGATTGTTCATTATGTCATAATTTAGGTATTTGGGATAGACTTTTCACTTGGGTTAAAGTAATACTTTGGTATAAAGCTTGCCAAGCTTTATTTTTTATTAATAACAATACCGTTTACTTTGAAGATTGAAGTGTTTCTATATAAATCTTCTTTAACAATAGTAAGACCAACATAAGCTGATTCTGACATCTTTTTAAAAGGAACACCTATTCAAAGAAAATCCTTTATAAAGATAATTCCACGAACACTAGAATTCAAAGAATTGCTCATACACTCTGAAGTGAACGCTCTCTAGAATCAGGTTTTCAATTCACCTTTTGACGCCTAATTTTATAATTAAGTACTTAGTTTTAGTTGACATGTAATAAGATTATTGACAATTTGACATATTTAATAAAATTTCAGTTGTTAGTGTCCTAAAATATATTCAAAGAATAACTCATAATTTCTGAGTAGAAAACAAGAATTGATATTTTCCATTCGAATAAAAAGTTAATTATGATAAAATAAATTCAAAATTATTTATTCCCAACGATACCAATATTACAAAAGCACTTGTATATTAAGTGAGTAGGTATAAAACTAATTTCTTTGAAACTCCTCAGATCTCAAAGGGGTCCAATCACTTAGTTGTTTTAATGTTTTATGAAAGTTTATATCAAAAGTTAGACGTTTTAATGTATGGCTCAAATCCCAAAGAAGATTTCAGTTATAAACACTTAAGTGAAAATAGATACGCGTCGTTTAAGTGAATAAAATTGTTTGGATTTAAAAGTCATCACATCACGATAAAAATAATACCTTTTTTCAAGTGCATTTTTACAGGCGATGAAAGCTTATGTGAAACTTTATCTAAGTTCGTTTTTAATCTTGTTACCATGATAAGTTACGCTCAATCACCGAATTGACTCATGGGCAGAAAAAAGGGACATTTCGCGGATTATGCGTTTTGTAATGCACAATCCGCGAAATCCCTTACGGGGTAGGCAGAGCGTAAAACGCCTATATATACTAACTAATTAGCGTTTTCGCCACGTTTGACAAATATTGAGGGCAATTTCAGATTTAAATGTGTATCGCTCACTATAGTGACAGATTGTCAGTCCTTCGCCTCAGTACACTGTAACCCTCAAAACCCTTTGCTGGTTTTTACAGCATGTTCGGGAGGAGAAGCAGCTGACACTCCAACTCAATTATGGAAGATACAATAAGTACCTATGATAACTTTGACAGATGGTGTAATGTAATGTACCTACTATCCAAAGCTTGGAGTCAGTGAGTATTTTCTTAATTAACCTGGGAAGACTCTAATGTTTTGATAAGTTTTGTACATCATTTTGAAATGCTCTTTGTCAGAAAATCACTCGGCTTGAAATACAAAGCCTTCTGTTATTTAATACAACTGTTATTCGGTACTTTAGTCTCAAATTCTTCTACTTGACTCATTTCGCTTCATTGCGCACATTGACTGAATTATTCAAGGGCAACCCTTTCGGATGGTTCGAAATGAAGCCCTTTTGAAGCCAGTTTCACGGTTCAAGTTAAAACACTCTTTGTAACTGTTAACTGCCCTTTAGTCTAGTGATTTGAGCCATGGGCTCTCAAACTTGATGTCATGGGTTATATTCAATTTCGGATGTTCTAAAAAAAAAAAACACAACTAACATAAAATTGGTGTATTCACACACAGTCCCACAGTCGGTCCTAAGCTAGTTGAGAGTCTATAGGTTCAAATTCTGAATTCACGGTTCATCGGGTCGTCAAATTGACAAAAAAAAACACAACCCACGCACAGAAAGATTAAAATAAGATGGGAAAAGGTTTATGATCCCGATTATAATTATGAGTGGCTTTGTAAGCACAAAAGTGTTCATTATAATTCCACGGGGCTTGAGATGGAAAATGTCAATTTTAGCTGCGTTTGTAAAAGGACGATCGTTTTTCAATGTCTCTTCAAAAACGGTTTTATCGAGTCACGCTGCTGCTGAAAAAGGAGTTGGTATTTTTATGTTCTTTCTTTATTAAGGCTCGTATTTATAAAGCGATCTCAAGATTGAGTGCAATATTAAGTATGGATTTGACAGATCGTTTTGTACTGAAATGACATTTCTGATACAAACTCAAACTCGCTGTCACTCTTGAGAGCTGATTATAAATACGGGCCTAGGTTACCGAACACATTTTAAATGCTAACAATTTTTTTTTAATAAATACACTCACCATGTCAGAGGTTTAAACTAGCCGGGTAAATTAGCTCTGACATCAGGGATAATTCTATCAACAGATAATTAATTATTATTTTTGGTCCGATTTAGTAACAGTGTGACTAACATTATTTCTCGATTTGAAATGCGTGGCAAAAGCGCCATCTTTGACATTGGGTTACCCCTATAATGGACATTCCAAAATATTCCAAAGCATTAGGCATAGGTAATAGGTACTTTAAAAGTACGAGTAGTTACATAATAGCATAAGAACCTAAGATCGTTCACTTCCGGTCAGAAAGTAGTTATCATGAATGTAACATAGTTAGAACAAATCTTTACTACGTGCCCGCAATGTAAGGCTGCGTTCACGGGCTATGAAACTTTATTGATGGCCCTAAGGTGTGTTCTAAAGGTGTGCTAAATAATTTAGTACGAAGAGAATGGGGTTACCGAATGACTATGGGGAAAAATGGGCATTGAAGTAGGCTTTCAAATAAGTTACTATTTTTTTTTATTCCACATTCAAGTCAGGTACGTATCAGCTAAATCGAGTTCATAATCGGGAGTCAGTCATTTTCTTCTTCTTTTTACTTATTTGGCTAATGCAACTGGCAAATCAGCCAGTGTCAATGGCCTCAATTCACACAATCCAGTTACTAATTCTAATTCTTAGTAGCGCTGTCACTTTCTTAACTTTGACATAAGAACAGGATAGCAAACAAATACGTGAGTTTGACATTTCTTATCTGACATAAGAATGCTTAAATTAAGTAAAATTAGTGAGCACGCTCTATGGTCATTCCTTATTTAAAGCACCGTACGTCAATTAAGAATGTCAAAGTCACGTGTTTGTTTGCTATCCTGTTCTTATGTCAACTTTAAGAAAGTGACAGCGCTACTAAGAATTAGAATTAGTAATAGTGCGTCCTGAATTAGCACCAATGCCTTATGAAAAAGAGAAAATAAATGTTCGCCCGCGTTCTAAATTTGAATTATAATGTTTATAAATTAGGAGCGACTCGGATGAAGTCTGAGTCGTGATAGCGTACCTAAGTAGGAACTAAAAATTAGACTGAGTAAGACAGGTGAATTAAAACTGTACATAAAACTAGTATTAAATTTGAGTGACTTTTATAAATACAAGCATAAGTAGGGCAAACTAAGTTTTAATCAAATACGAGCCGGTCATTCTAAACTTTCACATGCCTATCGTCGCAATCCGTATGACTTTCGAAAAACTTGAAATTAGTTAGGTAGGAATTAGGTAGATATCTAGGCTCGTATTTATAAAGTGATCTCAAGATTGAGAGCAGTATTAAGTATGGATTTGACAGGTCGTTTTGTACTGAAATGACATTTATGATACGAACTCAAACTCGCTGTCACTCTTGGGAGCTGATTATAAATACGGGCCCTAGAGACGTTAGTAGATAGACCAGCTCTACTCTGGACTAAACTTTATATTAAACTTTGTTTAGTATGTAAGCCTCTTTCATTTATGTTGCAAATTTTGAAGCACTCTACCTGGAACCTGGAAATACTTCCTAGATTAACTTGCATGGATAGACAGCACTTAAAAATACGTAGGTATCTGCAAAATGTCAATTTGACTGAAACGTCTAAAATTATTATATTTTATTTAAGAATTCGTATAGAAATGAGCCATCGTCAGAATCAAAATTTTTATCGTGTTAAAAAAAAAAAAAGTTCACAATAGTGTTTTCTGTTACGTTCATATTATGGCCCGTTTTTTTTACTACTAGGTATCAAACTGTACAAAAAATTAAGCCAACTGCTGCATTATAACAATAAACCATACAGTAACTTCGTTAACAGTAACGTTATAAACTTTTATTTTTGTTGGCTGAATACAGCGAACTTTTTCTCCGTAAGCCATTAGACAATATTTTTTCTTTTCATTTCTTTTCGATTAAAATGGTGCACTATATTTTTTCCTAACGTTTTGTGGCCAGTACCATTAAGATAACGAGTTATTTTATTACTTTTCAAGAAATAGAATACCTCTTTCTACTTTATCGTATTTTGTGTAGATTTTTTTAAATGTAGAGCCAAGATGGATTACATTTGACATTTCTTAAATGTTCAAGGTGTTATATTTTTACTATGGGTTGAAAACTGTCAAATGTAACCTATTATCCAAACTATAGGTTTATATTTATGGTACTTTACTTTACTTTTTGTGTTTATGCTGTACCGTAATTTTTCTTTTAATTCTTGAGATGCTCTCGCTGTGGAAATAAGTAGATCATCATTATGAGTCCAAGAAGACTGAAATTAAATCTTCAATGTTGAGAACGGTTCACAGTATAGGAAAATCGGTAGTGATTTTTAATTTTTTTTTTTTAGAATTAGATGTTAAGCGGTTGGAAGTCTATTGTTTTCTACTGTTTCAAATTTGAGAGAATATCAAGTTAAATAAGATTTGTCATTTTTTATCAGACGTAATACAGAATAGGTTCAAATCACAACGGCTGTGCCAAGCCCGATGGTGTAGTGGTAAGGGCCGCTGCCTCCTGTGCAGGAGGTCGTGGTTCGAATCCCACCACGTACCAAAGTGTTTTTCGGTTTCTGAATTTTGGCGCTTTTACGGTGAAGGAAAACATCGTGAGTAAACCTGCACACACCTACGAAGAAATTTAAAGGTTGTGTGAGAAGTCGACCAATCCGTACTGGGCCCACGAGGTCGACTAAGTCCCGATCGCCCTAATATGACAACGGCTGTTTATTTGAGAACTTGCAAGCAAAATTCAAAATGTTATGTTATAAAGAGTGCTACTGTCTACACTACTCTCTGAATTTATCTATTAGTTGCCTTTTTTAACACTGGAAGAGATGGACTGATTGTATTCCAACCAACCCAGTATCAAACCAGATTAATCATGTCAAAAAAGTATTCCGACTGATATTTAGGCTCGTATTTATAAATCGATCTCAAGATTGAGAGCAATATTAAGTATGGATTTGACAGGTAATTTTGTACTGAAATGTCATTCCAGTACAAAAATTACCTGTCAAATCCGCACTCAATATCGCTCTCAATCTTGAGATCGCTTTATAAATACGAGCCTTAGTTACCAACACTTGCCTACACTGTGTCCAGCTGCATTAATAATGTAAGTCGTCACACTGTTTCTTCGTTTGCTCCGGACGGACATTTTTTTATTAAAAAATTAACTCTTTCATTTTATCCCGGACAGAGTTGACATTATGGCATTACGAGTATTTTTCTCGCGGTGCATTTTTCACAACCAACGTTATTAAAAAATATTACTTTTTCATCCCATCTATTCAAAAACTACGACTTTAATCGCATATAAGTGCGCCTAAAGTTGATGCTTCTAAGCGACATAGGTACTTTTACTCTACTCTTTGCTAGAGACTGCCCCAGCCGGGTAAAAATGAGATTTTAATCCTCTTTATGAAAATAAGTGCGATTAAAAGAACTTTTAATCGCACTTTTTGAATTTGGAACAACTTTATTTTTTTTCTTGATTTGGCATGACGCGGAACGAAAACAAAATAGTTAGATGTCGAATAAAAATTATGGTATGAATAAACACTGGCTGGTTAGACTGCGCGACGGCTGATTAATAAAAAAAGAAACAAATTGAAAATGCACGAACTACGGCACGTAGGCAGCAAGGTTTTATAGGGAGCCCGTGTTTTTGACTCTTTTTACGAATTATTAAATAATTCTTCTAGCAGTGAAAGTACCTATAACATTCTTATTCTATAATATTTACAGCTGCATGTGTTAGTTAGGCGCCTTTTTTTCTCATAGATGGGGATGAAAAGTAGAGTGTATCACTCGGGAGCAAAAATATTTTTGGCTCGGGCGACGTACTTTGAATCCCTCGCTACGTTCAGGATTCTACTTTAGAATCCCTCGCTACGCTCGGGATTCTACTCTAGAATCCCTCACTTCGCTCTGGATTCAAAAAAGCGCCCTCGCCTTAAAAATATTATTTTACTCCCACGTAATAAAATCTACTATTATAGTATTCTTCATTTAAACAGTCGTTTTCATCTTAAATTCAAATGAAGATTGAGTGGAAACGATTTACTTGGCACGTTGGGCCGGCGTGCAATCTTAGGCCCGTATTTATAATCAGCTCTCAAGAGTGACAGCAAGTTTGAGTTCGTATCAGAAATGTCACTTGAGATCGCTTTATAAATACGAGCCTAAGACATGCATATGCATATTTTAATAATGTATGAAAAAGGACCCTCTGTGCATTCAATCTCTGTTTTAATCGCTTATTCTGATGGACAGACTGACTGACACGACCAGAGAAAATTCAGGCGCAGGACCGACTATTTATACCAGGAGTAAAAAAAAAATTGCTGGTTAAATTTTAGGGTGTGAATCTACCCATCAAACTGAACAACTTTCCCCAAGAAATATAGGTCGAAATATGAAAAAAAAAATTGACCCTAACCCTATAGGGAATCGAACCCAGTACCTCCGGTTCGAGAGCCCAAGGTTCAGGTCGCTAGACCTCTGAAGCAGCTATACTCACTCAATTTCAGTCACAGGTAAACCCATGGGATGAAGCTATACATTTAACTGTAGACATCGAAATTTAATCAGCGCACGCATAATTAATCACATTACGAGCTGAGCGTCATACTCAACGTTTATTATCGTTGCACTTTATAATGTAACTCACTATAATTATAAACGTACTAAATGAGCACAAGTAAGTATTTAAAATGTGTTTGGGAAAGGCAGTGGCCACAAGCTTTCTGGTTGAGATCTTTGCATCGTCGACTCTGGCTCGGTCTTTACTGATCTAGACTGCAGTCAAGCAAGAGTAAGACGTATCGAGAGATAAAAAAATTAGGCAAATAAAATTCTCAACTTCGTATTACATAACAGCTCTCACGATGAGATTGAAAACGTCCATGACACACAAAACCTATATTTATAATCTGCTCTCAAGAGTGACAGCGAGTTTGAGTTCGTATCGGAAATGTCATTTCAGTACAAAATTACCTGTCAAATCCGCACTCAATATTGCTCTCAATCTTGAGATCGCTTTATAAATACGAGCCCTACTGAAAGAATGTTTTGACCTTCACCCAATGCCACATACATATTCCTTAGCCCGTACTTGCTCTAATTTCGTAACACCGCCTCTTTGGCCTCACACCGGAACAGGAAGTCGTCAGTTCGACTCCGGACCGGATATAGCCCATAAAATTGTCCCATACAAGTCGTACAATAGTGATTTAGTTCCGAGGATAGTTCCATGTATGTGATTGGTAAGCATTCACAGAAATAAGTCTGAAAAGTAAATGTACGTTTTTTTTATATTTATAAAATATTAAGATATTTTAGAGGTGTGAACACTAAACTATTGTTTCTTGTTGGGAATTTACATTGCAATTATTAATTAAGGATGATTATTACCTTTTGTTTTTATTTAACTGACAAACGAGTAAATATTTTTAACACAAAACATTTTTTTTATCCAGTCTAGACTACCGTAGGTGCTTCTCCGATTACATTAGGAGAGAGCTTGCCTACGGCAGGGGCAGAATTACAATGCTCAAAATGTTCGCATCAGACTCTGGGACTAAACAAGATACGACTCAATAAAATTTATACACACAGCCACACTAGTCCTGGGAAAAATAGGTAAAAGAAAGAAACTGAATGTTTCTACAGGATCAGACGAGCATAGGCGTAGCTAGGTTTTAGTTTCGGGGGAGGGGGCGATCAACCAATCTGACTTATGTGTTCGAGAGCGACTACAGAACTCCATGTGCAAATAAGCAACACGAGAGTATGTAGAAAAGTATCGCGAGTGAAGCTCCTTTTGTCCGTGTAGGCAACTACTGATCTGCGCGAGTGAGTTTGGTGCCTGCTGGGATTTCGGGGTTTCAACCCCCAAATCCCACCTTGGCCATTCCTATGCCTAGGAGATCCTTCTATCCTTTTGTCCGGGTAGGCAACTAGGTACTAATCTGCGCGAGTGAGTTTGGTCCTGGTGGATTTTCGGGCGGGGGGTTTCAACCCCCATATCCCCCCCTGGCTATTCCTATGCTTAGGATATCCTTCTCCCTCTAGAGAACCATCGCCAACAGTACCTAGATTTATGGTATTAATCTACTTTCTAGCTTTCTTCTGGTTCATATGGAAAGTCTAAAGTGGTAAGACACCTTAGGCTTGCGACTTTCCTTCCCATCGGAGCTTGGCGCCCAGAAACTTCTTCCAGTACCAGTCCAGCCAAAAATTTTGGTTGTCAACTTTGGCAAAGTCTACCCATTCTTCGATACTCATGATCATAAGCATAACATAATATAAGCGTAAATTTTCGTCGATCTGCTGATCTGCCTCTAGATCTAGTGTCTAGACACTTGCCGTCCATATTTAAGTATTGTATGTTTGGTAGGTGGTCACAAATGCCGTGTGTATCAAACTTAAACGAGCCGCATCTCAATAAATCCCAAGATTTGAATAAACTTTTTTACAAGACAGCTGTCAGGTTTACGTCGCGTCGTAAAGACCCGGTATTGTTCTGATACGGGTCTTTATGTCCCTTCGCGGTCGGAGTGAAATTTTGGAGATTTTCTCGGTCTTCTTCTTCTTAGCGAGTGGATTTTCGAGTCGAACGACGACCCGATAAACCCTGGTGTCAGAGTTTTCAAACCGCCTAGTAGCACAGCTATAGGCCTCTGACATGGTTTCAGTATCGACCACTATCAAAGACAGCGACCGGGACCGACGGCTTAACGTGCCCTCCGAAGCACGGAATCTTTTTTCTTTTCGGACAATCAGGTGATTCAGCCTGCAATGTCCTAACCAAACTGGGGAAAACCTTACAAAGTGATAAATTGACACATATCAACTTTGTGTTCCCCCCCTGGGAATCGAACCCAGGACCTCCGGATCGTAAGCCCGCAGCTTAGACCACTAGACCACAGAGGCAGTTAAAGAGGCAGTTATTTTCTCGGTAACTGCTATACATGGTTTTATTCTTGGGTTTCCAAGATGGCTGACGTATAAATTCGTTTCGTATTTGTTTCGGGTTTCCATTTTATGATTTGTTTGGCGAAGATCTTGTTATCGATGTTGTGTTGAATAGGCAGTAAATTGTACTTATTTATTTTAATTCTTTCGTGCGGATTAAGCAATCAAAATAGGCCTTGTGAGACAGCTTAAAAATAAGCTTTTAGCTCCGTGATAACAACGCTCGCAGTATATAAGTTTTCCCGTGGGAATAAGATATTTTCCCACATCAAAAACTTTCTTATGATAAAGCATGTTCTATACACGTAAAAATTACCAGTCATATGTTTTGTAAATTTTATTACTAAACAAAATATTTTATTCTATTAATCAAGAAGAGTCAAGTCCAGAGTCGAAGTAGAGCGTGCTCAATCTAAAAAATAATTTAGGTACTTTGCATTTTTTTTTTGTCTGAATGTTCAACTCTATACCTACTTATTTTCATTTTGCTGACTTTAATAAATTCTTTATGAAAATGTGTTTTGAATCATAAAGAAGCATTTTTCTTTGTTTTTGAATTCTACTTGCAAAGATCTTACAAGACAAGCTTTGACAGAATTTTGATTGCAGCATTATAAAAACTTATATTTATAACGTCTACAAAACATTTTTTTGAAAATATTTCATTATTTTATTTATTCAGTGGCTTTTCGGGTCAATCAACCTGATCAACCCTAGATTCAGATTTTTTAAATCAAATCACATACCTAGTTTTTTTAATCTGATTACATTGGTCAAAATATCCACAAAAGTTAATATTTTTACCGTAAATAATCGCTTAATTCCACCATGACTTTTTAAGGAGTGCGTAGTAAAGTAAGTCTGGCTGAACAAGGACTGCAGTAACTCAATATGTTTTGAGTCTTTGCGGTTGTTTATTACAATTAGATTGTTATGAAGATGCCAGACTACTCGTGACCGTGACCCATGAAACTGTGTTAAAATATCGAAGTAACAATAAATATAATCGCGGTAATAATCCTGTTCAAAATAACAATGGAACGAAGCTCCAAGGATCGTCAGTTCAGCTCCAAAAGAGTTTAAAAAAAGCAAATAGACATCACCACAACCCCAAATGATGGATATTTTTAGATAGAATCAAAACCGCCTGGAGCTTTGTTATCTTATAATAAGGAAAATATTTCGATGTTTAGTTCGCTAAATGAGAGAATTTCTGGTGAAAAACAAAAACATAAATTTAATTAGGCTGCTACAAACGTTACAAACATAAGGGTCATTATGATCCCTAATCACGGTGGTATAAATCTTAATTTTGAAGGTTTGGTATTTTCCTTTGGGTTTTCTTTTCTGATATTATTGTCTAAGGACATTGTAGACATAAGTCGTGTTCTTACTGACAGCAATCTTTACTGTTTTTAAGAGATAATTTCTGCCGTACTAAAACATCGATTTTGTACGGCAAAAATTATCTCATAAAAACGAATGGGGTATACTTCTTCTTAAATTTAAGAGCAGCGCTCTTGTCGGTGAAGCATTCGCCATCGCTCCCGGTCTAATGCCAGTGGTACACCCTATTTTAAAAGTATCTATCGTTAGTTAAGTTGCCTTGCTTGTTACTGTTTAAAATAGTTTTAGTTAAATTGACAGTGAAGAAAAACCACTTTAGAAGCTATAACAGGCTTCCCGCCGCTGTGCCTATATCTCCCTAGAGAGCTGTTTTAATTGTCAAAAGGAATGTCTACTATTCCTATTCATAGTTTGGACCCAAACTTGGCCTGCCATAAAAAATCCATTACAACTTATTTGTCTGCTACCCTTTTGTTTTAAACTCTACTTTGGGCCTATCTTCACTCGTGCTTTTGTATTTAACGTTTTCGAAGCTGCCTGGTATCTCCTTTAAAATCGATCAAAACTAAAATAAGATCGGCATAAAGCGCAGAAGCAGCAAATGTAAACCGAGTATCGTAGAAAGATTTTATAATATTCACCTAGCAAACTTTCATGTTGGACTGGACGCCATCGTTATAAAACAATGTAGAATGTACCAGCTGCTCTCTTCAAATGCATACTGTAATGCGAAGTTGTTTTAGGATTTTGATATAATTTCTCAAACGTGACGAAATCAATTTTTATACCTATTCGTCGGGTCGTTGACGCTATGCCTACTCAATAAATCCCGTGAAACTATTATGTAGTTTTAAAGATACAGATTACACATTAAACAGCGGCAAGCGTCTAGATCACGCAAGTCAATCTCACTCGAAGCAAAACAATCTTTTTGATCTGATCACACACACATATTGACGTGACGTTTACAGGCATTCTCAGGCCACGATACTGAAAATTATATCTGAAAATTACAGATGGCGTAAGTGGACTTTCTGGAATCCATCTAATATTCTGCGGCACTGGTAGCAACACGCCCATTTGGTTGTTCTTGTTTCGAGGAAACTATTAGTGTAACTGCTCGAGTTTCATTGTTGGCCAGAATAAAATTATAACGTATCGTTGCAAATGTTTGCTCATTTTGTTGTTTCTAGTTGTACTCGGTTCTAGTGATAAGTTACAGTTATATGATTTATGACTAAAAGTAAAAGCTATATCAGCATACTTTTAAAATCATACTGAATTAATGAAGTGCCATTGTCGTGACGTTGCCATGCCGTCAAGTGGAAAATCGAGCCATAATATTTTTTTCTCCCATTTGCTAGGGAATAGCTTCATTATTTAAAAAAACGAAACAGTACATTCACTCTTTTCGATCCTCAAGTACGCAGCGGCCAGCAATTTCTCCAAACGACATTAATGACCATTAACGACCTCGGCACGAGGTCTTTAAAGTACACACTAGTATGGATTAGGTGTTTTTAAGTTCACAATATTATTATTTTAAAGGCCGAATGCGCCAATTAAAAAAAAAAAGAATGAACGAATTAATGGAATGTGCTCCTGTCATAGGCGCCATTCTAATTTTAAATTTTACAATATTATGGAGGAATTGCATGTTTAATGTTTATTTTAAGTTTATTGATATTGTTTCCTCGCAAATGAGAGAAAAGTACTGTACTAATCTCAGCCAAAATAGCAATGTATGGTCTCGTTTACATTGGAAGGCCTCGACTGCGTCTCGGCCTTCCAAATTTACTCGACCATATATTGCTTTATTTTTGGCTTCTAAAGTAATGTACTATTATTTTCATACATTATCTCTTCCACGATACCGTGCCATTGCCGTTGCTTAAAAATATAAACAACTGCTTTTAATACAATGGGGATAAAAACGCAAAGCTCAGATGGCGCCACTGTTGAGTGTTCCAAAAGAGACCAATGAGAAAACACAAAACTGACATTGATATTGACATTTTACTGACCAATCACAGGAAAAAGGAACACTCAACAGTGGCGCCATTTAGTTCTCAGTATTTAACCCCATTCGTTCAATTTCAACACATCAAAATATAAAATAAGTACTCAACACCACAAGGTTATTTTTTTTTTCCACATTTTTTAGAGACTTCATTCCGCCCTCTTCCCCTCTTTAATTTAGAATGACTAATTAAGGACAAGTAGCTGCGCGCTCTCCGCTAACTGACTCCGTTAAGTAAAGTTGAGGCAGTTTAATATCTTTATTACTTGTCACATTTTGCGAAGTGATAAAGGAAAAATAGTATGAAAAGTGTCACAAGATAGAAAAACTTTAATTAATTTGGGGTTGAGGAGGAAAAGGGATCATCCTTCTCTTAGTTAGAGTTACTGTTTATAATTGGCCTCGATTCACGCCGTCCAGTTACTAATTCTAATTCTTAGTAGCGCTGTCACTTTCTTATATTTGACATAAGAACAGGATAGCAACTAAACACATGACTTTGACATTCCTAATCTGACATTAAATTGCTTAAATTTGACATTAGATTGCTTATTTAACGTAAAATAAGGAACATGCTCTATGTTCGGTTCTTATTTAAAGCAGCTTATGGCCTCGATTCACGCCGTCCAGTTACTAATTCTAATTCTTAGTATTGCTGTCACTTTTTTATATTTGACATAAGAACAGGATAGCAAATAAACACATGACTTTGACATTCCTTAATCTGACATAAGACTGCTTAAATTGCGTAAAATTAGTGAGCACACTCTATGGTCATTCCTTATTTAAAGCGCCGTACGTCAAATTAGGAATGTCAAAGTCACGTGTTTGTTTGCTATCCTGTTCTTATGTCAAATTTAAGAAAGTGATAGCGCTACTAAGAATTAGAATTAGTAATAGTGCATCCTGAATTAGCACCAATGTCAAATTAGGAACGTCAAACACATGTGTTTATTTGCTATCCTGTTCTTATGTCAAAGTAAAGAAAGTGACAGCGCTATCTTAAAATTAGTTAAGAATGGGGCGGCCAGAATCGAGGGCAATGTAGGTATCAAAGTGTGTGCTGATACGGGGTGTAAGGAACAGCTTCCCACAAACTGATAGGGGTCGCTCAGTCAACGAAACTGAACAACTTAACCCAGGATATTTCTCAGCAAATGAATTTGAACTTCCCATACTTACAAAATGACCACCTCGATCGGACAATTTGTACGGAAAATCCATTTTTTCATTTCAGAGAATTTCCTGATGAAAGTTGATCAGTTTTGTTGACTGAGATCATCAGATCAGGGGGCCTACGATGCGTACTGTAGACTTCGTTTTATCTACACGTTATCTGTTTCGTTGCGCACTTCACAACGGTAAAGGACATGGTATTAATCATAGTGAAGTTTGCAACAAGTGTAGATAAATCGAAGTCTACAGTGCGCATCATAGCCCTGCAGATATCAGTTTGCGAGAAGCTGTCCCTTACACCCGGCAACAGTTTTTGTTATCTCGAGTGAAAAAAAAAACATACCTAATCACTTGAGGTGCCGAGTTAAGTAGCATCAACTCATGTAAAAACCCCATGGTAAAAACTCCAAAACCATGGTTCATCATATTTTGTATAAATTAGCAATAATATTTTGTAGTAATTAATTTTATTATTAGGAAATGGGGAGCAGCAGCAGTGTTTTCCTCTGTCTTGTATTGTAGTAATATATTTTTTTCTCTTTTTCACATAACTTTGTATTAATTACGCAAACTATATTTTTATTCTCGTTGAAGCAAAACTAACACAACAACTGAAATAAAACCACATGGCTTATGAAACTGAAAATATAAACATTCATACTTTTATGATGAGAACTCACTGCCGACGGAAGCGAGTGCAGTGACAAATAGTCCCACCTGAGAAGCACGCAGTAAAACCACAGTGAAACAGGCTGGTATTTCCTTAACAGTAGGTAACTTACTAGTAACGTAACTAAGGCCCGTATTTATAATCAGCTCTCAAGAGGGACAGCGAGTTTGAGTTCGTATCAGAAATGTCATTCCGGTACAAAATTACCTGTCAAATCCGCACTCAATATTGCTCTCAATCTTGAGATGGCTTTATAAATACGAGCCTAAGGTATTAGCGGCGCCCAACATAGCGATAATAAAATGGCGCGCGCCTCTCACAAAATATGCAAAGGTTAAATTATACAAAGAAATATTCACTTTAATAGTTGTTTATCGTCGGTAATTTGAAACAAATTTCGGCAAATCTAGACTAAAATGATCAACTGTCATTTTCTATCCTTATAGCTGTGCTATAAGGGAACGGTAATAATTTTAGTTGGGATTAAGTTTGAAGAAATTTTACGTAGTCTAGGGTTATAAACGAATACAATTTAAATTAAAAAGAAACAGTGTCATAACTAGAAAGTATCCGTATTGTTATAAAAGTAGTAAGCGCTGTTTATGTCACGGAATAACCGCGTTTTGTTATGCCAACGAAGTCATACTGGGGATCTGGATTGCTTTGTCTTCGTGCGGTGTCGTATAAAATGTTATTTTGAAGCCGCTAACGCCGTCTGCAATATTACTTAGTTTTGCTTAGTTGCATAGATGCTGGATTAAACATAGAATGTACCAGTTGCTTTTCTTCCTTGGCTTATTTTAAAAGTCATTTGAGATCCAGGGCTTTGGTGTAGGTATAGGCAAAAGGCTGACATGATAAGCGACCAATAACAGCCAGTCTGTTCTTTCTAATATTATAATCTGAAACATTTGAACTCAAAAATTGTCAGACGTGGCGTAATGACCTTTGTTTAGGTCATTTACGCTCTGCTAGGGTAGGCAAAGCAAGGATAAAGGCGTGATTATTTGTAACAGCGTTTCTTTATTTAATAAAACTGCTACTGAACGACTATATTGCTAACGGGGTACGCATTTCAACAACGGCCTTTCACTAAAAATTTAAAATCTTAGTGTATTTTTTTATATATTTTATAAGATCTTAAGCTAAGAATTGCTGTCTATTTTGTATCTATTGAAGCAAACTTAAATAAATTTTATGTTACCTATTCAGATTTCAATATTCGGATAAGATAAACGAAATCAAACGTTCCATTCCAAGTTATATTCGCAAGTTTCTGTATTTTATATCAGCAATCGAGTTTTATGCGAAAACGAAAGGTAACATTGCGGAAAATGTGTTTCGAAAAAATGTATTTCGAAGAAAGAAACAATTTTTGAAATAATTTATTTCAAAAATTGTTTGTAATTTTGTTCATATTTTTAAGGTTTTAACATTTTTCGTTTTAACATCGATTGATTTAAAAGAATCTATATAATCAGATCGCACTGTACTCACTCACCAAACACAGGTAGTAAAATTAATTGGGAATATTTTCGAAAAATTTTGGCTGTTCCATACAAAATTACCACCTCGATCAGACAATTAGTACGAGAAAGCAAAAAAAAACAAAAAAACATTCCCTGATAGAAAATCCTGGTAAATTTGTTCAGTTTTGTTGACGTACATCATATAGGAGTCCCTTTTCCTTTTCTAGAAGACCTCACCCCCTTTTCTTTCATAGACTTCACTCAAACTCCGTGACCGCGTGGTTCTCTGATGGTGGTGATTAATTCCCTGACGATGAGGCCCTAACGAGCGTTGGATATTAATGGGGAATCTTGAGAGTTGAAGCAAGTTGCTTGTTGGCAAGTTTATTAGTCTTGAATTCCTTAACTGTTAAAGACTGAGTACATTTATGGTACAGCATGGTTATATATAAATTTTTCTCCTGTACAAAAATGATCACTTTTTATAAACCCCTACTTTTCGTGAATGTCTCTATCGTTGGTCGACCTTGTAAGTTTTTCAACCTAATTATGTCATTGTATTTGATTGCTCTGTCAGAGTTTATGAAAACCACTTTCAAACAGACAAGACGTATCCTCCTTGCAGCTCTTGCAAGCACCTGACGGTACCTAAGTGACAATTCAGAGGACAGAAATCTTCACTCTAACCACATCATTTATTTGAATAGTGTCAATAATATTCCAGTATTTTAATAACGTATTTTTTATCTCAAACGCTTACACACCTGGCGAAAGCCGGTTAGCGTCTAGAAACTTCTCGAATCAATTCGAAACTTCTTGAATATGTGGAAACTTGTGCTTCACAACTCGCCGAGTCGTTGTTTAAATCCAACAGTTTTGTTCCAAATTTGAATTCAATTGTCGTTCCAGCTTTCAATCCTTTGAGATGCTTTTGAAGAGTTTGCCAGCCAGTTTTGTTTTTAACGTTGTTGTATTTGGAATATTGCAAGCTATAAAAACTCCTTGTAATACGTAAGTTATTGGTCTAGTAATGGTCTAGTAAGTTATTGGTAAGAAAAAAAAAGACTGCGCGTGAGTTCCCAAACTGTTTTGCAGTCTGAAAATATGATGATGAAATTCTATTCCTTTAATAAAACATTATCTATATTCATTAACTGATAGCAAATATTACAGTGTATTATGTTTCCATTCATTGATGCCCTCGACTCTGGCCGCCACATTCTTAACTAATTTTAAGATAGCGCTGTCACTTTCTTTATTTTGACATAAGAACAGGATAGCAAATAAACACGAGTGTTTGACGTTCCTAATTTGACATAAGCTGCTTTAAATAAGAACTGAGCATAGAGCATGTTCCTTGTTTTACGTTAAATAAGCAATCTAATGTCAAATTTAAGCAATTTAATGTCAGATTAGGAATGTCAAAGTCATGTGTTTATTTGCTATCCTGTTCTTATGTCAAATATAAGAAAGTGACAGCGCTACTAAAAATTAGAATTAGTAACTGGACGGCCTGAATCGAGGCCATGTATAATGTTATGTTACGCAAAATGCAAAAATGTAACTAAGTACCTAAATTACCCTCTTTGACAGGAACTGGCATTCTACTTAATTCTGAATTCATACCACGTCTCTCATTATTCAGTCGCTGAAATTAGCAAACTCGTTTGTAGGTTAAGCGTCTAAATGAGTAAAACTTAATTCAAATCACATCAAAACACGATTAAGGTTTAAAAAAAAGTGTCAACAACAATGGGGTTAAAAACTGAGAACTAAATGGCGCCACTGTTGAGTGTTCCTTTTTCCTGTGATTGGTCAGTAATCTGTCAATATCAATGTCAGTTTTGTGTCTTCTCATTGGTCTCTTTTGGAACACTCAACAGTGGCGCCATCTGCAATTAGCTTTGCGTTTTTATCCCTTCGATTTGCCTGATAACCTGCTACTACAACATAGTCAGTCAGTCTTATCTTATCTGAAATACCCGTCACTTTCCATCTTGAGCAAACAGAAAAGGATGATGGCAGTATACTACACATAGACTTATTATAAATCTGTCACTTCCGAAATCTATGGACAGTTACGTCAAATTAAGTCGTGATGTGAAAGGGTCCCGACTAAAATGAGTTTCGTTTCGTGCATTCAATCTATGTGAGAGTTTTATAAGAAGTCCGTCTGTACTGACATCCTTTTCTGTTCGCTCGAGATGGAAAGTGACAGAACTAAACTTAAATAAGTTACGTTGGTTCTGTAACCGAATCGGCAGTAATGATTAAGTGAAATTTTATTACAGCAAATACTTAGTCATGTCTGGAAAACATATTTACCTTTAATGCGACGACAAATTCACACGCTTATACACGCGTAGCGCTCGAGATTTTCAAAAATAGACACCAAGTAAATCTCAAAACAGGATCTTAAATATCTCATAAAACAAAAAGTCGAATTTTGTTTGACCTAATTTTACTTCGAAATTAATGTACTTCAGAATAGTAATGGGAGAAACATTAAATTCAAATCACATCAAAATTCGGCGAAACAAAACAGGAACGAAACAGTCCGACTGGGAAGTTCCTACACTTTTGGCAAGAGAAAGCGTTCACGGAAATATGGTGCAAGTGGAAAGATTACAGCCTTTTTCATGATTTTGTAGGTTAAAACAGTCAAGGAACATGGCTAGTGTAACAACATATGGCAATGGCGCTCTGTTAACGCGTGCTTTCCGAAGTTTGAATCTATTGATACGGGCCACGATTCGGCGTAAACAAGATTTAACTGAAATAAAACTATATATATATATTATAATCCTGTCACATATAACTCTAATCCTGTCAGAACTCTAACCGCACCGCTTTTTTACCCTTGTTCTATGCAAGCGTGAAAGAGTCTATGGCCTTTCTGATAAGTTTCATGGTGGCAAAGGGAGGACAACTTTGCGGATGTCATGCCTAACAGCTGCTCACAGAGAGTTGGATTCCGTTCCGTTTCAACAAGCTAAGCTCACAAGAGCAAAGCTCTCATAAAGCTTGTTCTATGCTCTAGCTTTTTAACTTACACCACCCCCCTGAAAACACTGGCCTTTTTGGACCCGGTCCAGAATTGACCGATTATAAAATCTATAAAAACGAATACTTGCTTGTGGTCCAGCAGTTTGGACTGTTCTCCCTTGGAATCCTATTCAGTTTATTTTCGGGTTTAATAGAATCGTACATTTGAATTCATTTGGTCATTGACAAGTAGTTTTCCGAATCACCGTTTTCGATAATTTGTTTTATTCTTATTGTTTAGAGGTAACCGAGATTCCACCCAGAAGTATTGCAGAAGTATTATCACTTCTGTAGGTCTGCTGTAAGAAATTTCTTTTTAGAAATAAGCAGTGCCTGTTGTGTCCTTGCTTCTTATGTCCTGTTTTTATGTTTTGTGTATAATAAATTGGTAAATAAATAAACAGATAAATAAGATTCAAAGGCACTCCTTTGTCACATGCTAGAAACAGTATTTCAGGCTAATGTGTAACCTCGCCCTATCGTCCAATCTATCTCTGTCACCAAATAATCTAGGAGCATAGTCAGGAACGAACCCATATGGCCATATGAAAATAAAAAAGATCGACAGAATAGACCTTCAAGTAGTTTTGATTCAGCAATTTTAACGAAAATACGTGGCTTCATTGCCAAATTGGGCAGGTAATATACCTCAATGCAGTTCCGGTATTTTGATGATAATGTCTTAGCTGGCCCAGATATAATATCTTTAAGTATCTTTAAGTATACGGTTAAGTATCTATAAGCCTGGATGGTGTAGTGGATAGGGCCGCGGTCTTCTGTGCAGGAGATGGTGGTTCGTATCCCACCAGGTACCAATGTGTTTTTCTGTTTTCGAAATCATATGTATGTTTATTCGGCGCTTTTACGGTGAAGGAAAACATCGTGAGGAAACCTGCACACACCGAAGAAATTCAAAGGTTGTGTGTAACCTAATCTGGGATTGGGTCTGGTTTCCCTTCTGGGTTGCGGAGGTCAGATGGCAGTCGTTCTGTGTAAAAACCAGTACCTTCGTTCAATCCCCTAGATTAGGTAGCCGACCCCGTGGAATACGGGAAAAAGGCTAGGAAGATGACTTGACAACTGACAAAAAGAGCCACTGTTCAGTGAGTGCCTTCTTACTTACGCAAAAAAAAAGCTTTACATAGTGAAATGTGTGTATAATGTAGGTATCTCTGAGTGTGAGGCACGTCGACTACACTCTCAAGGGGGCATCCGGCTGCCAGCGGAAATTAACACCTGAACCAGCTTTCTTTCCTCAACTGAAAATGAGCACATCTTTCCCTGTAAACATACGAGTATCAGGTATCTGCGCTCATTGCGTCCCTATGCATCTTCTATCGCATATACCATGGGGAGTGCTCTGAAGAATTGTTCGATTTCATACCTGCTGCAGAATTTCACCACCGAACTACTCGCAACAAACTGAAATTCCATCCGTTTCACCTGGATGATTGACAGTCTACCACCCAACGTTTCATAAGAAACTTCCTACTACGCATTACTACACTGTGGAATCAGTTATCCGGGTTGTCAGCCCATCGCCTAAATTGCAATACACTGAAACCTTCGAATCCCTTAGCTGGTTTTTACAGCATGCCCGGGAGGGGATGCAGCTGGCATATTTTAAGTTTTTCTATCACTCCCAGTCCAGCATGGAAGTTCTACCAAGTGAAAAAACGAACTTTATTCAAACTGGCAATGTAAAGCAAAGCTTCGAATCCAGAATGCGTGACTGTTTCTTTTCCTGGGTTTTCGGCAAAGAGTGATTAGTTTCATTCGATTTGGGTGCGGTAGAGGTCTATTCAATTAGTCGACACACTTCTTAGAGGACCCCATTGTAATTGAATTTCGGGTCAAAAAAAGGTGGTATCTAACAATGCGATTGTTAGAGGAATTAGGTGAAACCTTTTCAGTGATATACTCCCGAATCTAGACAATTTTTGCTTTAGATTTGCGATAAAGACACCAATTTATAGATTATTCTTGACAGTTCAAGATTTCGCTCGGCAAGATCGATAATATTTATGTTATGGTGAGATCAAACCTACATTACTTCTACTACATCTACTTAGGAGACAGGGTCACTAACTACTGAGCTATCGGGCTAGACAAACATACTCCAAACAATGCAAGCAAACTAACTTTACAGAATTAAACAATAAATTCGTTTTGCTCAAATCCGCCTATAGAGAGCTCACAACTGCTAACAAAGTTGCAGCCAGTTTTAGTTGCGTCAGAGTAATGTCGTTGAAGACTTAGCTTAATACCTTTGAAGCCTTTGAATTGAAGACTAGGCTGCATGGGCGAAAGCTATTTGCCTTCCCATACGAATGGGGGAACTAAAAAAAATATCTATACAGGGTCTCAAAAAAGTATAGTGACTTTTTACACCATATAAATATCGTTGATGGTTTACGTCATTGATGGTTTTATTTTCTGGCATCCGGCGAACCCATGCATTTATGTCTATAAGTGGCAGTTTATAAAATCTAAAATGTCCCACCACGGAATGAACTTTGCTGGTACCAAATAAATATGAAAGAAAGAAAAAAATAAATTTGCTGGACATAATTATCAAGTTTCTAAGGAGAGAGGAAACGATTTTTTTTTTATGTAAGTAGGTGGTACATGAATAGTGTTTCGCTTGCATGAGGGTGAAAAATCATCCTGTGTACAGTTTATGCGTTAGTCTATCGAAGCGACAGTCTAACATTGTGCTCTCAAACTTTGTCGCGTAGCATATTCCCAGAATACACAAATGTAGTAGTACTTTACTAAGAGAAATCATCATCTGTGAATAGGTAGGTACAGAAATAATTTTCTGAATCGACACAAAAAATTCTGCTATAAACATTCCGTGCCTCGACCGCATAAAACTCACCGAATAAAAAAAAAATCATGATAAACTATTTCCCGTGATATTGTAAACCAAGTTCGCGTGCATTTTATTTAAAAACGTTATGCTCTACAAAGTTATTACACATTCAACGTAATTGCTCAAGTTGTTGTACAACGAGCCAAATAGCTGTAGGCAGCGAGCCACTTTAAAATATAGGTGCAAACTAACTATATTATGAACTATTCGAACAGTTAGGGCCTTTTACAATTATAAATGAGTGATCGTACAGATATGAATTAATGTCTCAATTCAGACGAACACATTTATAATAAGGTGCTAATTCAGGAAAAAGCTTTTTTAAACAAACCTACATAAAGTTGCGCTCGAAATACACATGCAGCTTCTTACCTCAAGAATCAGGCTTGCCATAACGAGGAGCTGAAGTATACGTAACTTACTGACATTCATAATACTGTCCTCGAAATTGATCCTTTGCCCACGTCACAAAATTATAGACATAGAGTTTTAGCATGAATCGTAAGAATAAAAATAAGGTAACACCTTTACTGCGATAAAAGAACATGATTACGAGAAAAGGTTTAAGATTTGTACATCTGTCTGAAAACTAGTAATTTATAAAATGAACTTTTGATTGAAAACAGTACCTACCTAATTCAAATGTTCCCATTCCAGTACAAAAACAACTTATGTCGCGTCATCTAAAAGCCCTCACTTAAGTTATAAGCTATACAAATTGCTCCGTTTAATGGGAAAAGTTAAAACAATTTGTGAGTCTGTGTGTTAATGGTCATGACGTTTTCATTTCCCCCCGGAATCGAGTTTGCTACCCGGCCCCCGAGGGCCGCGGGAAAGTGAGACCGGAATATTGAGATGCAGAATAGGTACGAGAAATGAGAATGCCTCACTTACCGAATACTGGAAAAACTTGAAATAACTACTGTTTTATTAATCGTCATTATGGCTCGTATTTATAAAGCGATCTCAAGATTGAGAGTAATATTGAGTGCGGATTTGACAGTTAATTTTGCACTGGAATGACATTTCTGATACGAACTCAAACTCGCTGTCACTCTTGAGAGCTGATTATAAATACGGGCCTCAGACGACGTTTGGTTGGCGGATGTCGTATACGACCGAAGATTCGGCCGCCTAAAGTTCATGCACCGAAGGTTCCGCCGCCGAAGGTTATACAGGTGTGTTACTGCCCCTATTGACTCCCACGCCCCCTCTAATTATCCCCCTGAACTATAACACAATTTCCCGATGACCTGTTTTAATGTAGATGCGTAGTTAGTTCCCACCAGTGCGTAAATTCACGCCACACTATGGAGTTGAGATCTAATTATAATATTGTCTCCCTAATTAGTTAGGTCAGTGCTGTACAGATTATATTCAGATATTGTATAGATAGATATACTGCTGATACTGCTGATATGAATCCATAAATGTTTTGTGTACTTACTCGTAATTTAAATGAAATATTGACAGATAGAACTTGACTTAGGCTCGTATTTATAAAGCGATCTCAAGATTGAGAGCAATATTAAGTATGGATTTGACAGGTCGTTTTGTACTGAAATGACATTTCTGATACGAACTCAAACTAGCTGTCACTCTTGAGTGCTGTTTATAAATACGGGCCAACAATACAAGGCATTACGGGGAAAGTACCTACCTCAAATCTACGGAATTTTTTCAACTATTTTCAAATATAGAGTGAACAGGGGTCTTCTGACTCTATTTTTGTCACCTATGACCTAAACTACAGTGAAAAGATTTCTAAAAAAAAAATTGAAACAGAATCTGTTTCACTACCCTCTACTGATCTAGTCCTCTATCTTACAAATAAAGAAATTACGACCCCAAACAGCATTTTAGTCGTATGGAAACGTGACCTCGCCTTTCGAATTTATTATCATCCCCTATATAACTTATAGTTATACTAAATAAATAACCATCTTTGGAATAGGTTCTTAAGTGATTTATTCCGACCATTTCCACATATTCTGTACTAACATTATGGAACGAGGGATAAAAATATCCTTTTTCTCGAAATGGTTTCCTGGGATATTACAGACGAAAAAGGCTTGACCAGCGGGTGAGCCTGCAGTGCTAAAAGCTAATAAGTCTTCTTCTTGTCATGTGGGTTTCTAGTCGAACGACCCGATGAACCCTAGTCTCAGAGTTTTTAAACCGCCTAGTAGCACAGCTTCTGACATGGTTTGTGTTACGACCACTATTTTGACAGCGACCGGGACCGACGGCTTAACGTGCCCTCCGAAGCACGGTATTTTTTTTTTCCAGACAATCAGGTGATTCAGCCTGCATTGTCTTAGCCAAACTGGTGAAAATCTTACAAAGTGATAAATTAACAAATATCAACTCCCGGATCATGAACCCATGACTCAGACCACTAGGCCACGGAGCTAGTAGGTTTTATTTAACTTTGGTATCGGAAGAAGCATATTTAGTAATTGGTTTCTTATTAATATTTGTTCAGAAAATATTTATGTTTGTACTAAAGTGTACCTATGTAAGTTATGAACACAAATACTACAACTCAATTAGCCTTACAAGGAAAACGTGACAATACGTAACCCATTAGAGCTGCACATTGATCATAGAAATAGCAAGAAACGACTGTAGCAAAGATTTTTATTATTAAACATCAAGAAAATTCAAGGCCCTAGATCACGCGGCAGACCGAAACAGCGCTGGCTAGAGGTCGTGAAAGCGGATATGGAAGAGAACGATCTTACAACCAGCGGATGCCGAAGACCGGGTAAAATGGAATAGAAAAAGACGGAAAGCGGACCCTAGCATTAGGCAGGGAAACCTTAGGCAGAAGAAGAAACTTCAAGCAAATTCGGAAGCTTGGCTCGATGGCCTGAAGCAGAAGAGACTTCGTGCAGCACAAGAACCGTGTTCAGACTCAGGCTTCACCTGTAATCTTTGTGGCAGGAAGTGCCGAGCTGCAATTGGACTCTACAGCCATAGAAAAAGTAGCCCCGCATCTCCGACGGCGCACAAACCTCTTCCCAATGAATTGACGCTGCAACAATCATCTGATCAAGATGTCGTGGCCAATGATGATGAGAGCGCTATCGACTTCGCTTGCTATGTTTTCAGGCCATATTTTGTCGACTCAACAACCAATTTAATAGAAAAAGAAGCCCATCTCCTAAACTAAACTGAACAATACCATAATCTTGGGAGTTGAAACTCTTTAAGTATAGGCTTTTACAATATGCTCCGAAACAGCTTCAGCTGGAACTTAGGATGTTTTTCTATTACTCCTAGTCCATAACAGAAGTAAAAGATACACTTCACGGCATTTCCACTATTTATTAACCCATATCTGATACCGTTACAACTATTCCGGGCACGTAGAGCGTCAATAAGGGGAATCAACCCGCTATTATGTGCGTAGTTCTCGGGAGGACTCGATACAATCCTTGGACTTAGGTTAGTTAGTAGAATAGGGTCAAGATAAATGAAATAAATAATCCAAACTTGACCCAACAATAAACAGTCATTATAGACCTCTAATTTTTCATCACTGTTATCAACAACGGACCACTTAATTAGCTCTAATATGCACGGGCCTCCCCTATCGAGGGGTCATTGCTATACTCGCACCTTGGGACGCAGTGCAAGAAGTAAGATTTACACTGTCTTTTCCTGAATTGTCTTTAGACAGTTTTTAGTGAAAAGGAAATTATTATAAAATATCACATTATATTTTTTTTCGGGTCGATTAACTTGAAACCCACACGACAAGAACATCTTATATTTTCTTGCCAAAACTCCCTCGACTTCCCTAGGACCCAAAGTATATATTTTTCAAACGCTATATTTGTCCCTCCCACACTCGATACTTCCAACAGATACGCAAAATGAAAAATGGCGTCTATAACTTACAGCTTTTCAGGAGCACGTGAAATGTGGTCATTTTGCATGCAAAGATAGCGCAGATAGGATCATATTTGTATGAGATATTACTGAAGTTCTACCTAATAACGGGCGTATCTTTTTGCATTCTCGTTACAGATAGTGATGTACCTAATCATTGGGGAGGATAACTAAGTATAAATTCCAAATATACCTACTCGTAAAAGTGTAGGTACATTTATTATACCTACAATTTATTGTTAATATTCATCTTTACCAACCACCAGATCACTATATTACAACTTTTTATTTTCTCAACAATCTCAACTTGGTATTTTCTTAATAAAACATACCGTACGTACACACTAACTTCTAAAATCTAATATTCGCAAAATATTTTTTTGTTGTTGAAAAAACGTACAAAATATTATTTTCAAAAATGTTATCGTTTCTGAAAATAATAATTCTGATATCTGATCGAAAAATCTATTCAGGCAATAGAATAGTCGAAGTAAATGTGTAGTTTTTCAATGAATAAATGAATTTGTAATATCTGAATAGTTTACTACCACTATTAATTTTTTTGCTTCAGAAATGGCCTGAGGGTAATTTTCCAATTTCTACACCAAACTAGATAGCAGAGGAAACCTAGAACATTCTCTATCGATATTTTTTAAAGTGTGAGGTTATTTTTAATGTAAAGTGTTCCGTATTATTTCGTCAGATTAAGCGAAATATCATTTATGAACTTTAAGTGGAGCCATATCTACGATCGCTAATGGGGGTTTTAAATTAGCTCATTCCGGAGAAAATTTTCAGTTTCGAACTAGATGGCGTTAGGTGCGGCTAAAATTTTGATTATAAATAATTTATATTATAAATTAACTATAAAACAAGGTGTTTGCATTTAGCAAGCGACCACAAGCTAGGATAGTACATTCTATCCTAGAAAATCTTCACGCATGCTTTTGACCTAAAAATTGACAAAAAGTAGTAGAAATTCTTTAACGCCAAAGAATCACTCCTTAGGATACAATTCTAGAATAACTTTGTTAGACCCAATGAATGTCGACCCCTAAAAATATGAAGTAGGGACTACACAATAGGCATTGTTGGCCGAGTGATTGCTTGCCCCATATAATAATATGGGTACTGGGTACGGTTGGCAGAAGAAAGATTGCACTCACAAATTGTATCAGAGGTTTTGTAAAGCTTAATAAATACTCGACTTTCCTACTAGTCAAATCAGCAACTTTTTATGAAAATGTCAAAAACGCTTTTTGCATGAAAATGTTGGTTATGACGTCGCTCCTCCTGCAAATACTCAAATACTCAAATCAGTAACTTCTATATTTATAACTCGATTATTAAATCTGAGTGTGCATTTTTTTTAAAATAGTGAATGAGATCCACAGTATTTCAGCCATCAGATTTAAGTATAAACGTTTTGAATTTTTTTAGCCATCCAGTCAACATGCCTATTGGACCTCTGCCAGTTTAGTTAAAGTTTGGATTAAGGTTTTGACGTCTTTGTTTCTGAAAATTGATTTTATTGGGATCGAGTTCTTTTGAAAATGTAAGCCAAAGTTATTGGATACAAGTCAATTGCATTATTTCTTTGATCACACTTGTACTGTGAATAACATTCGTTTTATCCAATTTATGTTTAAGTATTTGTATGAAAATGCAAGTCATATTTTAACAGACGGTTAGATAAAATCAATGGGTAGGGAGGCCTTAACCTAAAAAGAATATGTACACACAAACGTAAAAAAAACATAATAAATTAATTATCTAGCCAACTCAACTTACTGCTGAAAAGAGAGCAAAATTCCTACGTATTATTCGATGAAATCAAAGAAATTATTTTTTCGATGACAAAAATATTTGATCTTATTTTCTTTCGTCGAAAGTATCAACATCCAATCAGAAGGTGATTTTAGAATATTTTTTCCGATGCGGTATTAATTCTATTATAGCTTTATTGAATATTACTTATCAGAGCAGAGAAAATCAATGAAAATATGTGACCTTCTTTTTAAGAAATCGACCCATTATTTTTTATTTAATATTATAATGTTTTTTCTTAGAAATTAAGTATTACTTCCAAGTTCCTAGCAAAACATGTTTTTTGTTATTTAATTTTTCATGAACGTAGGTTTAAACAAACAACACAATACTTTTTAAATCTAGCTCCATAATAAATAAATAGCTATAGCTTTTATTTTAATAAACTTAAGATTTATTTTTTAAAAGCCAAAGTAAACAAAAAAACGTTAATACAGACATAGTAGAATACCGCAGGCTGATTTTGGTGATTTGGCTGATATAAAAAAAATAAGCGAGGTAGTGTCAAAGAGCTCATGAATGCATAACGAAGTGGCTTCAAGATCAAGAGACGAAAGAAAGAAAACAGAAAAATAACAGTGTATTCATTGCGAACATTTGAATAATTTGACCTCTTTTATTTCTAATATTAAATATTGAAATAAAAATCAAGATGCTGTTTTACTGAAGGTCTTTATGTAGATTTTTAAGTACTACATAAAGATGTCAGTGACTCTGATCTAGATATGGCGAATCACTGAAAAAAATACTAGAGTAATGTGTTTATGGCAATAATGTTAAAAATTAAATGAATCAAGTTACTTGATAACCACTACCAAGTTCCTTATAATTTCAATCAATAGAATAATTGATCTTAACATTAACTTGATTGTCTCAATCATATTACTTGATGTGCTCGTATGTAAACAAGTTCCTTGATAGACTAATAAAAATATTCGTGAAACGGTACTACTAACATGAAAACTAAAACTTTTTAAACAAAATTTTTAGTGGCTGTAGGTCAAATTTCCGCTTGCGTAAAATTTTCGGATACTAATATAAAATGTATTTTTGTTATTTTGAAGACATTAGTGTCGTGTGTTCAAACCTTTCGATAAAAGCTAATCCATCACTAATATGAGAACCAGCCCCAGCGCCGACTGCAACGCCACCTGTCATGCTGTCAGCGCGGGCGCAGCGAGCAGCGCACCGCAGTCGAAAGTCGCATTTGACGCGCGGTGTGTCTTTCATCTCTCCTGATGAAGATCCTCGTATAGGGTCGAAAAGTTGAGGTGAATACCTATATCAAAGCATACATATTTCATAAATATATAATAAATATGAATAACTCTTGTTCATCGTTTAGTAATAAAATATTTTGAAGACCTTTATAAAATGCTCTGTGCATGTAGACTAAAACCAATGAAATGTATTTACAAAGTAGTCAATATCCCTTGGGACTTGGTTTAACCGGGAGTGTCAACAGAAGTATAGAGGTCGTGTTGTGTACTACCAACAAATATACTGACGGAAATTGAATTAGAAAAGGGACGTAGAGAAGAACCACGAATCTGAAGAGATCTTGGATCCATTATTTATGTTTGGTATTAGTATTTTGTGTTTATATTAAGGTGTGTAGGTACGTTAAGCGTGAAAGGCTCTATGGCCTTTCAGATGAATGTTGAAGAACATGAAACACATCGTTTCGTCGTTTTATGACCACTGTTTCGTCTTCATTTCGACTCTTCAGATGCAAATTAATGTGTGTGTCATAAATAAATACACAAACACACGCAAAGAACACACAAACCAAAATATTTAAATACTGATGCGAGTGGTTTGCTCTTGTAAACTTAGGCACGTATTTATAAAGCGATCTCAAGATTGAGAGCAATATTGAGTGAGGATTTGACAGGTAATTTTGTACTGGAATGACATTTCTGATACGAACTCAAACTGATTATAAATACGGGCCTTAGCCTGTTAGAATGGAACGGAATCCAACTCTTTAGGAGCAGCCCTTGGGCATGTTCTTCGAGGCTCATCAGAAAGGCCATAGAGCCTTTCACGCTAGACTGTATACGGCCGTGGACCAAAAATACCGAGTTTCCGGAAATAATTTTCTGTTGAAAGTTATTCAGATTCGTTGTCTGAGCAATTTGAGCATCCGTATCAGTTTGTGTTACACTATCTCTCACACCCGGTATAGCAATTGGTTTCTTTTTGGTTTTTTGGCATTTTGTACAAAGTCTGACAATAATCACTGTCCAAGGGACGATGTAGGAACACTATTAAACATTTAGGGTCGTATTTATAAAGCGATCTCAAGATTGAGAGCAATATTAAGTATGGATTTGACAGATCGTTTTGTACTGAAATGACATTTCTGATACAAACTCAAACTCGCTGTCACTCTTGAGGGCTGATTATAAATACGGGCCTTAGAACTTTTTATAAGCTTTACTCAATTTGTAACTACATGATGCCATGTGAGTTGGTTCCTCATACATTTATAAAATGACCCAACAAGACAACTAATCAATCCCTGAGGAACATGACATTGTACTGCAGATCACGCGTTCGGGTGGCTTAGGGTATATTAATAACAAGGCCCAGTGTATCCGGGCCTTGTTAAGCTTAGTATATCCGGGCCTTGTTAGGCCATTTGTTAGGATCTTGACGTGACAAATCATTGTACGTATTTCAAGATCATACGACTTATTTCTGTAGTGTACAGACAGGGGTTTTTGATTTTCCCACGGCTTAACTTACTATTGAGTCTCTCAAACTTTCAGACGATTTATCCCTTTGCCAATATCATCACAACACAGCATTATGAAAATATGATATCAAAATGTTTCTGAACAAAACAAGCACTATCATCTTCATCATCTTCCTAGCCTTTTTCCCGTAGCTCTCGGGGTCGGCTACCTAATCTAGGGGATTGAACGAGGGTACTGGTTTTTACACAGAGAGACTGCCATCTGACCTCCGCAACCCAGAAGGGAAACCAGACCCAATCTTAGATTAGGTTACACACAACCTTTGAATTTCTTCGTAGGTGTGTGCAGGTTTCCTCACGATGTTTTCCTTCACCGTAAAAGCGCCGAATATACGTACATATGAAATTCGAAAACCGAAAAACACATTGGTACGTGGTGGGATTCGAACCACGACCTCCTGCACAGAAGGCCGCGGCCCTATCCACTACACCATAACAAAACAAGCACCATAATATTTAATTAGTATTTTATATAAGAACTCGGGTTCTTGAGACCAATCGAACGATAACCTCATTATTGAATTCCATCCAGCCGTTTCGGTTATACGAGGTAATAAAGAAATATCATTACAAACATACATACATACTTACATACAAGATACGCGCGAAAAACATAATCCTTTCTTGCCAGTCGGGTAAAAAGCTAAGAGCATCACGAACTTCGTAGTAGATCTTTATAATTATTATTTGTTAACATAATATTATTGACTAGCTTCCCGCCCGCGTTAAATGAGTTTTAACGTATAAATGTTGGATTCCCCGTGGTAAAAGAAGCCTATGTATTATTCCAGGATCAAACCCTAGTATTAGCAGTCTTAATTTAATTTTAAACCTCATTTTAAATTTATATTAATTAAAATTAGCCCTTTTTATTTTCAAACTTAGTTTTTTAGGTATTTTACTTTAACAAAAATATAATGTCAGGCTGCGGGCAAAACACCTAGTTTAAATATAAAAGATAAATATAACACAAACTTCTATAAAACACAAAAACGGCCCCTATTTTTGTTGGTATTGTTCTTTCTTGAATCCACAAAAAACTTTACTCAATAAATAATGGTAAACCCTTTTTTTAGGGGCGAACAGAGCCGCAACGGTGGTGCCATCAGTTTTAATTTTATTGTGCCTGAAATACAAACATTTTCATGAATATTTTATGTTTCGCGAGAATTGCAACCAATTCTCCATTTAATAATCCATAATATCATAATTCAAACTAATAATAAATAAGCTTTGTATTACAAATGTGTTAAACGTGGCCACTTGTAGCACATTAATAATACAAAGCTTAAATACTCATTATGAATTAATATATTATTATGGATTATAAAATGGACAATTAGTTGCAATTCCCGCGAAACGTAAAAAAAATTGAAAATATTTGTATTTCAGGCACAATTAATTTGAAACTGATGGCGCCACCGTCGCGACTCTGTTTGCCCCTTAAGGCCGATAAAAGCCATCTGCGGCCCTCATAGTACGTTATGGGGTCTGAAAACCATCAACGGGGGTGAAGTTTTCCTATGGGGAAAAAGTTTATTGAAAACTATTGAAACGGCTTTTAAAGTGGAATGAGGAAAAGTGTGTGAGAAAAGGGGTTAAGCACAAACAGTGCTACTATTTATTGATCTGCCTTTTTTGAACGTCATTTAAATTTTACCTATTTTTGTTTCAATGATTAAAGTCTAGTTTCCTCTATTAATTAGTGTACCAGCTATCTATAGGCTTTGAAAACTAAAATTTTCAGGCACGCAGTAAATCACAGATTGGCCCCTTCAGAATGTATTGTTACATACAAAACTTACCAATATTTATAGTTTCAGAACAGATAATCATGATTTGTCTCACGATAATCAAATACAGGAGTTTTTTAAACGAGTGACTAGATGATATCATAGATAGCCGAATCATTTGAAGAATCTTATTCTTGTCAATTTGAAATTATGTTACTCTTTCCCGCTAGAAAATACGTTACCCCGGGAAAATCCATTCCATGTCCAGTCCATTTTAGAACTATTTTCTATAATTTTCAAATTGAATAGGTATGTTAGTAAGTACTAGTACTACATACAAGCACACTACATTTTAGACTTAAATAATAGAACCAGGGTTTTCGGTCCCTCTAACAATCTGCAGTTAAACTTTACTACTTAGATTAAACTTCAGTAAAGTTTAAACTAAATTGGGTAGTTCTGAGAGAATGAACTGCAAATGCAGTCGGGGGTAGCCACGGTATAGTCCATTCTATTCAATAACTATTTACCTTTCGCCTGGCTGCTATTTCGGTTCCATTCTTAGGTACACATTTTTTTGGCAGATAAATAGGTACATATAACATATTATAGGTACATATACCTTCTTCTTCTTCTTTACGTGTAGGTTTCAAGTCGATACATATACTTACCTAATTATTATGTTACATATTGTTGTACTCTTAGCACTATGACTGCTGTCACTAGTTTTGTACTCTTAGGCCCGTATTTATAATCAGCTCTCAAGAGTGACAGCGAGTTTGAGTTCGTATCAGAAATGTCATTCCAGTACAAAATTACCTGTCAAATCCACACTCAATATTGCTCTCAATCTTGAGATCGCTTTATAAATACGAGCCTTAAATAACCTGTGGTGACCCTCGTGAAAATGATACCTATCTACGATTTTCAAATTGACATGCCACTACGCCACAGAACTGAAGCAGTTGGGAAAACACTAATCCTAGGATACACCCGTAAATTCTGCAGATTGTAATCTTAAAGACTTTTTAATGTTGCTGTACATTACTTAAATTGGGTATAGAAAGAATTGTTCAGTATTTTTTCTTCTTGAACTACTTTGTTTTTGAAGTGAAACTTCTTTAGGCGCGTTGAGAGTAAAATTTCAAGGTTGCGTCACGGAAATACGTCACACATGATGAGGCTGGGACCGATGTCAAAATCTCAAAAATATCAAAGAAGTTTCACTTCTAACACGACGTGTGGTCGGCACAAACGCTCTTTTTTTATGTTGGTAACCAATATTTTTACAACCTAATTCCTATAATAACATTTTCCCACATATGTAAGTATCAAAACACGATAATCATACTAATAAACTAGAATCCTAATTAACTGCCCGAGATAACATCCCACAAACATACCCTAATCAAACAGGGAAGATATCAAAACATCTTCACTCCCACGGGAATCGAACCTACTACTATCTACTCAATGCGGAAACAGGATGGAATGATGATATCAATAAAGTAGGGTCATATTTTTTTGACTGAAACATCAAGTTACATTAGTTGCAGTGATGTGGAAATGTTTTGACATATGACATAAATGCTGTAATATTTTTTGACAGTAGAGTACATTTTTAAAAAACTTCAACCTGATGCGCTCGCAAGACTTGCGGCCAACTTCATGGGTAGTACTTTTGTGTTACAGATGCGCGCGCATCGTAAAATTTCACTCTCAACAATTTTTCATAAAGTGCCTAAAGAAGTATAACTTCAATAATAAGATAATACGTCTACTCATATTTTGCATAATTTTAACTTTGACAGACAGATATTAGTATTGTAAGATAATAAATAAGGATAAGGTGGAAACAGTACGATTTTAAATATCTAAGTTTAGACGGCAACATTCGTCATTAAATTATAGATAGAAATTAAAATCAAGTTTCTTTCAAATTCATCGTAAAGTTTTTTATAACAATTATTATAATAGTACTCGTTATTTTAAACGATTCTAATTCCTTTGTCATAACTTGCTGACTTACTTTTAAATTCTGATATAAAGGGTCCTTACAACAAAATAGGTCTTTAAATACGAGTATTCTTAGTAATTCCTACATAAAACTCTCGTTGATTCAGTCTTTTTTATTTTTCTTCATCTTCGGAGAAGCTCCTATCTGCACTTGATCGTAGCTTATGCTCCAAGGAACTTCTCTTCCCTCTTTTTCGGGACCTCATGTATAGGCTTGTATAGGCTTCACAGCCATATAATAAAAAACCCAAACTTCAACACTGCCTGCAACATATCCAGCACACATATTTACGATGCCACATATAAAACGAGGCATATAATTTGAGGTCGCAGTTCACCGTCTGAATACTAATAAAACCAGCAGTTTGGCGTTTTGGCTGCCTCCCGCGGCAATCAGGGATACATAATGATACAATACACATGAGTAGGCAAGTATTGTGTTTAATATATTTAACTATGTAGTAATATTATTATATTCTGTGGTTTTAACATAAGACGCCTTTAAGGGTGTTTGTGTCCCAATCGTAAAAATCAACTTTTCTTAAGAACCGCCCCTGTTAGGCGGAAGCCACGTCTTTTTCGCATGCGCGAATTTTCTTGCGTCAAAACTGGCGGCGCGTCTTGCGAAAAAAACAAACGTATGGGAATGTATGGGAGAGGCCACGTCTTTCGGAGAGAGGCCACGTGTTTCGGCGTCCGGCGGTGCGAATTGCGAATGTCAAAAAAATCGCCCGTGCGTCTGCCAAACATCTGCCAAATCAGTACGGTTTTAGGGCTGCCACTTGTATAATTTTAGTTTTTTTTTATCTCGTCACGGAAAACGGACGATTTTTTACTAACTTAATAATAGTTAGTAGATATGTTACGCACAATCCCCGAAATCACTCATTGGCCGGAAAAAAAAGGATCATTTCGCGGATTGGCAAATGCAAAGCGCACAATCCCCGAAATGTCCTTTTATTTCGGCCATTGAGCGTTCTAAAACGATCATTGATGATCATTCCGCGGACTGGCAAACACGAAACAGCCAATTGCCGAATTCGGGGTTTGGCAGGTATGTAAAACGACCAATCCGCGGAGTGGTATTGACAAAATGCCAGACCCCGAACTACATTTAAAAAAAACGATGTCATGGGCCGTCGGGTCAACATGGGTCATGTCTGCGGGGATGAGTTGTCAGTGCGGGGTTAAGTTATCAGTGCGGGATGAGTTATCAGAACGGGGATGAGTTGTCAGTGTGGGATAAATTGTCAGCGCGGGATGAGTTGTCAGTAGGGAATGAGTTGACAGTGCGGGGATGATTTATATGTGCGGGATGAGTTGTCAGTGGGGGATGAGTTATCAGTGTGGGATGAGTTGTCAGTGTGGGGATGAGTTGTCAGTGTGGGGAAAAGTTGTCAGTACGAGGATGAGTTGTCAGTGTGGGGATGGGTTGTCAGTGCGGGGATGAGTTGTCAGAGAGGGGATGATTTGTCAGCGTGGGGATGAGTTGTCAGTGCGGGATGAGTTGTCAGTGCAGGGATGAGTTGTCAGTGTGGGATGAGTTGTCAGTGCGGGATGAGTTGTCAGTAGGGGACGAGTTGTCAGTGTAGGATGAGTTGTTAGTGCGGGGATAAGTTGTCAGTGTCAGACAACTTATGATGCGCTGACAATTTATCCCGAACCGACAACTTATCGCGCTCTGACAACTCATCCCCGCCCAGACAACTCATCCCACACTGACAATTCACCCCGCACTGACAACTCACCCCGCACCGCACTGATAACTCTTCCCCGCACTGACAACTCATCTCCGTCGACACGATCCATGTTGACCCGACGACCCATGACAGCGTTTTTTTTATTTAGTTCGGTATCCGGCATTTTTTCTATGCCATTTCGCGGTGTGGTTGAATCAAAAACTGGCATTTCATCAGTACCACTCCGCGGATTGGTCGTTTTACATACCTGCCAAACCCCGAATTCGGCAATTGGCTTTTTCGTGTTTGCCAGTCCACGAATGGTTGCTTCAAAACGTCTGTTGTAAGATTTTTCTCTATAGAGCAATGGTAGCAATTCGTGGTTAACTAATAAGTCCAAACCTGTCACTTTCTATCATGAGGGAAGAGTACGGGATGGCAATAATTTTAGTTGAGATTTAGTTAAGTCGTGATGGTTCCGAATCGGGCCCATTGTCTGTATCAGGTTCTTTGTTTACTTTTATTAGGATGTTATTTGTGTGCAATAATAAATGATTAAATATATATATTTTCATTTCTCATACTCGGAAAGTAGTGTTGTTTTGATCTGACTATTGGGTGGAAGATGCTGCTTTCCTTTCACAGGGAAGGAATAACTCATACAAATTTCATCCCCACCCTAGGGCGGGAATGAACTTTAAAAATAGAACTGCTTGAATTGCTGTCAGCTGTGAAGACTTTTTTCATATTAAAAAAAAAACTTTATGAAAATGTATGACTTTTTAACCAGCTAGTGTCACTGGCCAGTGTGAATTTAGCGCAAACTTGCGATGCGAGTGCCGCGACAAAATTAAAAAATAATAATTAAAAAGTCAACACAAATTGGCGGGATAGTAAAATCTGTTCTTTTTAATTTCAATAATTGTACCAATATGACTATTAATTTTAAATAGGTACCTACTTTATTAACAATAAATACTTAGTTTGTATTAACAACTAGTTTTATTTTCCTCATATTCTAAATGAAAAGTAGAGTCATTGCCACGGGTAGAAGAATCAATTCCTCTCGGACTATAGCCGCCCTCGCTGCGCTCGGGCGTCTAACTACCTCGGGAATTGATTCTCTTCCACCCTAGTCTATGAATCTACTATTTTAATCCGACTTTTGCACCGTGATACTCAGAATAAAACCTCCTTGTACTGGGTAGTTCCCCTGATTGACGGAAATTTCTGTCAATGTTCCGCGATAAAAACATTGCATTAGAATAATTTTACAGCTACAAGCTTTTTAATGTGAATAGTAGGTATATAGCTTTTTGGATGTGGGTCACGTAGTATATTTTTTTTAAATGTTTAAGATTTTATGTAATAAATAGTTAAAAATTTCCGTCATATAATTTCAGTTGGAGAACTACTACGCTGTGATAAGATTGCAAAATATTTTCACCTGGCAGCCCTAACATGTTTTGACCATGAGTCCGTGCCAAATAACTTTGCGCGTGAAGAAAAATGGAACTAATTTTTCCAGTCTCCAAAGTGTCATGTTCTAAAGACACTAGCGCCATACATAACCGCAAAGTAATCTGGCACGGACATGGACAATATGTTAACAGGACTGAGCTCCGGCAACAAGAAAATGTGCCGTGCGAGATAGCTAGATGTGAACTCTCTGTCCCTTTTGAATAAAGGAGACCGTTCCAAAAGTTCCAAAACCGTATACCGGGGTAATATCCTATGGTGCACTGCACTTATTACCGTAATTCTGCGAGCAGTGGACCACCAATCAGACGTCAACAAAACAGCAGTAACAAAAAAAAATATTTGAAGACTTTCGCGCTTTGCACACATTATAAATCAAACACATACGTGCTTTGATACCCCTGTTAAACAGTTATAATGGCCCCGATTCGTAACTATCCCGACTTAACTAAATCTCAACTAAAATTATTGCCATCTGGTTCTGTTCTCTCATGGTAGAAAATGACAGGTATGGACTTATATTAGTTAAGTCGCGTATTTTGCAACCATGAATTGCTACCAATGTTGAACTTCAGTTATCGCCTAAATTAAAAAATAATACTGAAACTCTCGAACCCAGGAGGAGATGCGGCTGGCACATTCAATGTTTGTTTGTTTGTCTTTTTAAAACCGTATACTGGGGTAATATCGTATGATGCACTGCACTTATTATCGTTATTAGGTAATTAAAATTTATTTTTCTGGTATATTTCAAATTCTGCTAGCGGTGTGTTATTGCATGCAAGTCGTTTTTCTTGATTGACATTTAAGTCCAAAAATAAACGAATTTTGATTTGAAGTTGCTCAAGCTTATTTAAAAGCTCATCTGCGGCGATATATAGCGGGAGTTAGCGTTATCTAAAATAGGAAAGAGTAAAGTTTAAGAAAGAGATAGTAGAAAGATTGATAATCAAAAATGTTGACTAAACAATATTTTGTTTTATTTGTTACTGAGCCTTAGCCATACGGTTACGGAACAGTCTCCCCTAGTTGCTTTTATTTATTTTTATGTATGATAGTTGATTTTAATTATGTTTTTTACTTATGAAATGAACGATTACAAAGGGACAAAGAAATCACGTATCTCGTTCGATACGAGTTCTATCTCACTCGACTCGTTTTTCATATGATAGCTCTGGCAGACCATATTCAATATTAAATACAAGTTCATAGGGCGTTACCTACACCCTATGAACTTATATTAGAATGACAATTTTTTATACCTAGTGCTCAGTCCTGTTACTAGCAATAAGTCCATGGTTTTGACATGGCATATATTAGACATATATTGACATTACGTGACATGTTTACATAAATTCGCGCATTTGGTCGCGGCTTCTTAGTACAGGAGTCAACCTAGCGATAAATGATGACCATCGAAACAGATGAAACGTATGCATGGAGTGTGGCAAACCTTAATGAAAACTTATCAAACGTCTACCAATCGAAATATAATCGAAATAAAAAAGTATATAGTTCGTAAATAATGTCTCCTTCATTTTGTATGTGTTCCAATTATGTACATTAAAAAGTTAAATTGGTAATCTACTGGATTACAAACAATAAATAGGTATTGTTTTGCTGTACAGGCATCATTAATTCAAAATGGTATCATTTATTTAATATTATCAAAACTTTAGACAAGTGTATCGGCATCATGCTCTTGGTCTATATTGGTCATGGCCTGTCAATTTAGACGCCGCCGCAGAAACAGACGCCAAAACAGACGCAAAAGTTGCCGCAGAATCAGACGCGCAAAGACGTGGCTTCCCTGTTAGATAAGTGACAACGCACTAACTCGCACTTCTTGTAGAAATAGTAAGATCCATACCTACCCTCAATAACATTGTACCATCCAATGAGGATTACAATAAAATTAAGTGTACTATTGTAGACCTTGGAAAAATACCACTTTAACCCTTCATATGCTGCATCCATTCCACGTGAATCATACAATAGAGCGCAACCACACACAAACACACACACACACACACACACGCACGTTCGTTAAAATATTTGTACAGCAGAATGAAACGATTGAATAGTTTCATTTGTGGCCACCGCGGAAATTTCGGCGGAAAGGGGACATCATAGACCAGTAATGTAAAGTTTTTGGCTTGCATACATGATATCAAAGTACCGGTTTTTTTTTGTCAGTATACAAAACGCATCAGCTAGGATAAGGTAATTGAATATGAAAAAAAAGTTACCTATTAACTATTTTCTTATCTAATAGACCAGTATTGATATTTTTCTTTGCTAGGATTTCAAGTTTTTAAATCAATGACTGCCAAGATTTGATGTCATGATGCTCTACCGTTTTTATTCTAACTTGACTGGACTATCACCAAACAGCGAGGGCAACAAATGAAAGATTTGATATTTGATCATTCAATCGTCATCAATCAAGTTGATAATTTGAATGCAAATGGGCCGTAATTAGAGACCTGTCCAAATATTATCACGAATAACTACTGCATTTCATTCGAAATTATTGGTACCTGGTTATGCAAATAGCTGATTTGAGCTTTTCTTCTTGTTTACAGATGAGGGTACACTTCTTGAAATAACTTCGGGGGTAAAGTCATGAAATGAACGCGCGATGCCGCGCTGTTGGTAGATCAGTTGACGTTTGCCTCCCGCACCCCGCTTTTGTCCCCCGCTCATACTCAAGAAGATTGCCTCTACTAGCATTTTTCCGGCTTAGTGCTGCGGTCCACTTTTCGGCTTCGTCTAATCCATTTTTCGTAGTTTTCGGCATCCACTGGTGAAAGATATAATATTCAAAATAGTCGATTTCAAATGTAAAAATAATAATAATTGCTGTTATGCAAACGTGTTTATAAAGCTTGCTATAGGGACCTTGTCTTGGATACCTACCTACATAGACTTTGCATATAGTAACTACATACACTATCACATTTCTTTATTGAGAACAAAATACGAAGGAAAATTTCTATCACGTAATTTATCACAAAAGAAAACTCCACCCGTATTTCCGTGAAAGATTCCTTACATATTTCCTATACCATAAAATCTTGAGGTAAGAATCCATTAACAACTGTTTCAAAACACAAATACATCATAACACTAACACAGAACTACACACAACTTCGCTGCAGCTGCCGAGTTTACAAAGAAAAACAAACTGCTTTACAAAGTACAAAGTGTGGGACCAAGAACAAATAGTGTTGTCGATAGTATTGATGTCGATAAACCTGTTATTCTTAAAACTGGATACAGCGCTAGGATGCAGGCTAGCATGGCAGCGCTCTATATATACTCAGCTCATACGAGTGGCAGCTAAATGATAATACTAAACTCCATTTATTATTAAAAAATAATTTTCCCCATACTAAAACGGTAATTTAGTATGACAAGAATTATTTTTTTATAATGAATGGAGTTTATACAGAGTGAGCCATCTATCATATATATCATCATCATTATACGGAGTGAATCATCTAAGTAAACTAACCATTAATTAGTATGAAAGTTTGATTGTACATAAATCTGTATTAATTAGTTTATTTTTGACATGATATTAAAATAGGAAGACTAACAAAACTTTTCGTTCGAGTTTCTTCTCGAACTTTTACTAACTTCCCATAACAGTCCATTATCGAAACCTTTGAGTATGATTAGTATAATAAATGAACTATTTCAATACATCATCGTCCATAAAGTTACTCCTACATAAAACGGTAAAGAGCGCCACGACAAAAAAAAATGTAAAATTAAAGGAAGTTAGTAAAAATATTTTATGCATCTTTTCAGATAGAATTGTATGTATCGAAAATGTTGTAATTAAGATAGATTTGAATCAAGATTATTTTAGAAAATTTTGCTTCAATTATCGACATATTTTTTACAGTGGACCTTTTTCGCCATCACTATTAACAAAGTTACAGTTTACCAACTGAGATAGGTTTGATTGCGGCTTCTTTGTATTCCGCCGGCGCGCCACTATGAACCGGCCACATCTTTCTCTTTTCAAACTATTTTTCAGTGTCATAGGTACGTGGTTTCAGGAAGCCAGTTTGAGAAATGAATTTGTGTTACTTGTGACAGTTTCGGGGAATCGTTTCTTGACAGGTTACATTGTGCAATCTGTTATACAATTTCAGAATAAAAAAAACGCGATATCTAAGCTTGGAGGAAGAAGCGATAGAGAGGGAAGATCGTTTGGCTTGTGACACATTTCTTATGACGTTATCACGTTAAATTATCGTTAAACCGATGAACCGTGTGTCTCTTTCTATTCAAAAACTATTCAAAGACGGCGACTAGAAAAGACTGTTGACTGATATAACGTTTTCTCCGAAGCATGGTATTAAGAGGAGTGTTAACCACGTGTCAATCTACACCTTTCCATACAAAAGGCGATAACGGTTTTCATCCCGTAAACATAGTCCGATTCCTAGTCCAAAATGTAGGAATCGGAATTTACGGGGTGGGAACCGTTATCGCCTTTTGTATGGAAAGGTGCAGCTATATACTCCTCTTAAGACAGTCAGTTGATTTTGCTTGAATTCGTGTAATAAAAGTGTAAACAATCCCACAGAAAACATTACTTTCAGTATCCCCCATGATAAAAGAAATTCAGACATTCAGACCACAGAGGTAGTTAAAACAATAGAGCATCCATTAGTACCATAACCTGAAGAGATTAATGCTCCTATTGTAACAACCACCTTTGTCTTCCGAGATGAATGGGAAAAGTGGGAACAGAAAGTGGGAAAGGAGGTAAGAATTAGGCTAAAACTACTAACAGTTTTTTTATATTAAGTTATGTTTTTTATTTTATTAGTAACCTGTAAGAACCTATTCCACTTACTGTGTAATAAATTTTTAACCTGAAAGTTTGTACATACATACATACATATAATCACGCCTTTATCCCCAATGGTTTGTCTAGGCTATTAAATCTGAAATTACCTCTAAGTACCTATTAATTAAGTACCTACAATAAATAAAAATAAGATTACATTTAACCTTAAAAGCTCTAAAAGATTCAAGACAGAACCTTAGCCCGTAGACTCAACTTTCAATACTCCAAAGATAACTAGTGTAGTTAGATTGTTCAAAACTTAAATGGCTACCATCGCAAAAGTTAAAACGCGAACGTAGTAAATTTAGGATAAATCTGGGTTTTGGCTCAGAGCCACAGGTAGACCACTGTTAAAAAAAAACACGCGGGTTGGGTCGTTACACTGCTGCCCAAAAATGTATTCCACTATGTTTCATCCTGTAGGTACGTTATAGTTCCATGGGAATGCCTGCCTCCGTGGTCCAGTGGTCTGAGCCATGGGCTCTTGCTCTCCGGAGATCCTGGGTTCGATTCCCGGGCAATAATTTTGTATTGTTTGTTGTTTATAGTTTGGTTAAAACATTGCAGGCTGATCACCTGATTGTCCGAAAAGTCGGATGGGCATGTAAATAGTCGGTCCTGCGCCTAATTTCTCTCTGGTCTTGACAGTCAGTCTGTCCCATCAGAATAAGAGATTGAAGAAATAAAGAGTGCAGCTCTCAAGAGTGACAGCGAATTTGAGTTTGTATCAGAAATGTCATTTCAGTACAAAACGACCTGTCAAATCCAAACTTAATATTGCTCTCAAACTTGAGATCGCTTTATAAATACGAGCCTTAGAGCAATGTTTCTGGAGCGCTACGGAGCTTTCTGTTAAAAAAACACGCCAGACTTCTAGTGAATAAATCTAGAAATTCATGACCTGAACTTGGATTTAGAGCCAGCGAAGATTGTTCGAATTTGACGACACTGATGGCAAGAGAAGGGATGGTGCTAATTATGGTCCTTTAATATTAATATTATAAAGTTCCCCTAATTTTGGTCAAGTGATACCTACTAAATATTGATAAATCGACAAATATAGGGTAGTGTAGTATCTTTATTAACCGACTTCCAAAAAAAAAGGAGGCGGTTCTCAATTCGTCGTGAACTTTTTTGCACTATACCTATATGTTGATTCATTTGTCAAGAGGTAAAGATTGAATTTGTCCATTTTTGTAAATGATTTTTTTCCAATTTATTTATTTTTGACCATAGCTGATACGTAGATCACCTGGTAAACTGGCAGCTAAATTCGTGAGTTGCACAGCAGCCGTAAGGCTAACAATGGGAACAACAACCAATTAACCTGCAAACTATCCCAGTTGCGGAAATTGCACCACACTGTAACGTGCGACCCGCAATCACGTAGGGTTGACTAAGAGAATTGCACCTAAACGGGTACTCTCGTAGCACGAAGACTACGCTGTAGATCTCGTAGCACATTAAGAATGGATTTGACAGGCCGTTTTGTACTGAAAAGACATTTCTGATACAAACTCAAACTCGCTGTCACTCTTGAAAGCTGATTATAAATACGGGCCTTAGCTACGTTTTTTTGCTACGGTAGTGTAGACAGTGAATAATTGTAAAGATTTCCATATTCATCTTAACAGATACCTTCTTAAAATGCTTTCAAAGTGATGCTCAAAGAATATTCATTACTAAGCTTAATTAGGCCTCTGATGACTGCGAGTCTGGAATGGGCGTTCGCCGCCGCATTGATAAACACTATGCAAGTGAGAAAGCATTCCTTGAATATGTATCTATCTACAACAAGTTTCTCTAAGCCACGCCCAGCTGCTCTAGAGGACTCCGTCTCGGTAATCTCTAGCCTATATTAGAGTCAAAATCAAATCAATCACAAATATATCTTGACTGATCTTGACATTCTCATTTTTAATAATATCTTAATCTTATCACTAAACGATAAACAATCCATCACAATCAACAATACAAGAACCAGTCCCAGCGGCCGACTGCAGCGCTACCTGTAGTGCTGTCAGCGCGGGCGCAGCGAGCAGCGAACCGCAGTCTAAGGCCCGTATTTATAATCAGCTCTCAAGAGTGACAGCGAGTTTGAGTTCGTATCAAAAATGTCATTCCAGTACAAAATTACCTGTCAAATCCGCACTCAATATTGCTCTCAATCTTGAGATCGCTTTATAAATACGAACGAGCCTAAGGTATGTATGTATGTATGTAATCACTTTATTGTACCTTATTTATTCTAAAATACAGGAACACTTAAACATAACACAGTAGATTAAAATGGCACAAAGGCGGACTTATCCCATTAAGGGATCTCTTCCAGTCAACCTTTGAGAAACCCAGAGGAAACGGTATTTGCAGGTAAACTAAGGTACTTGAAATTAAAACTCAAAAATCCTAACATCTAACATAAATAACAGAAACCTACCATAGCTATAACAATAAGGTCGCACTTGGCGGGCGTGGGAGTGTGACTTTCTTCTCTCCTGATGAAGATCCTCATATAGGATCGAAACGTTGAGTGCTAACCCTCCAATCGACAAACAAACAAGTAAGCCATTTAGTTTTCATTATCTTAATCTTAACAAAAATTAGCAATGTTCCGTTTATGAAATTAGTTTACTCGTCTAGTCACGACAAGCACTTATGTTTTCTTCTCATAAAGCTAACGACACACTTTATCATTTTTACGACAACATAACACCCTATTACGAGTATTCCGGCTTCTAAAGAGTGTTTCGAAAGTGCGGTCATAGTTTAGTGGTAATTAGGTTAGTCGCAAACAGGCCGAAACTAGCGGCGGTTAATTTTCTCGATAAATCATTGTTATGGTGTGCGTAGACCTTTAACACCTTTCGTACGATGTTGGTGTCTATTCTGTGCAATAGAAATATAGTCCTACTTTTTTAAGTAAGAAGAAAAGAACTTTTTCTCCCATTTGCTAGGGAATAGCTTCATTATATAAAAAAAAGAAGCAGTACATTCACTCTTTTCGATCCTCAAGTTCGTAGCGGCCAGCAATTTTTCCAAACGACATTAATGACCATTAACGACCTCTGCATGAGGTCTTTAAAGTACACACTAGTATGGATTAGGTGTTTTTAAGTTCACGTTATAAATTTTTTAAAGGCTGAATGCGCAAATAAAAAAAAAAGAATGAATGACTGAATGGAATGTGCGCATGTCATAGGCGCCATTCTAATTTTGAATTTTACAATATTATGGAAGAATTGCAAGTTTAATGTTTATTTTTAAGTTTATTGATATTGTTTCTTCGCAAATAAGAGAAAAGTACGGTACTAATCTCAGCCAAAATAGCAATGTATGGTCTTGTTTACATTTACTCGACCATACATTGCTTTATTTTTGGCTTCTAAAGTAATGTACTATTTAGTAACTTTTATAAATATAGTTAATGATGAAAAAACAATTTGATATTATTTACGAGTTTTATGCACGACAGTTCGGGATTAACATTAAAACAAGCATAATTATGATTCCTTTAATAATTTATTTCAATAAAAGTTTTGAAATTCAGTTCAATTAATATAAAAGCGAAAATTATGCGTGAATTTAAATAATTTGTCGTTCAGAAATTTGCATTCAATTATTAATTTCATACCTGTTGATAAAATGTGGGAAGCAAAAATTTTAATAAGGAAATTGGTGTTTCAATTATTTAAATACCACTGTAATGAAAATGTACTACAAAGTATATACCTACAAGCTGATTTTTTTTTAAATCATCAGACTTTGCAAACGAAATTAGCTTCCATTAGTCATTGAATGTTTGCCTACCCTGAAAAGATAAAGGCGTGATTTCACACTTTAACCATCATCTTAAATCAGTCTATGATGTGATTTAACATTTTAGTAGTGCCATCTTCATTTCATGAAAGTGTTCTCTAAGGCAGTAAATTCTAATTGTGGGTACTACGTCCCCGCTTCGTGTGGAAATATTCTGACATGAAACAAAGACTTACAGCGTAAATAAACACTTCAACTGGAGAATTTATATAGTACAAATACATACTCTAAATGCATTTGTCTGATATGGGGTTGGCTGAGCATCAACGGCATAATAAAAGCCATTGTTTTCGTCCTCTCTGACAAATTCTAAACGAAATTTCAAATCGGTTGACAATTACAATTATATGGCCTCCAACTCTCATTTTTCTGTACTATTTTTACATTATACCCGAAGAGATAATTTATTTACTATTTTATAGTTTTCTCATTCGCAGTCCAGCATGGAAACCAGGCCAACACGAACGCATCACATGGTATCATTCCGATTGCATTAGAAAGACATAGAGCGCGATGAAAATTCCAGTCAGAACTCTGACGCTACAAATTCCATCCTTACACATAAGCAGATGCAAGACTGGTGTCCGGAATGATATATCTCGGTTTCCGGAGAATTCCTGGCTATTTTTCCGGTCACGAAAAGGATGCTGCTTGTTGGAAAATTCTAAATTGTAGAGCTGAAAGCCAAGTGCCTGTTTGTAGTTTAGTTGCATCTGTTGTGAGCGATACTGTTGTGTAGACAACATAAATCATTGGGGCTACTTTACTGGGTAAAATATTTAAAAAAAAACTTTTATTATCTGTATTTTTTTTTATAAAAATCTTAGAAGCCTGTCATTTGTTTTTTTTTAATTTTATTTTACGTGTGCTATCAAAGAAAGAAGGACGGCTTAACATGCCCGGGATACATTTTTTTGACAGATGGTCTGGTGACTTAGCTTGCATTGGCCTTAACAAACTGGAGAAAATCTCAGAAATTTATAAAGTCAAATACCGTCACTGTGTTCCCGATATGGGAATAGAATCCGCGACCCAAAACATTATATCACTACACAACAGAGCAGCATTATATTGCTGAATATTCCTGGTAAAGGGTGGATTTCACGCATGAGTGCGCTAAAATGCGAGTGATTCGTTCACTTGAGCAGTGAGTACTGCTGAGTGCCGCTTTTGAGTGCCGATTACCGATTGCTCCACTCGAGGCATTCGTCTCGTCGTTACAATGTATCCGGTATTGAGGAGATTTTTGTGAGTACGCGTCTAGTTTTGCACAAGCGGTTAAAAGGTGTTTTTGTGTTCATACATACATACATACAGTCACGCCTTTATCCCGAATCGGTTAGGCAGAGCATTAACGACCAAATAAAAGTCATGTCGGACATGTTTTGGGGGCAGTTTTACACTGAAATGTGTATCGCTGTAATGAAAGATTTTTAGGCTATCGCCTAAATTACAAGCCCTAGAATCCCTTAGCTGGTTTTTACAGCATGGCGGCTGGGAGAAAATATTTAAAAAAAAACCGGGTAATAGATTCACTTCTGATATCCAGCAAAAAGTTTTTCTACAGGTACATAAAGATCTAGATCCCGGTCAGGAACTTAAATTAAGTTTTAAACTGAGCTAACTCTCAAAGTTTTCAAGTTCAGTTCTTAGATCTAACTTGATAAATTGCTCTGAGAATTTTTATTCCTTTAGTTTTTTAAAACTCTTATCATATTTATGCATTTTACTGGACTCCTTTTTCGCTACACTGATTATGTTCCTTGAATATAAATGAATTATTAAACTCCAAAAATAATGTTTAAACAACACAATACAATATTCTTTATTGCACAAAAATTAATACAAGAAAATATGTCAGTAATTACAATACAGGCAATATTATATAATGATACTCAACTGTTTTTAAACTAGAGTACACTCGAGATGAATTATGGAAGTTAAACTGGTTAATAGATGCAATACGCAATATAAACTATTAATGCAATTATAATTAATGAACTTTATCTTGTCAATTTTTTTTATGTTTGACAAGAAATAAATCACAAAATATAAACACAACTTAACCTAAATCTGGTAAATAAATTTGACATAGCACAAATCGTAGCCGACTGCTACGATCGTAGCAAACGCCTACATCAAACATTCGTAGCCGAAGCATAATATTTGTTCAAAACAATCTAAGCCAAACTAATATGTTTTGAAACACTCCATCTAAATTGTATACTAATATTGACTGTGAACTCGGAAACTAACTATCTAACTCCTTCTCAGAAGCAAAGCGGTTTGACTTAATACTGGTTTGAAGTCGACTAATACAGGGTGTAAAAAAAAAGTACTGCGTTCCTTTAAATCACATGTTCTACTGATGATACCATACTTCCCGAAGCACAATTTTTTTAGCTCGAAATAAAAATGTGCCTTGTCCATATAAAACTGCAGATCCCGGATCTTTGTATGGAAAAGGCAAAATTTTTTTTCGAGCTAAAATTTTTCTGCTTTGGGTAAGTTGTTTGGTATCATCAGTAGAACATGTGGTTGAAAGGAACGCAGTACTTTTTTTTACACCCTGTATATTCAAAACAGGGTCTCCCGTGTGATAGTGACGAAATGTTGACTATAGATAAGTACCTGCTGATACTTTGGCGTATTAGTTTAATATAGTGCACTGGATGTGGCCTGGTTCAAAAGTATTTATTTTATTTGAGACCCGCTTGCTTTTGACTCTGCAGGGCTATGATGCGCACTGCAGACTTCGATTTGACTACACTTGTTGCAAACTTCACTATGATTAATGCCATGTCCTTTACCGTTGTGAAGTGCGCAACGAAAGAGATAATGTGTAGACAAAACGAAGTCTACAGTGCGCATAATAGGCCCCCTGGTCTAGGCTGCCACTACCTGCCATACAAAAGGTATCTTTTGACAAAGGTTGCTTTGAATTTACAAAAGAGTGTAATATTACAAAAAAAAAAGGTTTTTAAATAGAAATCAATCCAATTTAATAAACTGAGAACACAGATAAGGAAAACCAAGTATTGGAAAGCAAATAAATGATTGAGTTGAATTGAATTTAAAAAAATCATAGAAGAAAAAATATCTATCTACGCTAGACTTATTTTAAAAGTGGTTAAACATCACAAAGTCCACTCTCTTTTCTTTTAAATATCTGATTCTTATGTGATTGTACTGACGCAATATTAAGTTCTAAATGAAATAATTCATTTGCCATATTAAATAACTTTATATCATTTGCTCAAGTTTGATTCAAGGGTTAAGTCGCTACCGACCCATATACGTGATATCGAGAGTGGTTATCTATTGATTGAAACTTAATAATGCATACCTAATATTATAAATGCGAAAGTATTTCTGTTTGTTGGTCGCTCTTTCACACCTAAACGGCTGAACAGATTTTGATGAAATTCGGCAGAACGATAGATGGTAACCTGGAAACGGACATATGCTACTTTTTACCGCGGGAAAATATCTCATTCCCACGGGAAATCCCATTAAGCCGCGCGTGAAATCGCGGGGCGGAAAGCTAGTATCTCTATAAAGTTATAAGCAGTCGAAAAAAATCTTTTTTAACGGAAGAAAATAGCTGGTATAATAATGAAGAGTCATTGCCCTTAAAATAAAGAAGTCAACGTCTTCCTATAAATTCAATAAATATTTAAAATCTTGAAAATATAAATATCAAAATATTCACAAGTGTTAGATTTGGACCCACGACCCCGGAGATGTTATAATTAAATGAAACATGATTACTGAAGTGGAAACTACGATTCTAAAAATATTATACTGGTTAAAATGAAATTTTATTATGACGAAATTATGTTATCATTTAATGTAATTCAATAAACTTAGTATCTACAGAATTATTACCGTTAAGGTCAATGTGGGGAAGTCCGTCTACAGGGCAACTCCGTCTAAAGACTTCTTTATTTACTGATAACTTTGTGGTCGATAAAACCAGTATTGTGGTGTTAGTTCAAACCACATGACGCTAGTAGCATTATGAGGCTAGAAAAAAGAAAATAGCCATTTTTTGTGACGGTGTGCCGCGGTCTTACCCTATAATGAAGTATGCGGGACTTCCCCCACATTGACCTTATCAATTAATTTTACACTTAAGATTTCATGTACGTTTGACAAGTTTTGAGGGTTATTACAGATGATTGCGTATATTGCTATAGTGACGGGTTGTCAGCCCATTGCTTAAATTGCAATACACAGAAAACCTCGAATCCCTAAGCTGGTTTTTACAACGCAGCATGCCCGGGAGGAGATGCAGCTGGTTTATTCTATGTTTTTCTACCACTCCCAGTCCAGCATGGAAGAAAAAATATATATTATATAACAATAAATAAAATGATAGACCTACAATGAGTGTAAACACTACCTAAAATCTTTATCATGCTCAACAAATAAACACAAAGAGAAATATAATTGATAGATTCGAAATTCAAATTAATTTAAATTTACTGTTACTCCAACATTTCTGTTTATTTTACCGAAGAAACAGTTGAGAGTTCAACGACCTTTAATATAAATGTTTCTGTTAAATAGAAATTCTAGAATTCACATACATGCTCAGTGTAATAGTAAGACATATTTCATGTCAAGTGAATCACGTATGGAGTAAATATAAAGCGGTTTACAGATTAATGCTGCAGACGGGGATTTTTCAAAGTCTGAAATAGCTTAGGACTATTAAAGTTTTGCCACAATAGACTGTTATATTGGCAATGACTAAGGTTGAAATTAGTTACAAGGTGAATTCTTTGTTTTTATGTTATAATAGTTACCATAGCAAATAGAGATAATTATTATTATTGGTCCTTCCTTTTTAAAATATGACACGTGGCTATGAATAATGTCAAGGAACACAGATAAATATGATCAAAAATATTTTTAAAATTCGTGCATGAAGCGTTGTCAACAGGTGCCAGGTTACACTGGTCAACGTATAAAATTCATACAAGACCTCATAAATTTGAACTCACACTACGGCCACCTGCTTCATACAGGGGACGCATTTTTATAGAGATTTTAACTGTTACACGGAAAACATAATTTCACGGTTTTACTACAACAATAAATATTTAAATCTTTCTGTCAGCATAAAAAGATTGATATCAGCCGCCAAAATAAAAGTGACTGACACGGTGAATGACATGCTACAAATCCGGACATAAACGTGAGAACGCACAGATAACTTCCACTGTGTAGCCGCTATGTATCATCATCATCTTCCTAGCCTTTTTCCCGTATCTCTCGGGGTCGGCTACCTAATCTAGGGGATCGGACGAGGGAACTATAGTTATTACACAGAGCGACTGCCATCTGACCTCTGCAACCCAGAAAGGGAACCAGACCTAATCCTAGATTAGGTTACACACAATCTTTGAATTTCTTCGTAGGTGTGTGCAGGTTTCCGCACGATGTTTTCCTTCACCGTAAAAGCGCCGAATAAACGTACATATGAAATTCGAAAACCGAAAAACACATTGGTACGTGGTGGGATTCGAACCACGACCCCCTGCACAGGAGGCCGCGGCCCTATCCACTACACCATCCGGGCTTTTTTTGTGTAGCCGCTATGTATGTACCTACTTATATTCAAACTCGATGTCTTAAGTTTGACAGAGGTTTTCGAAAACGATCGAATATTCTAAGGCCCGTATTTAAAATCAGCTCTCAAGAGTGACAGCGAGTTTGAGTTTGTATTAGAAATGTCATTTCAGTACAAAACGATCTGTCAAATCCATACTTAATATTGCTCTCAATCTTGAGATCGCTTTATAAATACGAGCCTAAGTTAGGAAGATGTTTCGGACCTGATTCAATGTAAGTTACCTAAAATAAATCGTATTTTAATTTAAAAAAATGCCAACAGTGTCAGTGTTTCATCAGTACCTATATGCTAGAAAATAAGGTTAGAGACGCAATTGACATGAGAATCATATTATGTTTTTTTTATGAAGGAAGACTAATAGAGCTACTTTACTTATTGCTGTCTATAGACTGATTATCTGTGGGAACCCGGATACTATATGGCTTCCGGTAATTTATTTGGAAGGAGATGTTTTTTTTATCGGACGTCCCGTTTTACGCTTTGCAGTAAAGTGGATTTTTACGTTTATTTTTAAAGGGTTTCCGATTTAAGACTTTATTTTATTCAGAAGTACTGTTTCCATAAAATGGCGCTAGAATCGCAGTATAAACGAATATACTCGTTTTTTTTGGCTATCCTTTTCCTACTAAACAATTAAACTAAATAACCCGCGCTGTGTTCCGTCCACTACTTTGCGCTCCATCGTAGTGCAAAATCCCTAATACCCGGATTGCACGTCCGGGCCATATCTCGGACATTAACCGGATATCCGGATGCAGCCGGCTATTTAGGCCACTTAGTCGCACCATGCCCCTTTTAGGATGCGTAATTTGGTGCAGGCTAAATTTCTAAGTCGTAAATAGGATTGTAAGAAATAATAAATATTACGGAGAAGAGATAGGTCGACATAAATGAAAACAAAGTGAATGACTAGCTTTCCGCCCTGCGGTTTTACCCGCAGCTAAATGTTTTTATTTTCCGAGGGAATAAGACATTTCATCTCGGTAAAAAGTATCCTATGTCCATTTCTAGGAACCCATCTATAGGTATGCCTACCTTTAACGAAGAAAGAGTAACAGGCAGAGTGTTATTTTATTTAGGAAAGTACTTCGGAAAATCCCTAATCTTATTTAATTCTATCAAAAACACAAATACAATTCAATACAAAACAATATCCCAATCCAAGATCAACGAACTCAAGACAGACATTATTGAGTTAAATCTAATTTATCTAAGTGCTTTCTGGACATTTTTCTTTTAGGGGACCAACAGATCAGGGGTATGAATCTCTCATAGAACCCAGTGTCGGCATAAAAATCTTCACGTCTAGCGCCATCTATCCACAGGATAAGAACATGATGTAACTTGGTACACCTAGTTCATTACTTTGCCTCTAGATGGCCTTGATGCAATTATGATTAATTCAATATAAATAAAGTTGAAAAATCATTTTCGTTTTATTATAGATTTTTTGCACTCACAGTGCTATATTATTTCTAAATAATATTAGAAATAACAAATCAAAAATTTCATCCGCCGAGTAAGAAATAACAGATCACTAATTTCACCGCTCAAAACTAAGTCGCTGTAGCTTAGATGGTTAAAGCGTTGGGCCGGTTTTCCAAAGACGCGGGTTCAAATCCTGTCGGCGGATGAAATTTTTGATTTGTTATTTCTAATATTATCATTTTCGTTGTTTAATTTTTACCATATTTTAACTGTTAGTTTTCGTGGTTTCATTTCACTGCGGTAACTAAGTAAAAGTTTCTATTTTACTAATATTATAAGAATTTACACCACTGCCACCTAGCGGATTTAACGTAAACCTTAGCGCGCCATCTAGTGCACAGGTAATTTACTACTTCGACTCTTTCATCAAAGTGAAAACGGAGTTGCCAATCTATGTCCTAATATTGTCTGTATCATCTATGCAACAGATGCTTTCTTGTTAATAACATGTCCAATGAGTGGTAACGTGTTAAAAGCATTCATTTACACTCAATTGATGAGAGAAATTAAGGTAGAATTCCTAGAAAAATGCTGAATTTAATCTGGCTGGAGTGCGAAAGATATGTTATTCGTGTTTGAAACAGATTCTTTAATTATTTGAACAAAAATGTTTAATTAAATACGAAAGTGCTTGCATAAGTATAAGCTAGAATATTCTAGAATATCAGTTTTGAAATCGCCTAAAAGGCCTTTGACGGATATGGTTTGAAGTACAATGCTCCACTGAAATTAGTATCATTATCAATTATGCATGCTCCCCATGAAATTCAAATCTACAATCTCCAAATGACAGTCAAAATGTTTATTACTAGGCCGTTTTATTACAAGACGACGATGGTTTTTTTGACGCATGTCCTCCTCCATTCGATCAAGTTTACCCGGAAATTGTTGTAAATGGGTCAGGCCCTGAATGGGGCAGTGAAGCCTATTATCGAGTCTGACGTGACTCGTCCTGCCCACCTTTTGTGCTCAGTTTAAGTGCTCTTTTGTGTTTTGTCAACTTTTAAGGTGTATTGGGGTCTGGTTCTATCGTTTTATGTTAAGTTGGATCGAGGTAAAGTGGTTTTGTTGTTAAACAATGCGTGAATTTGGCTTTTGAAAGGCATTATCTAGGAGACCATGCTACAATGTGATCTGCATCGTCATGTAGGTGTCATTAGGTAAAATAACAGACAGAAATATTCTTATCTTGATCAGTTCACACTAGGAAGCAACGTGACGCTTCGGAAGCTTTTTGAAGATGTAGGTATGTTTTTAATTTGTACCACGAAGTCATACGAAGTGACAGGCGACGTCGCGCGGAATTTTCGAGTTCCATCAATGAAATCTTTTTGCATAGTAAATAATAGTTCTATATCGGTGTGAATTGACCCTAAGTGTGGTAACTAAAATAAATAAGTAAGTTTAGAATTTAAGTATATAAAATCACTAAACGTTTTGAATATATAAAAGTTATTTTAAATTATTTGTTAGAAGTGTTGCTAATTACTCATGCGACAAAGAAACGTTTTACTAGAAACTCACACTTGATTCTCCTTCATAAACATAACACTTTAAATATCACAAGCCCTTCTCAGAACCTTCGTCCTATAAACACTTGAAGTTGAGTGTTGACGTTTTTCGGCGCCGCTACGTGTACAGCCACTTAACACTTTTATTTCTTACAACAAGTTTGTATATATTTTGTTTGTTTAAGTTGGTTGTAAGTTATTTGACGTTTCATTTTGACACGCTTAGATTCTCAAGTCATTGATAACTCTAGATAGCATCGCACCATTGATCATAGTCAAGTTATATTGCCTTTTGAATTATGTGAATGATAACTAATTTTTAACCATGCTGGACTGGAAGCGCTTATAAGTCATGTGTAATAGAATGTCCTTTGGGCGTTATATCATAGTAAGTAAATGATCTGAGAGTGTCGTTAGTAGGTCTACCTGTCAAAAATATATATAAACATACTTATTTAGGTCGATTTTGCTCTGCCTACCCCAATAGGGAAAAAGGCGTGATTTTATGTATGTGTGTTTGTATCAAGATCGATCGTTACTCATTCTCCTTGAATTATTGGGGTATGTTGTAAAATTTACGATTCAGGAGGTTCTTGAAAACGGGGTTCTAGTTGATTTTGTTCATAATCATGAACAAAACCATGTTTATTATCTTGGCTTTGACCTATCAAATGTAGGCTCGTATTTATAAAGCGATCTCAAGAGTGAGAGCAATATTAAGTATGGATTTGACAGGTCGTTTTGTACTGAAGTGACATTTCTGATATGAACCCAAACTTGCTGTCACTCTTGAGAGCTGATTATAAATACGGGCCGTAGACTACCTACAGACCTAAAAAAATTGACTTGCTGTACTATGACGTTGAATGTTTATTTATTTATTTAACCATTTACACAGAAAGATACAAAGGACAAAATACATAGGAAACACAGACACAACAGGCACTGCTTATCTCTAAAAAGAAATTTCTTACAGCAGACCTACAGAAGTGAAATGGCAATAAACGATACGCGGATAAGACGTATACAAATATACCTACTTACTTAACAAAACATGAACATAATGTTTAAGATGATGGGAAAAATAATTCATCTGGGTTCTTCACGGACTGGCACCTGGGAAACCACTCAAATAAACATGATTACTTTTACGATTGAAATAATTTTGATTACCCATGGGTATGAAAGCTATCAAGTATTTAATCAAAATTAGTAATGATTTCAAATTTATGGTATAGTAAATTGTACTCCAATTATGATTCTGTCGACCAGCCATTATTTTGATCTTAATCAATGTCATCCCCAATCATCTTAGCACTTAGCCACAGTAGAAAATAATAACGGTAAAACGACTTTAGACAAGCGACAGACACAAACAGTAGATTTTTTTGACGAAATAAAACTAGATATCCCAGCATCTTTATAAGACCCAGGCTCTATATGTCGTCAATAAATTAGATTTTGGTCGCAATTCTATCACCCCCGTTCACCATAAAATGATCGATGACTGACAGCTTACTGTATGCAGAAAATGTCATTTTATGTAATTTTGTATGGGCTGTCATCGATCAAGATAAAATGAACAAGGTAAAAGTACCTATCAATTCTAGATTTCGTTTGTTTCTATGAAAACAATTTCAATTGACCATTGCTTATACTGTGGCTAGTTCCTTCATCATAAATAAATCACAATAATTCAATTATTAATCACGGAATTTCTCAATCTTCCTTCCATTGTTCAAGATAGCCACTGGTCAAGACAGCCTTAATAAATGATTTGAAGATGATCGCTTTCAACGAGACTGAAGATAATTAATATTAATGATTGATTCAAAATCTGTTTCAATATTTTATGACGATAGGCTAGAAGTACCAATTCCAAGCCAGTTAAGGGAAAATTTTAGCTTTGAGAATTACTAAGTCGAAATTTCCGTGCCAAAAATCAATGTGAAGGATGTCTGAGTCTTCAAAAATAATAGCGCACTTGGGATTTCTACTAATCACCTTTAAGATTGTGAAAAATCTTTACTGTACCTAGCTTTAGGAGGCGATATTTATAATCAAGCTTATGTGATAAAAATCAAAGAAATATTTCGTTTACGAATATTATATGGCCTAGTTCATACGGGAAGTGACGCGACCCATTTTTCAAGAGCGTGATACATTATTATTTCTTTCTCCATATTATATGAAATATAGAACTGTAGGTACAGAAGGATAAGAGATTTAATTGTCAGAAGTCGTATATTCCTCGCAGCGTTGCACTGCCCCACGCTGAGCCGTCGCGCGGTGCAGCCTGTCACTTTGTGGTTCAACGAGGTGCATCTTCAAGCAGCTTCGAGCCACGTCGCTTGCGTCGCTTCCTGGTGTTAATTGCCCTATAATCCAAAATATTCTAAGAAAGTAAAGCTATTCTTAAGACCAGTAATCTACTATAAAAAGGGTAACACTGACCAGGCTGACCCAAGTGCGTTGAATTTTCCTTGGCATAATGTCGGGCAGAATAGGGGCAATCTGTCGTCTAACACGAGATGAATATAAAAAGGTTGAAAGGTAAGGTCTGACTAGAAGAACAGAATAGATGGAGGGCGTAGATATGTGAAGTGAAACTAGTTGTCATGCTTATCCCTACCTATATACTTAAAGAAACGTACTCTATGGCTCTTGCTATTCTTCTTATATTGGAGTGTTTTTATTTTTTTTATTAGAAATGGGTTTGCTCTTGACTTCAGTCTAGGTCGAGAGCGACAGAGACGGAGTCGACGATGGAGCGAGCTCACCCAGAAAACGCCTGTTCACTCTTACTTTTAGGCTCGTATTTATAAAGCGATCTCAAGATTGAGAGCAATATTAAGTGTGGATTTGACAGGCCGTTTTGTACTGAAATGACATTTCTGATTCAAACTCAAACTCGCTGTCACTCTTGAGAGCTGATTATAAATACGGGCCTTAAAGTGTTAGGGGTTGTATGCATTCGGAAACACACACGCTGGTAGTGAGTTCTACTCTTTTGCCGTGCGCATGATGAAAGAGTTTTAAAACCGCGTTTTGCTGGAATAGTAATTCGTAGTGTATAGAATTTACAAGCTGATTCTCTTCCCGGGCATGTGTAAAAGTGTCAATTTCTCTAGGCTGTTTACAACAATGCACAGTCTTATCCCACCTGTTATGATCGTCAGCTGTTGTTATTTGTTGATCTTGTCCCAAAAGGGATAGTAACTATTTTCTATGTACCTATACTATATTTAACACAACTACCAGCTTTGCTTTTAATAAAATACAATTGCTAAAATTTCAAGAACATTATTTCTAGGATAAGGCTTCAAAACAGTTAAAAAAAAATTACTCTCTCTCTGTTCTCTTTACCTTAGGGTAGTCTCCAAAGCATTGAGGTTGAGGCAATTCCTAATAGTTCCTCCCAGTGGCTCTCTTAGTTTTTCCTAGTCTATAGTTGAGTCTAAGACCTTTCGGCTACCTGATTGTGTTTGCCAAAAATACGACGTAATCAAATATTTTGTGGATGCCGGCGGCATGAAAAAAATGCCGTAAAAATTTGATCACAAGTTTTTTTAGACTAGCAACCTTTTTCCTATATTATCGTCGACATCATTATAAAAAGGGGTATGAGGCGTAGTTCGTAGATTTTTCGTTCAGATTTTTACAACATTCTGATAATGAATAATAGCCTGTTAAACTACTGTTTTGTTGAAATAAAAAAAATATATTTTTTAAATCATAGTCCGGACGTTGATACTTTTTTGAGAAGGAATTCGGAATTCTTTCAGCATAATTTAAAGTAATTTTAATGTAAGTATTTGTCAAGTCGTTGGTGGAAACTTCTTATTGTCGTGCCTATTTATTAGAGGTTGTCATTCAAGCGCATTCGCATCCTTTAGCAGAAATAATCCAAAGTCAAACAAAATGATATTTTTGAGTTTTTTGCTTCACTTTTATGATTTCAGAAAATATAGTTCCGTCAAATATAGAAACGGTGATATTTCAAAAAGTTCCGGTTGTGGAAACCGACGAACGGTCAGCTAAAGTTCATATTTCGAATGTCGCCCGGAGCCATTTCAATTACCTTATACATCTCACTTTGAAAGGTTATTCTGAAACTTTTCAGTTTGTGAGTGGTAAACATTTTTATGAGGTTTTCGTTATGACTTGAACTAGTAAGCGTTTTCGAAGTTGACGTTTTTGAGCTCCAAAGAGTTTCGTCCATGATTAAAAAAAATATATCTTCATCATTAAAAGCTACGTTAAATGCTTCTTAATACTAGGACGAACTACTACCTATAACATTATTTTACTAAATTAGTATGTAAATTATAAGTGCTAGAAATAACATCTTACTTAACCCAGCCTTAAAGGTCAACTAATTAAGAAATAAATCTTACGAAAAGGCAGAAATTCCATAAATTTATAAAATGGCATAATATTTACAATTTTTTTTAAGACTTATTCGTTCCTGTGTTTTTTTTATACACGATACAAAAGAGGGATTTTAAGCCTTGTATTTATGAAGCGATCTCAAGTTTAAGAGCAATATTAAGTTTGAATTTGGCAGGAATTTTTTATTGAAACGCTAATACAAATTCAAACTCACTGTCAGTCTCAAGAGCTGTTTATTAATACGGAGCTATTTATATGAATCACATTTTTATGATCCTATAAAAAAAAACGCTACTTTTAAAATATTGTACAATCTTTATGTAATATTTAATGTACAGAATAGTCCCTCTAGAGCGTGTCCAGTCTCAGATTTGAAACTGCAAACAAAGTTGGGAACTTGCGAATAGTTTCGGTGCCACTTCTGCTTCTGGGCTCTGACCTGGACGTTCAACTTATGAGATAATAATAGTTTGTGAGCTTCTTATAGCGTTAGGTTTTAGTTAAACTTTTTTTTAAATTTCATCTTTATAAAATTTCTGGGAATACCATTTATTATTGTGGATATAATGTTTACATGTGTTTGGATAAAAACTAATTTACTTTCAATTTCTAATTGGACATTAAATTAATTTAGAAATTATCTCCAGATATTGCAATATTTATTTTTTTATTCTTGTGCCCTTTGTGTAGTACAGATGTAGGTAGAAGGATAAGGTGGCGGGCTCCATAAGTATTTAGTACTTCAATAATCTCGGTAGACTAGACCGTGGGTAGACTAGACCGTGGGCTACGCCGTAGCCTATTGCTACGACTTTGCTACAACCACACTTTCTAACCGAATCATTTCAGGTAATTTTGCGTGTTATTTTTATCCACATTTTCCAATTAAAATCATAGCATCTAGGAACAAATAAACCAAAGAACGTTATCTGTGCATTAAGTCTCAATCTCTGACTTGTACACAAATCAAGAGCAAACCCATCGAAAAAAAAAACCATTTACCACAAAAATATAGTAGAATAATACTAAGTATACCAGATAGTGCATTATTCCCTAGGACCGCAATTAATCAGAAAGTTTGTTCAGAGTTGAACCGATGGCGTGTGGCGGGAGAGAGATAATTGAAAATGTGGTTGGTGTAGATATCTAGTTTAGTTTGCGGAGTGTAAGGCTCGTATTTATAAAGCGTTCTCAAGATTGAGAGCAATATCAAGTATGGATTTGACAGATCGTTTTGTACTGAAATGACATTTCTGATACGGACTCAAACTCGCTGCCACTCTTGAGAGCTGATTATAAATACGGGCCTAAAAAGGGTTCTGTTGTGATCGTTGTGTAAGTGTAAGCAGAGTGTCAACGGCTTAGTTATATTTTTATTGCTTCACGTCTAATACGATAAGTAGGTAGGTTGGTCAACAAAGAACCTGAAATCGTATAGGGATTTGATCAATTCACTAAACCAGATTCGAGATTTGGACAAATCTCTAGATTTGTTTAGGGATGTGTTAAAATGTTGTCATTATTTTATCATTTGCCTGGATTTGGTCAAATACTTTGGGATTTGGCCAAGTCCCTAGTTTTGTCATATCCCTGCGATGTATATATATGTCACCGTAATATTGCATATACCGTTTGATCATAATCTATCTTAGCAAATTTATAACCTAACCTAACCTACCCAAAGTTTATAAACTGGCGAGTATGTTTATAAACTAACGGTTGTTACAACTTTACGCTGACATATACTTAACCCGGCAACAGCATACTGCTTGCTTTGCATATTGAAATCTATCAAGAAAAATCATCATTTATCCAATGAAACCAATAAAATATGCCAACAAAAAAAAGCAATCTGTCGTATAAAAGTGTATTTATTTACATTCAACAGAAGGAAATAGGGGAAACCCGTAAGTAGCGTGTAAAAGATATTCTTTCATTGCTTTAGGGTGTTTTTAAAGGGACTAATAATACAGGGTGTTAATTTAATGGCGTGCCATAGCTTAGGAGGTGTTTTAGTAACGTAAAAGGAGCAATAAAAAAATCCAAATAAAAAAATAAAAATGCAATAATCGGTAGGTATTCATAATGATTCCCAGAGTTGCGGCTGGCCGTCCGGCTATAATCAATTCCGGCGCGAGTCGCTATCGACCAATGAGAGAGACTCGCGCGGGCTCGGTTATAGCCGGAGAGCTAGATGCAGCTTTTCGAATCATAATAAATACTGACTATTAACTTTTTTATTTATTGTCTTGGTTTTTTTTTAAATATATTTTTCATGGGCTCCATTTACGTCACTGAAACAGCCCCTAAGCTATGGCACGCAATTAAATTAACACCCTGTATTGCCGCTGCGGGATTACAACAAGTTATCAAAAGTCGAATTCGTAACTTAATTTGGAGTAAAAGTAAAAAAGCTTTGGTCGGCGAAACCCGGTTCAGGGTTAATGGAGTTGATATTCTCTGTTTGGGATTCCGTATAAGATTTTTTATACATGCATAATATTGTTTTGGCTCTTGTATTATCTTACTTGCTGATATAAACTTAACTAGGTATAATTACTTTAAAAGCATTCTTCTTCAACTACCCTATTTGTTTTGATCGGTCGAGCAAACCGATGATGGCTTTACGAGTTTTTAAACTGCATTATCAAGGCCATTGACGTGGTTTGTGTAATGACCACTGTCAACAAAGACAGCGACTGAAACCGTCGTACTTACGTACTATCTGAAGCACTTTAATTACTTCAAAATCATGACGTCGAAAAATCTTCTCTATTCTTTATACCCTTAGAAATCAAGGTAGGTAGTTCCTGTTTTATTTTTTACTATTAAGTCACTCCTTCATTTCTCTCTTTCATTCACATTTATCCCCTTCGCCAGCAAAAATTAGAAAACTTCGCAGTCATTATTCAAAAAGTGCTACTTAGCCGGCAGCTCGCAGTAAATATTAAATTTGACCAGATAAGGGTATATATCTTATGGGCTTGTGAATAAATAAGAATTAAGTCCCCAAAATTAGGACTAGACGAGACATGAATTTTTTAATTAAATATTTTTTAGGGTTTCGCAATCGTCGAAGAACTGTGTTTTGTCAATGAAAAGGAATAAGGTACAATCCTTTTTAGGATGCTTTTGAGTGTAAATCATGAAAAACACTTCATTTTTTTTTTATGTATAATATTATGAACACAGTCTCGTTAGAAAAAATCTATAACTGTCACCGCGATCAAATCTTACAATCCTTCAAGAACAGGATAGCAAATAAACACATCTGTTTGACGTTCCTAATTTGACATAAGCTGCTTTAAATAAGAACCGAGCATAGAGCATGTTCCATTTTACGTTAAATAAGCAATTTAATGTCAAATTTAAGCAATTAAATGTCTAATTAGGAATGTCAAAGTCATGTGTTTATTTGCTATCCTGTTCTTTATGTCAAATATAAGAAAGTGACAGCGCTACTAAGAATTAGAATTAGTAACTGGACGGCGTGAATTGAGGCCACTGTCTTTCATACGAAGACCAAACTAGGAAGGTCGAAGGTCAAAATCAAATGCCCAACAACCCCAACCCGCTTGATGAGAGTATGTTGTCAAGATGGACGGGCCGGTCGCTTCCTGAATATAAAGTAATCCCTCTATTTTCTCTACAAATGGACCCATTTAACCCTTCTCCTCAAAACAATGGCAATTTATTATCTTTATCTTTTGCGGATTAGGGTTTGTGGTCAAAGCATGTGTATCTGAAAGATAAATTTAATGAACGAGATATCTAGTTGTTTTTTTCGCCCGGGTTTTTAATATCGAAAAAGAGGTGAATTTTTAAAAAAAAAATAAGGATGAGATCTTCATGAAGGTTGTTAGGTGGTTCTAAAACACAAGCATAAGATCCACAACTTTACATTGTTGTTGCGTTATCTGCGCGTGCTTTGCCTGATGATGAACCAAAACTTCATGATATGAATTTTGCTATATGGCCTTTTTTACTGTGAATTTTTCACCGCACGACAAAATCATGTTAAAGTGCCATTATGGTGCACATGTTAGCCATAGGTAGGTACCATAAGACCGTTCAACTCGAGAACAAGAACAAATAGGTAGTAAATGAATTCTTTATTAACTGACACAACAGCGTTTTCGTATAATCCTGCCATTTCTTCTACGTATCCTCATCTCTAGCTTCGACCAACGAGCAACTAAGCGATCGATGGAGGAAGCAAGCTGAATACCAATGCATGATTAGGGTCACCACGCGTCTAGAGAAAGACGGACGGATCTAGGACAGTCTTCTTAGGTACTCTACGAATGCTTGTTTTATGTAACATAATTAAGACCTCTTATTATGAGATTGGTCTTATTCAGACAGTGACAAGTTCTTTGCAAAGATCAGTCTTAATTGTATACTTATTTAAATGATGAATTTAAAGATTTGTTTGTACTAAAGTGTGGTCCTTCTTTGCGATCACCCTTCCATCAAAGTCCGACTCCAAATTGCTATGTGTAGAATTTTTATTGCCTTGGATAAACCTAATCCATTGACGACGCTGCTACTCATTTTCACTCTTAACAAGAACAATCTTATTAAAAAAAGTGTTGTGTCATTATTTTTCGCGTAAACTGGCTGAACAATCCTGATATTCAACTAAGACCTGGCTACCCTACTCGGACTCATAATAAATTGCTCTATAAAAACGGTTTAGTACACCCGCGCCTACAACTGTGCTGCTACCCGATTGTAGCCTGAATACTTAACAAAATGAGGAACAATCAGGTGTTCTATATTGATTTATGTGGTGCTCTGTAATAAAGAAAATGTTTGAGAGTCATACAAATTATATCTCATTTTAGCCACTAAGTAAGCAGACGTGTTTGTACTTTTTGTGTTTCTGTATGAAGAGTTTGGGAGGTTACATAATTACTAGTAAATCCACCTTCCTTTGTTCTGTGTTATGCATATGGGAAATTGGTACTCCGGAATGAGTACCGCAACGGCCAAAACCGCGAGCGAAAATGTTTCAACGATCTGAAAAAGACAAATCACTTTATATCTTTTAAAACGTTGACGTAAATAATTACACTTGACCTTCCCAAGGTCGGCCATGACAGTATGAAATATCTTCCATTTGGTTCTGTAACTTGGTGTCCGGCCAAAAATCTTCTCGCCAAACGTCGCGATACATATCAGCGAGATATTTTACTTTTATTGCAATAATATCGTAAAATATAACAAAATATTAGTAGCCATAGTTAAAAGACCTAACAATGCGAGTAAAATCAGTCATATAGATAAAATACAGGGTGTCAATTTAATTGCGTGCCATAGCTTAGGGGGTGTTTCAGTAACGTTAAAGGAGCCCATAAAAAATATTTAAAAAAATCCAACTTAAAAAATCAAAAATCCAAAAATCTGTATTTATTATGATTCGAAGAGCTGCGTCTGGCTCTCGCGCTATAACCGAGCCCGCGCGAGTCGCTATCACTGGTCGATACAACTCGCGTGTCGCGGGATTGGTTATATATAGCGCGAGAGCTAGACGCAGTTCTGGGAATCTTTATAAATACCTACCGATTTCTTTTTTTTTTTTTGTGTTGGATTTTTTAAATATTTTTTATAGGCTCCGTTAACGTTACTGAATCACCTCCTAAGCTATGGCACGCAATTAAATTAACACCCTGTGTAATAAATATACAAGGATAGTTAAAATATTGCCGCATGGTAGGTGCTGGTGTTGGTGTTGTATAGTCTCGTTTTCATTGACGTCGAAATAAAGAGATTTCCTTTCAAAGTTACATGTTTGGTTTCAAACAACTTAAAAAAAGCCTTCATGGGTAAGTTCCCACAAAACTGATATTTGTCAATTATTGACTTTATAAATGAGTTTTACCCAGAGTTTCGTTAATAGACACGAAAAACCTAACTCGAAAAGAAGAAGATACAACTTGAAGAAATTATTGTATAGTCCTTAATTTTAAACTGTCGCGGTTATTTTCCATATAATCCATATAATCACGCCTTTATCCCTAATGGGGTAGGCAGAGCAAAAAACGACCAAAACAAAGGTCGTTTCGCCACGTTTGACAAGTTTTGAGGGTTATTACAGATGATTGCGTATATTGTTATAGTGACGGGTTGTCAGCCCATCGCCTAAATTGCAATACACAGAAACCCTCGAATCCCTTAGCTGGTTTTTACAGCATGCTCGGGAGGAGATGCAGCTGGCACATTCTATGTTTGTCTGTCACTCCCAGTCCAGCATGGAAGAAAGCGGTTATTTTCACTATAACTATAAGACATTTTACGGGTTTCTTACTGCGATTTAAATATTTGATGAGTTCCCGCTATTCCCGATGATGCTTGTTACAGCATTGAAATATCGGGAACTCATCAAATATTTAAATCGCAGTAAGAAACCCGTAAAATGTCTTATGATTGTATAGTCTGTAACGTCAGAAGCATGTTGTACGGAGCTTACTACAATGATTAAAGCGACCCAAAATGGTACGAGTTTTTCTACATTAGAAATCACCAGCTCCTTTTTGAAAGACGCCATGTTGTATAAACACCAGGTAAACTTCGCAGGTTGGATTAAGTCGGAGTATGTATATACAGGGTGTAAAAAAAGTACTGCGTTCCTTTAAACCGCATGTCCTACTGATGATACCAAACAACTTTCCCAAAGCACAAAAATTTTAGCTCGATAAAAATATTTGCACTGTCCTTACAAAATTGGAGATAAGGAGAGCATCTTTGTATGGAAAATTCAAATTTTTTTTCGAGCTAAAATTTTTGTGCTTTGGGAAAGTTGTTTGGTATCATCAGCAGAACATGTGGTTTAAAGGAACGCAGTACTTTTTTTTACACCCTGTATATATTATATAGATTAAAAGCTATTAATAGAACACACGGAACCGACAAGTAAAGTGAAAAAACATCAAATATTAATACCGTTTTTATCCCCTGAAAAGGAAATCCAAGGATTATCTCCGTCAATGGGATGTATCAGCGTAAAATATACGGAGGAAAGTACTTGGAGGAAAAGGATATGGAGAATACACTCATTACTCCAAGGAAGATGGATTGGAGGATTAATTAATGGGAAACTATCCATGCTGGACAAGAAGCTATAGAAAAATACATTAGACTGTGCCAGCTGCTTTTCCACCTGGGCATGCTGTAAAAACCAGCAAAGGTATTGGAGGATTAATACATGGCGATCTAGGCGATGGGCTGACAACCTGTCACTACAGCAATATACAGATCTATCTTAAACAAGTTGAAAATCTGTCCTTTGCGGAAATAATCCATTATTGCACTGAAGCAGTTATTTAAAATTATTAGTAAATAAATCCGTAGGTTAAAAGAAGGTCCTTCTCAAAATGAAATGGCCCATACAAATGAGATATATTTATTGCTTACATAAGGAAAACATGGCTAAATGAACACTTTATCAAAAGGAAAATTATGGTTATTTATTCAAAATGTATTGGCTTATGTTTATTTGCTTACAAATGAGACAACGGACTGTGATTTTATCTTTATATTTTTGTTTAGCTTGGTCATCGATGTATCTAATGCCATATCTTTATTTTTGTAAGCATTAAAATAACTGTCGTTTTTTTTTTTGGTTTATGAAGAAGCAGTCGTCACCTTAAAACATGTTTAGAGATTTTTCAGAGGCAATGTTACAGAGAGGCAAAATGAAGGTACATTAATTAAAAGAGCTAATTAAGGAAATGTAATGTGATTATGTCTTTTCGCCTTTGGGACCTTGAATACAATCTTATATTTTCGTATTTTTTAGGAAAGAAGATATTCAATTTTTATACCTCATTACCAGGTTTCATGTTTTTTTAGAATTACAGGGTTTCAGAACAAACACACAAGATACATCTATCCCGTTAGAAATAGCTCTTCCCAAAAAACATTTACTTACTTCAGTTCTAAGCTACTTAGCGAATTTTGAAAATATGTTTGCAGGAAATTCTGTACTATATTTTGTGTTTCACTGTTCGTGCAACAAGCTTTTTTACACGTATTTTGAAAATTACAAAAATTACCTTACTAACGATACAGGGTGTAAAAATTGTACTACGTTCCTTTAAAAGTTTAAACCACATGTTCAAGTAATGATACCAACTAACTTTTCCAAAGCACAAAAAAATTGCTTTGTCAATACAAAGATGCTTTCCTCATCTGCATTTTTGTATGGACAGAGCAAAATTTTATTTCGAGCTAAAATGTTGTGTTTTGGGAAATTGTTTCTTATATGGTGTAAAGGAACGCAGTATTTTAACACCCTGTATACTTTAATTTATAAAAAAAGTGACGGTAATTCTTCCGACGAAAACAGATTGGGTTGCAAAACGTCAAAATCGACGTTTTACCGGAAGGATTTGAAGGTGTTAAGTCGTATTACCCCAAAATCCTTCGCTTACGGTTTTGGCTTTGAGGTTTGAGATAGAGCATTAAATCTATGTCTTCTCATCTGTATGGGTAGGTACCTATGCTGACTGAGATTTATAAGGTTTTAAAAAAAAAAATAGGGAACTGGTTCTTGGTTGCAGTATCCATATGCGTGATGAAATGGCCAGGTGGATAAAATTGTGTAAATAACATTCGTTCGTCCCTTTTTTGTGCTTTTTGCTCCAGAATTCTTATGCTCTAAATTCTTATGGTCGTAATGTCATAGTCAAACCTCAAAGCTCCGGCGCTGCTAGGTTTGACTAGTCAATCCTCAGGTCTGACTGTAGGTTAGGTTAGGTTAGGTTAGGTTAGACATATCAGTCAGACCTGAGGATTGACTAGTCAAACCTAGGAGCAACTGAGCTTCGAGGTTTGTCTATAACAGTACCACGAACTATTTAATTCGTTTTTTTTATTGATTACTGCATTAATTTAAAAACGTACGATGGAAATATAAATAAAAATACAAAGTAAAATCGAAAGTTGAACCCTTTAGCGTACCAGAAAATGTACTGCGAAGCAAAAATCAACAAATTCCGATAATTCTGTTCAATCGATTACCTACGTAGTCGTCTTCTCGTCTCGTTCTCACTTAGTATTCGATTCGTAACAGCTCGCCAATTTGAGACGAGTAATTTGAGAACAATTTACTACATCGAAGTGGTAGGTACTTTACTTTTTTTCTTGAAATGGTTCTTTTTTTTTTTGGTCCGTTGACGCGAAAGTTTGATCTTTATTGGTTGTATTGTATATTATATGTTTTTCGTTGTAGTGTAGAGTAGAGGTCTAATCGTTGGTTTACTTTACATATTACGTAAACTTGCTAGGCTGTAAGTGAGAGAAAAGCATAGAATGGGCCAACTGCATATCCTCCCGGGCATGCTGTAAAAATCAGCTAAGGGATTCGAGGGTTTCAGTATTGTAATTTAAGCGATGGGCTGACAACCTGTCACTATAGAAATATAAAGATCCATCTGAAACAATCCTCAAAATTTGTCAGACGTGGCGGAACGACCCATGTTTAGGTCGTTCACGCTCTGCCTACCCCATTAGGGATAAAGGCGTAATTATATGTATGTATGTATGTATGTATGTATTACGTAAACTTCGCTATGACGTGTACATAAGAAAGACTATACTAATTTCGTCACTCTGGCCACAACTTCGGTAGCATAGTTGGTAGTGCAATGGACCGGCAATCCAGAGGAGCAGGTTCGAATCCTGCCTGAGATCGTGGCCCGAGGCGAATTTATTATTTTCTTTCTTTCATATTTATTTCATATTAGCCACTATACCTACAGCACAGATTACTTATGAGCGCGGCCTACAGTCTTCGAATGGTGAAGGACCTCCCCGAATCAGGATATATTGACATGCACGTCATGCTTGGCCGGCGTTATAGTATGCGCAGTGTGATATAACATGCACAGATGACGCTGCTTCCTTACCTGAATATAACTATAGACCCGTTACCATAAATAATCGCTGTGCCGTTGCATGTTTGCGACACTCACGAAGAGAAGAGATGATGGTCTTTCTGTCCAGCAGGTCTCGGAAATCATATTGTTTTTTTCCTGTGTTTAAAATAAAATCAGTGACACTACCCAACTAGCAAAATTTTCGATATACAGCTATTATTAGCTGTATATCAGCTGTAGAAACAGTCGCATATCTATTGTAAACAAGCTTATATCATGCGAATTTGGCCCCACTTTAATCGCTATTAGGAGATATATTAAAGCTCCGCTTAGGACTACCGGGAAACAAATCATTTGTATATCTGTGTCCTTCTGAGCTAGTTGGTGTTAAATCAGTGACAAAAATTCAATTGTGTCACAATTAGGAAACAGAAGGGTCGCAGCTAACGCTGATTTACAATAATTTGATTACAAATTGTTGATTGGGATTCTATAATAACACTTGTTTTGTTTTGTGCGGATTTGTGCGTGATTTGGAACTCTGACAGGATTTTATTAAATTAAAACCAATAATATTGGTAAGTATCTTTATAATTTCCTCCATCTTGAAATCCATCGGTAAAAATTGACCGTATATTTTAAGTTTTAGGTGAAATTCATATGCGCTTGCAATTTTACTGATAAATGGGTACCATATTATTACTGTATTTTTAATGCCCCCCTCGAATTAATAATATTTATTAAAATTTAAATATTTTTATTAATTAGGTATTTGCAAAGACATCTATATACAACTAATTAGAGTTAAGGGAGCTGCTAACCAGAAGATATACAACATCTCGCCGCCATTACGGTGTTTAGGTTTCCTCAGATTCAAATTAAATAAACCTTTGATATAGTCCGGTAAATTCAATGTTCTTTCCCTTCTTCTGCGTTTATAAGACCCACCTTTCTTCTAATTACTCCATTTCTGATCCATGTTTTTGCACAAACTTGAAAAAATAAAAACTTGTGAAATAAAATATCGTCACCGTCAGCCATAAAATAATGTTTTGCTACAATTTGATGTCAAGAAATCCAATATGCAGCAGAAAGGTGACATATACGCCCATTTTTGAATAAATATGCATCTTTTTAGCGTTATATTAGAGATAAGAAAGTTAATATATTGCCAGTGATAAATGAGAAATATATTATGCTGCATTACATCTATTGAGTGGTAATAAAGGTTCAGTTATCATTAATATAACGCAAGCGATAGTGGATATACATATAGAGCATATCTGTGATAAAACAGCTACTGTGACATCTATTATATCACTAGTTAGCTGCAAAGGTTCTAATATAACACTGGCTATATATCAATGATAGCAGAGCCACATAAGTTCATATTTGCGTTATAGTAGTATCATGAAAACACTAATATACAACATAACTGCTCTAATTGAGGTTTTGAGTATACTATTTTACAACAGTGTTATATGTAATGTAAAAGGCAGCTATGTAAACGTTTATATCGTAGGTTATAATCCCAATTAGGCTGTATATTGTTATACAGCTATCTGGTGTCTCATATCACATATATATCACTAGCAGCCATAAGCGTTACTTATTTACAACTTTAATATCTCTATGTAGCGATAAGATCTTGCGATTTTGCACAATTTTGCTAGTTGGGTAACAGCAAAACAGATAAATGCTACCATCGAAGCTACAAAAACAACAGATGTATTAAAATTTACTACTTTCACTGGCACTATAAAGAAGCCAACAAAAAACCTGACTAACCGTCGCGACACCAACGAGGGTTGGATCTGGAATGCCAATGAGCCTCGTCGATATTCCACAATAATTTTTAGGGGTACACTATGAATATAAAGGAACAAAGAAATACCCTTACGTATAAGTATTTCACTGTAATTCCTTATGGTGTCAGCATCAACTTTTATTATCATACATACATTATAATCACGCCTTTATCCCTAATAGGGTAGGCGTACGTAAACGATCTAAATAAATGTCGTTCCGCCACGTCTGAAAAGTGTTGAGGGTTATTTTATTGGTTAATTTACAATACTGAAACCCTCGAATTCCTAAGATGTAAAAATTTACGGCATGCCCGGGAAGAGATGCACCCAGCACATTCTATGTTTTTCTATCACTCCCAGTCCAGAATGCGACTTTTATTTTGCAAGTGCTTGTGAAAAAATAAAATACATAAAAATAGAATTATAAACAGGTACTTGCCAGCCGTTGCACGTGAATTGATTAGATAGATGTGAATTTGTAGCATGATTACAAGCAGTTGTAGCTTAAATAAAAGGCAAGGAAAATCATTGAAAATGCATCATGTAGGTCTCCTAGTTCATCGATTTATCTATTTGTGGCTTACTACGTTTGTGGCTCACTGACAGACAACGAAGAAGTCACGTCAATTTATTGTCAGCATTTGTTATATCATCATGTTTTGTTTAATAACGAACTTTTACTGATTAACAAATGCAATTTTTCTCACTATTAAGGGGCGGTCCCATCAAGTTAGAAACGAGTTTATGAGAAGATAAACAGTGTGTCAAAAATTTCGATCCCACGACCATCTTTTTTAGGCATTTTTGTATGGGAAACCATCTGTTTACAAATGGTTTACGAGTGGTTTGCGTTACCTAATGGTTTACGAGGGGTTAATCATACATGACACGAGTTTAGCTTTAACCATCCCGTTGGCAAGGCAACCATGGTGACATACGTCCATAAATGACTTCTATTGTCATTTTTATTTGGGCCGTATTTAAATTTAAAATCGTTTTTCTGAAAAATACAAAGCACAGACAGAAACTTTGAATGCAGAAATAAAAACAGCAAATTGGAATCTCTAGAACAAACCCAAAAAGTTCAAAGTTTTATAAACATTTTTAGTGACTGTGATCATAGTACCTATGATGTTCAACAATAATGAATGACCTACAATATGTAAACATAAACAAACACGTAGGTAAGTAAAGTTTGATATGTTAAATCATGATATACCATAGTAATAAACGAAATATAGGTACAAAATTAGTAACTATTCCTAGGTAGGTACTGAAAGAACTTGCGATAGATTTCATTCACCTGCATCCAAGATTATTTAGCCCTTCTGCAAAAATGCTATTCAAGTTGATACCTATCATCATCTTCCTAGCCTTCCGCAACCCAGAAGGGAAACCAGACCTAATCTTAGATTAGGTTACACAAACCTCCTGCCAAGGAGGCCGCGGCCCTATTCACTACACCATCTGGGCTTCCTACATCATCCGGGCTTCTCAAGTTGATACCTAGGTACCTATCATATTTTAATATTTATTTGTATGTTTTATTATTATTAGCACGGACTAAAGGATGAAGTGGACATTGCTGCTGCTTTCTGTTTTGGGAAGATGATGTACAAATCCCTATAATACGCTACACCTACGTTTATTTGTCGCGTGTACTGTATGTATTTTAGCTATTCCGCAAACAATGTATTGAAGTTGATTTGATTCCTATGGCAGACGCATATAATGCTGGGAACTAGGAGACGATTTAAAAACTCTGACATCAGAGTTCATCGGGTCACACTTAGACTCGAAGAAGAATATTTTGTATAGGTATAGGACCCAATAATTTGTTTTTAGAAGTTAGAAGTTCCTTCATTTTATGCTGCTTGTGCGTATAGGAACCTAATTAATTGTGATTTAGTTGTTATTCGATTATATTCCTAATATTTGTATCTTGTTCCAGCCTTTAAGAAGATAACAATTAATAACGTTGTTTACAAAAGAAAAGAAAGTATTGATACAGAGGTATTTACAACTAAGTTAATACCTAAGTAACTGCCTTGCCTGTGTGGTGCCGGATTAGAATAGCATCACCCCATCACTTCCTGCGGGTGTCGTAAAAGGCGACTAAAGGATTAATCCAGGGAATGGGCAGCAGCGTTCCCTGTTATACCCGCCTGCCAAGCGTGGTGAGTATGGCATATACCCCCAATTTTGGGGTGGCCTATGTCCAGCAGTGGACTGTTGTGGCTGATGATGATGAACTGCCTCTGCGGTCTGTTGGTCTGAGCATGATATTATCTATTTATTTCTCATTGAGATTCTCCCCAGTTTGGTTAAAGCAATATAGGCTGAAGCCCTTCTTGACAATTAAATAAACCAGACATTTTGCTTTCTTGGCCTAATTACTGATTCTGACTATCTGCCACAGTCGTTACAGATCTTTTGCTCCATGCTTTTTCTAAATGGGCAAAAATGTCATAGAGATATAAATAACTATGTGTACCTAGCTATTCGTAATATTTTTTTCTGAAATTCCTTTTTGTTTTTCAGTGTTTTGAAAAAGAATTCCGTGCTTCGGAGGGCACGTTAAGCCGTCGGTCCTGGTTGCTGTCTTCGATATAGTAGTTGTTACACAAACCATGTGAGAGGCCTATTTAGCTGTGCTATTAGGTGGTTCACAATGCTAACACCAGGATTCATCGGGTCTATCGACTCGAAACCCACATGACAGAAGAAAAGTGTTTTGTATGGTGATGAAATGGTTCTCTCGATTTTATATTTGAAGTGGTTGTTACGTACACAAAACAATTTATTATTTATTACACAAATTATACAACATGTTAAGAACAAATTAGTTATTATTTTATAAACCAATAAATAAAGTAATTTGTCAAAATTATAAATCTTGTTTATAAAGGGCAAGGTTGCTCTTCGTCTGATTTTTTGGCTACTGGTGCTTCATTCTGTATATTTTATCCATTGAGTCCTTTGTCTACTTGAATATCTCACACGGTTGTATTTGAGGATTATTTAATATAGGATTGGAATTCTTATTGGCAAATTATAAATCAAAATAATACGGAAAATCCTTTGAAACAAACCAAACGGACACACTTGACAGAAAGTAAAATGACACAATGTCACAGGCCATAGATAAAATAACTGCTAGCAGTATAAATCAAAAAAGGATTTACTGTAAAATATTTCATTTTATAACATTAATTTACATAAACTAGTTAACTTTATAAGTAAAAATAATAAAAATAATCTTCATGAATGATCAGAAGTTAGATTAGAGACCTCTTTGAACTTCGTAATGAAACGATAGAAATTAGGTAATAATCATAATCAGTCATAATAAAATCTTTTTGCTTTTAAAGTTCCTGATACTAAATAAATAGGTAGGTTACCTTAGAGTTTTTATTATGAGCCTGATACTCACTTTTTAATCACAAAAAGATTTTCATCTGAGACTGCAATGAACAAAAAAAATGGTGATCATGAAAGTAGGTCAAATATTTTTTTGAATGATAACTGCTTGAACGATAAAACGCTCAAAGGAGTATCATTAATGTCCTTTTATCATAGCCACAGAATATATAATCAAGGCTTGACCCGATTGGTCGATCATAGGTTTAGGCATGGTTTAGGCAAGGAATCTGGAGGGAACGAAAGTATTAACCAAGTTTTCAAGAAAGTTTAGCAATAAACCATCTGTAAACAGCTAGTCTAAACTGTTGGTGGGCTCCAGCCTTAGAAGTTTTATTTTTATTAACCAAAGTGAAACAAACTTGACAGCTTTCGAAAATGAAATTTTTACACGAGTTATACGATCGAATGGTTATATTCAAAAAACGGCATTTAATAAATCTAATTATAATCAATTTAAACGCACTGACGAAAACTTCAAACTGCGTTAACTGTCCTAACCGGGAAAGGGGAAAATATTAAAAATGAATAAATAGATTTTTATAAGATAAAGTTTATTAACTGAAAGCCATTTAACGAACTGTTTGATATATGATAAACTTCCCCGTAGGAATTGAACCCATGGCCTGTAGAATAAGATCCTGAGGGTCAGACCTATATAGGTCATAGAAGCAATCACTAGGGTCGTTGTTCGACTCGAAAATCCACTCGCTAAGAAGAAGAAGACTAGGATAGTATACGCTGCTATATCAATAGGCTATCTAAATCCAAATTCATATTCACATGAGCGCAGAGTAGTGTCATAAAATATTGTTCTAGTAGGTTCCGGCGAACTCAGAATCTCATGAATAATGCACAGGCAGTCAATGACATAGACACACATAATATTGTATTCTTCTTCTGTCGTATGGGTATCAAGTCGATCGACCCGATGAACCCTGGTGTCAGAATTTTTAAACCGCCTAATAGCACAGCTAATAGACCCCTGACATGGTTTGTGTAACGACCACTATCAATGACAGCGACCGGGACCGACGGCTTAACGTGTTCCCTGGGAATCGAACCCAGGACCTCCGGATCGAGAGCCCATGACTCATACCACTAGACCACGGAGGCAGTTGACATTGTATTTTATTTGTCTATTTTGATTAGTGTTAATTGTATAATGTAGTGTAGGTATAATATTCTATGATAGCATTGCACAATATTACTTTCATAATAATCTTGATTTATACATATTTCCATAACTTTCAAACGAACCTATAAACCAAAAATACAGACTCAATCGAGCACCATGTTGAAGTGAAACTTCTTTGACACTTTTGACATTTGACGTATTTCCGTCACCCGACCTTGAAATTTTACTTTCAACGCGCCTAAAGAAGTTTCGCTTCAATATTTTTTTACATTGAGCACGTTAAACTTTTGGTCCATATTCTTGCCTGTGGTACCTTATACCTCCATAAGCAGATGATAGATACTTTCAAAGAAACAACCTGTTCACTTGTTACAAAGTTAATATCAAACAAGTTTGTTTAATAAACGAAGTAAATATTTAAATACTTGTTAGGGAAAATTTGGCGTGTCTTCTTGCAAACAGAAAACAACTTATATCTAATTTTGTTTCCTGCAAAATTGGGGATCTATAAAAAGTTGAAAGGAAATGTCGTCACTAAACAGGGTCTGTTATTAAAATACAGGAAGCATATTATGTCTATCGATAACAATGTTATTTTTTTTTATTACTAATAGGCAACCCCGCTATCTCACCTGATGGAAAGTGATGATGCACACGATGATGGAGAAACAGAAATTATATACGTTGAAAATTTGAGAATACAGCTATCTCAAGAGACACATATTAATATCACTTTTGCGTCTGGAAGCTTTTCCGCTAATTGCTGAAAAAATTACATCATGACTTAATCAAAATTTGAGAACCCATTTTATACAATGATATTTTTTATATAAGTTAAAAGAAATAGATGATTTTTGTACTTTTGAGCTGCCATTTGATGTATGTCTATAACGGCCAAATTCCTACTACAAATTTAAAGATCTAGTTATCCAATTTATATGACATGACATTTATATAGAAGCACATACCTCAAAATATGACGGTATCCAGTGTCTTTTATGCAATATGTTAAGCATTGGCGAACACAGGCAATGGGGTTTTCTTGGAGAAATAAAGCTAATCAGACCCCTTTAGAAATGGAAATACCTAATTTATAGATAGGTATAAAGGTATGTTTTGAACCAAATCTTGAATAAAATATGCATAAATCTTGTCTTCAAATAGAAACATGCAATAGAACTTTTTTTCTTTTAGTTTATAAGTCCTCCCACCGATTTTCGGTGATGGCGGCCAGACTCCCAGAGATAGGCCAACTGCGCAGGACTAGTTTTTAGTGCCCAAGTGTTTGCGCAACACACAGGTGTACTCTCTATTCCTTCAATCTCTTATTCTGATGGGACAGACTGACTGACACGACCAAAGAGAAATCAGGCGCAGGACCGACTATTTACATGCTCATCCGACAGCATGGAACATCTCTTTTCGGACAATCAGGTGATCAGCCTGTAGTGTCCTAACCAAACTACAAACAACAACACAAAGTTATTGTCCACCGCCGGGAATCGAATCCGGGACCTCCGGGTCGTGTGCCCATGGCTCAGACCGCTAGACCACGGAGGCAGTTAACTTTTTGAACTTTTAGTTTAGAGTAGAGTGAAAGTAGTTTTTCTCTGCTGAAAGTGCAGTCTCGAAAGTAACATCTCCTACTATCTGTTAAACAATAAATTCGTCTGGGTTTTATCACATAGTTTACAACATTTCTATTTTTATTGCCAATGTAAAACCGTTCGGGATATAAAAATATTTCTGTGTTTTATTCGTTTTTGTGTTTGACTGTGGTTCTAAGCATTTGTTGAGATTTTTTATGAGATGGTTAATTTATGTGAGTCTTGCATTTTTTTTTTTTAATTATTTGATTCTAGGCAAACCCAGATACCGACGGAACGGAACACATCAGGGAGCTCCTTGGCTCCTATCATCAACATAAATGTTATTGTAAGACAAATAGAGCCTGGCAGAGCCTTTTAGTGGTATAGTTAATCCGGCTTTACTTACAGGTAAGCCTACGATGCCGTTACCTAAGATGGACAGCTAGAAAATACATAAGTACCACTTCTTGTTTTTCATGTCATTGATCCAAATAATGCTAAATTTTTCCCTACCAATATTTAGCGACCTATATGGCGTAATGACTGCTGCAAGTATTTGGCAACAAAGAGCATGTTATTAAATGTTCCACCGTTTTAAATGAGGCTCCACAGTCGCGCAGTGTGTTTGCGTACTACTTCTGTTAGTATCCAATATAATATTATCTACATGCAAATATTTTATTAATTTTCCCATTAAACTCTTTGCACAAAACCATAAAATTAATCATGCATGAATCATGCATGCAGCATGATATAAGATACGGGTCTTTTACCTAATTCACAAAACATACAATAACAAGGCTTTTCCATGTAATAAATATTTTGTCTTGACAGTGTCCATAGATGATATGTTTTTCCTCTCTGATACGACGACTGATAATAAATAAATTAAATGTTCTCCATGATCTAGCTTCATCGTACTGTACGTTGTAGTGCAATGAAGTTACGAGAGTATGGCTCGTATTTATAAATCGATCTCAAGATTGAGAGCAATATTAAGTATGGATTTGACAGGTCGTTTTGTACTGAAATGACATTTTTGATACGGACTTAAACTCGCTGTCACTCTTGAGTGCTGATTATCAATACGGGCCTAAGAACTGTCTTCGGTTTCAGATTTTCCATTCCTTAAGCATATAAGTAAACAGTATTTATTGTACAACGATAGATAATTGTTATTCTTATTTTCTAAATCACTAGGTATTCATCTATCCATTATAGTACACCAGTAAATGTGCTCTGCTCCTATAAATAGATTTTATAATAACTAATAGCGTTGACTTAATCCAATATCGACCTTTCAACAAATCCCTCTTACCGTTGTATTTCAAACTCTACCCATGAAGAGTTAAGGTCCAATATCGACCACTGGCCTTGTTCCAAGCATTCTATTCCCGACAAAGCTCATACATAAATTACTATTACTACGAATGTATGGTTCGGAAATACGCCATAATATCGAATAAAAATGTATATTCTAGTGATGGAAACATTCTAAAAAGACTATTTTTAATAACATTATTTTGTAAATCCAGTCCAATTTAAACTAAAAAATAATAAGTCCTGTATTTAACCCATTCAATTACTGTCTGGTAGTAACTAAAGCTTGTCTTAAGATTAGAAAGAAGATAAAAAGAGACACAAAATACAAAAATTATAACTCGAAAAATAATATGTTATTATATCAGAATATTAAATAATAGAGATTTCCTCGCCTTAAGAGGAATGTAAATCCTTTTTATTTTATTTTTTTATTCGGAATGGGTTTGCTCTTGACTATAGACACTAGATAGGGATGACCGTGACAGAGTCGACGATGGAGCGAGCAAACCCAGAGGATGCCTGTTAAGGCACTGGCATTCTCACGCACCGACGGAACACAGCAAGCTGTTTGACGCCGGACTTCGGTGAGAGGGTGGTAGCGAGCCAGGCGGCCCCTTGCGGAGCCTACCACCGCTTTGTTTGGATCATTCATCCGGACTTATTCACAGGCAAGCCTGTGTTGCCGTTGCCCGGGGACTAGGAGGTAGATCCCATACCACCTAAAAATATAACAAAAGACCCCTAAAAGCACTTTTGAAAAGCCGAAATCACTGTCACTCTCACTTTACTTCCTCGATAAGTAACTCGACTCGTGTTACATCGTTTCGGGAACAGAAATGTATGTGGGTGTCCATTTATTTTGAAAGGAGCGCGAATCCACCCCTGATTCCCCCAAAGATTTCCATGACAAAAGTCGGCGTCGTCGTTACATCGGTCTTTTTGTACTTTTATACCGTACGACTTACATTGAAAGTATATTTGATGTGCTAAAGTTTTTACCGCAATGACACCACTTCATTTTATTAGCTGTGTAGACATTTTGGCACGATTTGCTACGTCATAGCAATCAATTTTGCTACGATTACTACGTCGTAGCACAGAATAATAAATAGTATCTAACGATACAGAAACACTCGCTCAAATAGCGAAAAACACGCACACAAGTACACGTGAAGTAAACGTAATAGGGTTGCCTTCCGCGCGACACAATTCGCAGCGAGACAACGAGTAAAGAAGGCAGATTTGTACGTTCACCGAGACGATTGACAACCCGACCGCTTTAGGCCTGCCGTTTGGGCGGCCTTAGGGGGGCATGGAAAATAGGAAGCGGTGCGGCGCGGGCGAGGCGGAGGCGCGTCAATTTTGTATGTAATTTACGTCTGCGTAGCGCAGCTTGATTTGAAGTTTCTATACAAAATCGACGCACCGGCGACGCAACGGCGCCACTCCGCTTCCTATTTGCCATGCCTTTATAGCATTTTACACTGAAAATTATTATCACTCTTAATGGAAGTCGTATAGTACAAAAAGCACTTAATCCAAACCACGTCGTTACACGGTATGTCGCCACTTCCTTGACAGGAAGAAACGCAGGTTGGTTCACTTTCATATGGAAAACACCTTGAAAGCCTTCACGATTTGGAAACACGTGATCCCTTGAATGAACAATTTATGATGCAAATATGGCGGAAGTGTGGAAAAAATTGCGAATGGAATTTGATTTTTGGGAATGCGAGGGGTTAAGCGAAGGGGTAAAGATGCTTGTGGCTTAAGGTGACTTTTTTACAGAAAAAGTTCCCCAGAAGTTGTGATGTCAGAGATTCTTACGTTTATTTATAGAAGTATTTTATAGCAAAGTGATAAAACTGCGCTGTTCAGAAACTTGATATAAATAGAGAACTGTAGCAACGGAATTGGACCTCTATCTTCTGTTTCATCGAAGTCTTTCCTTGTGACAGACATTTTGCTTTTTTAATTAAAGAGTAGGTAAAGATAATGATTTTGATAATATGTAAGGCTATATTTTTCTTAAAAGTTTGTTTAAAATACCCACCAAATATTTAAGACAAGACTTTCATCATCATTAAAGTTCCTAGACAGTCTAAACGAACTTCTAGACCATAATTTCTTCTGCAAGAGAAAAGTTTCATTCGTCAAAAAAGTACCTAATTATGAAAACAGAAGTCGAGATGAACTCGAGGAAGTTAGAAAGAACAACGGAAGCAGAGTTCAGACGAGCGAAGTCGAAAACTTGGAGTGTCAGCTTTTGGAGTGGGAGAAAGTTGTCAAAACAAAATTCTTGGGATATTGTAGTCACTCTCTAAGATATTCATATTTCTGCCAAAGGTACATTATAATTATTATAGAATATTTTTGACCCGTATTTATAATCCGCTCTCAAGAGTGACAGCGTGTTTGAGTTCGTATCAGAAATGTCATTTCAGTACAAAACGATCTGTCAAATCCATACATAATATTGCTTTCAATCTTGAGATCGCTTTATAAATACGAGCCTTTGTTATTTTGCTCTTCTTTTAGTAAAAATCTTACATTCAAATAAAATTTTATCTTGCCGCCTTTAAACAATTCCCTTTCGCATCTTCATCGTATGCCTAAATCATAATACTCGTGCATTGTAGTTGTGTGACCACATCAAAATGCAAGGGCAGTTTCCCCTCCCAAATCCGTGGTGCATCATGCTTGCTACAGATTAGGTACTTATTATGTAGAATATTTTACAACGAAAATCTAAAAACTTATTTACTCCTACACCCACCTGAAACCAAACTCGATACAGGAAACTACATCACTCAAACGCCCACATGCAATATCTGGCCCGAAGGTCTGTTGGCCGGACACCAGCGATTGTTGTATGCCAAATGGGGCAGTTCATATGCAATGCAGTTTTATTGCCGGCCTTGGGAAGTGCTTGGGAAGGTCATGTTTTGGATTATAGTTATCTAACAATGTGGCTTATAAAGCAACCTTTTATATTTCTCTAGACAGGTTTTAAAGTGGAGAGTGCGAAACGAGGTGGAGCGATGGTGTTCGTAAGAAAGCGGGCTGGGATTGGATGAGAACGGCTGAAGACCGAGCTGAGTGTCGCTATGGGAGAGACCTATGTCCAGCAGTAGAATTAACAACTAAGGCAGGCTGATGATGATTATGATATTTTGCTACTCATGTTTTATAGGCTCTAATATACGAATAGTGTGCGATGTCCATTTTGTTGGCTATGATAAATATGAAACAAATTTTATACACCAATTTATTACAACGTCTCATTGGTATTCTGCATGCATACTCCACTAATCGCTTAGTTGCTCGATGGGTTGATAGAGAATAGTTAACTAACGTATGCGGAACCAAATTGAATAATACCCATTTGTAACATATGTACTGTATACCATGTGAAAAGCAATAAAATTGTGATAATGATTATGAATATGATTGAATACACTGTAGCCTAGATTCAGCTTATTCTTCTCATATTGCGGCATATTTCTCATTCGTCAAACTTCTATTCTTTTTCAAGATTTTGTATTTTCCCCTCCCAAAAACATTAAGTACCTTACAAAAATGAAAATCTATATGTACCTATATAAAAAACTGAATAATGTATCTACCATGATAAGATGATTAGGGAGTCATGGTATTGGAAATTAGATTTTTTTTTCTGCTTTTTTGTTTCGTAGCCTAAAAAATATACGTAATAATTCAGCACAATATCAGACACTATTAACGAACATAAAAAGTAACATAGTGGAATACTCTCATAACTTCTGCACATCCAGCCCATGATCACTAATATTATCAAACTCCAAACTTTTTGATTAATTACGGTCGACGAGAATAACGCACTAACTGCCAGTTACTTAGTTATTCATTTTATGATTTTATGGCAGGATGTAAAACGTAATTGCAGTTGTAAACGACTGTGGTTGTGATGTGAATTTTATTGCATTGATTTATGATAGTGATTTTGTGTCGCTATACGCTACTGATCTGATCATCATTAACTTAAGAGTGAACAGGCATCTTCTGAGTGAGCTCGCTCCATCGTGGACTCCGTCTCTGTCGCTCCTGACCTAGACTGGAGTCAAGAACAAACAAATTCCTAATTAAAAAAAAACTACTTACAAAATCGTAGACAGATCGCCCGACCCATTAGAACGACCACAAATTACCCCATACTAACGGGATGACTTATTTAGCCGCGGGCCATGAAAGGCCATCTTTACAAAGTTATGTTTGTTATTATTATATCGGTATATTTTAGCAATAATTGTTTTTTAACGCTTAGGCCCGTATTTATAATCAGCTCTCAAGAGTGACAGCAAGTTTGAGTTCGTATCAGAAATGTCACTTCAGTAGGTACAAAACGATCTGTCAAATCCATACTTAATATTGCTCTCACTCTTGAGATCGCTTTATAAATACGAGCCTTAATCTACGCGCACATCACATAGATCTAGAACAAAATACCCCACACAATACAGTAGTTTCCATCCCAGTAAGTACCTCCCTCCGAATCTCAGTAACGCTTCCTTCTTCCTTACTATTTGGCAAGCTTCCAACTAGTTCATTTGTAAATAACTTTGTTTATAAGAAATGCAGAATAAAAGTTGTTGTTAATAGTTTTATTGGTCCCCTTTGTTTCTTTCTTTTTTGTCGGCCATCGCCCAATTAATGCTTTTAGCAGGAGAACAATGGAAGAGCGGGTCAAGGATTTCTTCCACAATGCCTTCCACAGATTAGGGAAAGAAATAACAATAATATAATAACGAACGTACGTATTAAAAATATAAGATGAACTTAGGGAGGCGTTTCTATTGAACAGATTATAAGATCATGGCTATATGGCTCGTATTTATAAAGCGATCTCAAGACTGACAGCAGTATTAAGTATAGATTTGACAGACCAGAATGTACTGAAATGACACATCTGATACGAACTCAAACTAGCTGTTAGTCTTAAGTGCTGTTTATTGATACGGGTCTATGTGTTCTAAACTTTAGTTTCTCAGTACATGAGCGGCTTAAAATTAAGACGGGTGATTATCTTTTTTGACCCTCAAACATAAAAGTACCTAATTAGGAAAAATATCTGCAAAGCGCGTGTCTGTAAAACCAGATGAATCACCCATTGCTACAGCACTGTTTGTACCAAAAAATTACGTTATTTCACCAAAAATCACGTACATATTTTAATGAATTTTAAATACAATACAGGCATATCGCTGCCAGGTTTTTAGAATGGTACCTAATTATTCTGTGGCAACAAAGTATGTCAGAATAAAAGATTTTCTTTATTCCCAGAAAATTAATGAAACGAATAAAATACGTGTAATGGAACGTAAAAATCTACGGTTGTATTGTTTTTGAATGCTGTATTTTCACTTTCATTTTTGTAAAGAACTTATTATTTTAGTTACCTGATTGAACTGTTTTTTTTTATTTAAATTATTTCTCTACGCGTAATATTAACATTAAATTTTTACGGTTAAAATGTAAAAACTTCAGCAAAATATTGCTTTTTTCAAATTGAACCAGTAAGAATAAGTAGGGTGACAAAATAAATGACAGCCAAACATAAAAGCGAAAATCGAAACCAAGGCCCGTATTTATAATCAGCTCTCAAGAGTGACTGCAGCTCTCAAGTTTGAGTTCGTATCAAAAATGTCATTTCAGTACAAAATTACCTGTCAAATCCGCACTCAATATTACTCTCAATCTTGAAATCGCTTTAAGAATACGAGCCCAAGTCTCGGAAGATATAGCTTAAATTTTGTTTTCGCTTGAAGGTTTTTATACCTTGATTCTAAATTGGTACGGGTGTCTTTTCAATTCCAAAGAATTTTTAATCAAATTCAATTTCGTGTCCCAAATTTTGTCTTGCACGTAGATTTTTATACGTTTTGGAAAAGTCCCAATCTCTATTGAAAATTGGAAACTAAATTGGGAATAACAACCTCATTTTGGACTGGAATATGTATATAGCAAAAACTTTGCGAATTTCCACACTCATATAGTATTCTTGTATATGAAGAAAGAAATTCAAGAATATATTCTTACATAGAATGTTTTTTACAAATGACCAATACACAAGACGAGGAATGTGCCAGTGATGATTATATCAAATACTATATACCCATGGGAGATATATGGGAAACTATGATAAAATAAATTTGACTCGCTGCGTAAATTTTTATAATTATCTACTAATATAATTATAGGTATTACTTACGTAAAAACCATTACACTCGTTCAATCTTCTAGATTAGGTAGCCAACCCCGTGAAATACGGGAAAAAGGCTAGGAAGATGATGGTGACACGACCACCGAGAAGTCAGAATCAGAATCAGAAATTTATTTAAGTCAGTCGCAAATCAGCTTATTCTAGTTAAGTTAGTTGTAAAACAACAACAACAATAACTATCACGTCCAGACTTGCAGAAGTATTTTGTTATGAGTTTTCGAACGAAATCGAAGTCCAGTTCGGAAGCAGAAGTTGGTGCTAAACTATGCGCAAGTTCAGAACTTCGTTATCAGATGGAAAACTGAGACTCAACACCTCAAGGCAATTATTCTGGGAATCATTTTTATTCTTCTGCAGTAATATTTACAGAAGAAAACATTATAATAATAATAATAATCATTTTATTTCAGGCAATATTTACATTAGTAGATGTTAAATAATGTAAACAGAGGCCCATAGATACATACCTTACAGACTAACATACATATTATAAAGACTTAACTAACTTATACTATTTCGACGTATCGACGACTTATTATTTATAAATATAAGTGTTAAAGATCTACTAAAAATTACTGAAACATTTAAAAATAAAATTCTTTTCGTCTGTGGTGCTGGGTCAAAAGAACACCACTTTCTTTACATAATAGGTTACATGGAGGCGAGAGGGAAATGAACAGCAGCGGTTACTTTGTATTTCAGGCATCTTAGATGATCATCCCCTGCTCAGGACAAGCAGCAAAAGCGGGTAAAACTGCTGAAAAAAGTAGTTTGTGACAAAGTTCTTACTTATGAAGAAACGAACGCCAGAATATTCCCGTATATAGGTATAGGTATTGGACAAACGCTTACGCTTTTAAGGCTCGTATTTATAATAGATTTGACAGACCGTTTTGTACTGAAATGACATTTCTGATACGAACCCAAACTCGCTGTCACTCTTGAGAGCTGATTATAAATACGGTCCTTAAAATTTTCATTCCGAGTAGTATTTGTATGAAATAATTGAACTTTTTTTTTTGTACCCACGCGACAGGGATCTTGATGTAAATGGACCAGCACTCGTCTCTACGAATTGAGGAGTTATTAGTTGTGATGTGAATGTGACCCTTGTCCTGCGCAGCTTTTGTCCCGTTTAAGTGCCCTTTTGTGATCCGTGAACATTTCAGGTGTACTAGGAAATTAGGTCGAACTTTTGTGTCTGGAGTGTACCTACCTGTTTTTTGTATCACGTAGGTTATCGAGACGACGAACGAGTCGATGGCGAGATTTTTTAAACCAAGTATAAAAAAATAATTTTCCAAATCGGTTAATAAATGACGGAGTTATGAGGTAACAAACATAAAAAAAAATATATATAAAACATTCAACCGAATTGAGAACCTCCTCCTTTGTTTTGGAGTCGTTTAATTAGCACAATAATAGGCATCTGACATGGTTTGTGTAAAAAAATGGGATCGACGGGATGTGAAAGTAGAGAATGTCATTATTGGATGTCTTTTAAAAATCGTGAAAAAATCGTACAAAATAATTCTAATCATAATCTTAATTAACAGAGTCTTAAAGAAATCTAAAAACTAAATTTTCCCAAACAAAGTCTAATTGTATTTTCCTTTTCATTTGATTTTAATACAGGTCTCAATTGAAAATACAATTGAATGATACCAATTGGAAAGGTCACGAAACTAATCACAATAAAAGATTCAACATCACTGACTTTGTACTTTGTAGGCTTTTAGCAACACTTCATTTAATACCTAACAAAAATGTTGAAATGTATCTTTGTCTATTATTTTTTTATATAAAAACACGCAAAAAAAATACCTTGTATGTGTGTAAGTACATTTATTTATAAAATGATCTCATATCAAGATTGAGAGCAATTAAGTATGGATTTGACAGGCCGTTTTGTACTGAAATGACATTTGTGGTTCAAACTCAAATTAGATGTCAAGAGCTGGTTATCAATATGGACCAGTTTAATATGGAACAGTTTCGTTAAGTACTTATTAGATTAAGAGACGTTGCACTTGTGACTTTTTTTAAAACGCGCTTTATTTATAGGATAATCAAACGCACACACAAGCAAGTTCAGTGTACATAGTATGGATTACCTAACAGCTCTTTGCTATCGAATTTTACTACAGCAATTTCTTATAGGGACACCTTCGAGGATAAAAAATATCAACCTTTTTTTCCATTTTGGAACAACAAAAACAGTACCTACACGGCAAATAGTCTGCGAGATTTCGGAGCTGCCATTACCGCTCACCCACACACGAGCACAGCAATTAGTTACAGACGCCACTACGGGTATGTGTGGCCATAAAACCAGCGGAGTTTCTTCTTCTGTAGACCGAGTAAAGTGAAGTAGACGAAATAACAAATCAGGAATTTCAACCGCCGACAGGATTTGAACCAGCGTCTTTGGAAATCTGGAACTAAGCTACAGCGACTTAGCTTTGAGTGGTGAAATTAGTGATCACTAATTTCTTAGTTGGTTAAGAGCGTTGTTGGGCCGGTCTTCCAAAGACGCGGGTTCAAATCCTGTCGGCAGTTAAAATTTATGATTTGTTGTTTCTAATATTACTTAGAAATGATAAAGCACTGTGAGTGCAAAAAATCTATAAAATTAAAGTAGACGAGTCTGAAATGCCCAGCACCAGGCTTCAGAAATGCAAGACCGGTGAAAAATAAATCTATTCCGGGTCACTGCCACTTTTTCACATCATTCTAAATAGTCTGAAACTAACGGGACAGAAGAAGAAGAACGGGACGCCAGGTATGAGTACCTAAGTATTTTAAAAGTTTTAGGCCCGTATTTATAATCAGCTCTCAAGAATGACAGCGAGTTTGAGTTCGTATCAAAAATGTCATTCCAGTACAAAATTACCTGTCAAATCCGCACTCAATATTGCTCTCAATCTTGAGATCGCTTTATAAATACGAGCCTTAGTAAATTTTAGTAGGGAGACTTTAGTTGTAGTAGTAATTAAAAGTAGGTATGTCTTAGATGTTCTTTTTTTTATGTCTCCGAGACCTACTTTTAATTATAGGGATTACTTAAAGGTGGTAAATAGATGACTTTACATTACATTCGTTTTAAATGTACAATTTATTTATACGTACAGTGACTTCCTGGCTCTACTTTCCTAATCCCCGAGAGATATCCGCCATTTTTGTTGTCAATCTAGCCCTCAATAGAGTACAAATGAAAGGCTTTCACACATCTACACTCATTAAGGAGGGAAGTACTCTAAATCGGGCTAAACACGGTCCGGCATTTGACTTTGTTAGTATAGTTAATAGTTGAATTTTCAATAAATCTATATATGGTTAGCTTCTCTAAAATATGGAGAACAACTAGATTCATAGATATAATCTAAAAATACTATGATTACACCAGGAAATCATCAGAAATATCATGAAAATCTGGCGTCTCAATGCCGAATTTGAACAACTGTGACATTTCTATGAGCTTAGAAACAGCAAATGTTATATCGAAATCACCGTATAATTATGAAGAACATCATAATCAACTCTGTTTTTCAATACTTTTTGTATACATTGAGATATATGCAAAAATATATGAAATCGGCTTGAAACAGCCCCATGCTAGAAAAGGACAGAGCGCGCATTCTGTCATTGGTTTTAAAGGGACAGTTGCCGCGAGCACATAGACCCTTAAATAGACGTGGTAAAGAATACCAAATATGTTAGCTAAATATCTATCTAATGGACCCACTAGATTAGATACGTAAGTGGCAATGTTGTATCCTCCTTTTTCTGGGAAAGTGATACTTTCCTCAAAGAGGTTCAAGTTCACATACTTAAAGCGTAATAATGTTTTTCGTATTCACTAAAAAAGTTACCGTAAGGCGTCGCTACGGAGCGCGTGATCGTCTCTTTGTGTTGAACATACAGAAAGCGACGACGTAGCGCGTAGCACAGTGTGTGCACCGCCTAAGAGCTGACAGATATGCCTTAAAGATATTTTACATCTTCTAAGAGCGACTATGAAAAAGAAAATGTAATCAATTCCTTCCTTCTAGTAGGTCAGTCTAGTACACGGTCTAGGTTCTTATCTGGCTAAGCCACTAAACTACAAGCTAAAAGTGACTTCTAGCGACTAAGCGTGTAGAATTTCCCCTTGCGTCCGGATGTTCGCTAAGTCCGAGATATGGGTGGATCGTGCAATATGGCTTAAAGGAAGAACTTGGGTTAATTCTATGGAGTAAGTAGGTGTAGGAAGTTAAGGTATAAGCTAATGGGATTAAAACTTAAAATACACGACTAGGTGTAATGTAGTGCCGAAAATAAAATCGTTAGAAACATGGATGTTTTGTTTTGCTGTGAATACTAATACCTATATGGGATTTTTAATTTATAACCAACACTGACTTACTACATACATACATATAATCACGCCTTTATCCCTAATGGGGTAGGCAGAGCGTAAACGACCTAAACAAAGGTCGATCCGCCACGTCTGACATGTTTTGAGGGTTATTCCAAATAGATCTGTATATTGCTAATTCTGTGCTTTGATGCCGTTGCTCTATTAGGTGTAACGCTTTGAGGTAGATCCCACTCCACCCCAAACAAGTTGCTGAAAATTGTGGAAGTGAAAATTGAGTGTAAACACATAAAGTTAGTAAAATAACACTTTACTAGTTATAACAAGGTCATAACAATGTTTTGATTGACATGTTGACTTTGTGGTAGGAAACTAGGGCTCGTATTTATAAAACGATCTCAAGATTGAAAGCAATATTAAGTATGTATTTGACAGGTCGTTTTATACTGAAATGACATTTCTGATACGAACTCAAACTCGCTGACACACTTGAGAGCTGATTATAAATACGGGCCTAGGTAACAAGTGTGACAAGTGGGTGGTGTTGTAAAAACATGTCTACTAATACTAATACATCTATGTCATGTTTGTTTGAAGTGTATATTTTAGGGCTTATGAAAACTTGAAAACTATACTTAGGTACCTACTTCGTATAATTAATTTTATAGGTAAATGCTAAAGTAAATATGGCCTCAATTCTAAAATAAACTAACTATATTAAGTCACATGATGTTATGCTAGAGAAAAACAACAGCTAATATTTTTTTTTATAAGCTCAAAGTGCAACAAAAAATCTTGGACGATGAGAGAAACTTACAAGTATGCAGGTTTTTTTTTTAAGAGTCTTGGCGTGGAAACAAGTCCTTCAGCCGAAATCACTTCACAGTTAGTTTTTCATGTTTTAAGTTGGTTGACAGTTGATAAACACAAAAACACATAGTTCACTTTCTTTCACTATAATACACCTTACCATAGTTGCCATCTTCTCACTATCAAAATGAGAGTATTTTAAGATCGAAGTTGAAATTACTGGGAATTCAGCCATTTTGTAAGACAATCAGCTGTATAAGTGGAATAATTTCTTGTCTTCATACAGATGATTAAGTGCCAAGAAACTCGAGTCGAGAAGGAACACCAAGCATTTTTAAGTTAAGCATGTAACAGACCGCCGGATGCCAAAAAGAGAAATACAATAGTACATTGTTTAACGAGTGGAGAACATGACCGATTCCCACGAGGGTGTAGTTTGAGGCCCGAAGCGTAGCTGAGGCTTAAAAATATAAAAGAGGCAAATGAAGCTAAGCACATATTGCCAAAAAATGTAAGTGGCCAGTATCATTTTGTGGGCTTCGAGATACAAACTTTTTGTGTTTTGGCATCCGCCTGTTTCTAGTTTTGAATTATGAATTTTTAAAAAAATAAAGGAGGGGAGAATAATAATAGGGGAGGAAAAATAAGAAAAAATCCCATATATTTTTGCCGCCCGCATATTCGTTCGCTTGGATTTACGTACTTTCTTCCCTTTCTTCAAGTAAGAACTACTATACTTTCCGAATAGGTGTAGTATAAAAAGGTTTTTTGTGTGACATTTTTTACCTAACTAATAATAAATAATATACTATGGAAAAACTAAACTATAGCAAAATCAAAAAAATGCATAAATTTCCTAAGAGTCCTCGACCTTCCCGTAGGTATCACGCTTCGTTAAATATGCGTGGTATTGCATGGGTGCGGTTCAAAATAACTACTTAGCATGTAAAACATTACTTATTATAATACTTGTCTTCTTAAAAAAAATAACAAATTCTTAAGGCATAGAAGATGAGTCGAGGTGGACGTGGCACTGTCACTTTTAATACAATTTCTGAATTTGAACTACAGATTTGAAACTGCGCTGCGCTATCTATCGAAATTCTGTTCACCTCCCCGTCTCGACTCTTCCTGTGTACTATGCGCCTAAGTAAGTATTTATAAATTAAAGCAACTCGAAATCCCAGTGCAAAACTCCCATGTTGTACATCCAGCTTAGCACCCGTTGCCGGCGGAAAATTTCAAGCAATTACAGAAAACTGCTCCGCGGTCGCCACATTTGAATTTCAGACGTTGCAGAGAGGTTGCTTAGTTTTTATTATAATTTCTGGCGTTGGCGGTGGGATCTAGAATTACGACGATTATGATGAAAATGGATGAAACGTAAATTCTCACCAAGAACAAAATTATGCTAAGGAAGGGTCAATTTACACCGGGAAACGATACTACGCGACGCGGTGCAGACTTTTCAAAAGCGTGATACAGCCATCATCATTATCAGCATCAGCTCATATTCGTTCCCACCAAGGGGCATACCCTAAATTCAGAGCGTGATAAAGTATCTAAATCTATTTACTATGCAAAAAGATAGACTAGGTATTCATTGACAGAATTCGAAAATGATTCGCTATACGTCGCGCTGCGTCTCTACGCCGCCGCACTGCGTCGCGAGGTGCAGCCTGTCACTTTGTGGTACAACGAGAACATCATCATCAAGCAGCTTTGCGCCGCGTTAACTCACATCACTTTCCGATGTGAACTGGCCCTAAAGGACTATTTGCTTATTTGTCACAACTTTACAATTTATTGTGATATTTATCGCACGAATCTAGAGCCACTTCAAAGAAAGTAATTATACCTATTCCTCGTAAAATACACATTTCGAAATGTGATCTCTACCTTATCATGATCTAAGGCTCGTATTTATAAAGCGATCTCAAGATTGAGAGCAATATTGAGTGCGGATTTGACAGTTAATTTTGTACTGGAATGACATTTCTGATACGAACTCAAACTCGCTGTCACTCTTGAGAGCTGATTATAAATACGGGCCTAAATCCACTGCTTGCTACTATTATTTACATGACATTCAGAAGAGGCATTTTCAGGTTTTTTGAGTTGTAAAAAGAGCATTAAACTGTTGACGCTCAGATATTTTAATTAAAACTAAACAGCTTATTTTCTAGACGTGTTACGATGTGGCTGAGATGAAGTGTTGGCTGCGACATAAAAATGAATAGTGTTCATAGTTACTAAATAAAGTAACTTTATTCATTAAAATGTAAATGGAATTTTCTTAGTTAAAATAAATGTTAGGTGTTTTTGAATTAAGAGAAGAATGTATAATGCACAGAATGCAATTTATTTTTAGCTTTATTTTGTTTGTAATATTATATTTTGCAACATAATTAGTATCATACGTCTGAAACATCATCTACTTAGAACTTACACCAAACAAAACAACACATAAAAAATATAATTTACAGTTTGTTTTGGCATAACAGTTGTTACATGTCTGTAACATTCTAACTTTTTATCCTAGTCCAAAATAAAAGTTAAACAATTCAAATAGTTTTTTCTTCTTCGTCTATCTCAGACTCATAAAAATACGTCAAAAAAAAATAGGAACGAGAGAGCTGAGAAAAATCTCCAATAGGAATGAGAATAAGATCGCGTCCTAAATCGCAACAATGAGGATTCCAATCGAGAAGACGTGAAAAGAGACCAGGAATCCTTCCTCGCAGCGAACATTAGCCGGGAAGAGTTAATCTCAGACATAGAGTAAAGAAAAGTGGAATAAATGAACTGGGAGTGAGGTTTGTCGCTGCTTTTGAGACCCTTCAAAGCAAGGTCTCGTTTTAACTTTTGTGAATTTATTTTAGATTCAAGTAGAAGTTTTGGTCCTAAAAGAGAGGTCAGAAAGACGACTCATGTCTATCACAAAAAGTTTGTCAATTCTGCACTTTGGTGTCTAGTCGAAATTGCAGCGGTGAAGGATTTTTTGCAATATTTGTCGGTGCTGTGTACAAGAAATAGGTCCCAAACTCCCAAAACATAATTATCATTTATGATTCAGGGAAAGAAAGAATCTGTCTTGAAATCCCCAAGATAAAATACAGGGAACAATGAATCTTAAGTAACAGCAAATTACAAGACATAAGGTAGAGGACTAGTGTCACTATTAAAACTTTAAGATCAACCCACAAAAACAAAGAATTAAAAACGAAGGCTACTCCTATATACCGTTATTTAGCTCTATGATAATCTCAGCTGGCTAGAACGAAGGCATTGCATCAAGAAGTGGAAAATAGCTTACTAGCGTCTTATTTATGCCGGTTGTAATAGTAAGTTACATTCTTACTTGTACAATACATTTTGTAGGTAATTTTACTCCGCTAAAGGTACCTATATGAGGTCTTTTTAAATTAAGTACAAATATTTTAAGGGTAGATTTCTATCATCAAACTGAACAACTTTCCCCTAGAAACATAGGTCGAAATATGAAAAAAAAAAATTGGCCCTCCCATACAAATTGACTCCGGCCGCTGACACCATTTCTATGGGAGGGCCAATTATTTTTTTCATATTTCGACCTATATTTCTAGAAGAAAATTGATCATTTCATGTATGTATGTAGACAGAGTACAGATATAGTTCAACAAAACTAAATTATCGTATGCATGATAATCAGGCTCCCACACTATTAACCCGGGAGCAACACAAGGCTTTGGTGGGATTAGCTTCCGCAACACCACTTTGTTTATTCGGATTAGCTGGGAGACACAGAACACAGCCTTGAACTGGATTTGATTTGAGCTGGAGAGATGTATATTTATTATTCTGATAGCAATAATAGTATTCGTATGACAGATACGAGTGCCCTGTGGAAAATTTTGCGTCTGAATTATTTGCCAAATATACTCCAAACGCAAGGTAATATTCCAAACCTGTGAATGAGCTTCACGTGAGACTGGGGAAAAAATATAGAATGTTATCATCCAGATGATTTTCTTTCTGGGAAATTTGTAAAAGTCAATGGAGTGATGAATATTATCATTTAATGACAACTTGTCATTACTGGCGTGGCGTGAATAAATATTCACGCATTATGTAGATACTTAGGTACTCGTCTATCGCAGTCACGAGCGCAATCTGAAAGTTGTCTTGAAACAACAAGTTCAATTTTTTTTTTATAATAGGCAAACCATTTGTCCACAATCTCACCTGATGGAAAGTGACGATGCAGATGATGATGGAGCATGTTTGCCTAGATAATGCCTCTTCACTCTTGCCTTAAAAAGGTCCAGGTCATAACGTCCCGTGATAGGGAGTTCCACTCCTTAAAAAAATAAAAGCATCACCTTGTACGAAGCTATGACTCGACATTTTAACATTATGCTAACAGTGTAACTTGCTCTAATAAAGTTAGATCTTGGAATAGAACTTAATACTACTGAAGTTGAACCAGCTTCTAACTTAATTACAAATTAAGTTGGACGTCTGGACACTATTGCACCTGGATGAAGTTTCCTTGAAGATCAGAAGTAGATAATATATACATATATCATTGTAATACTTACATTAGCTACTGGAGCAAACATTCTATAGCTATGCAGAATTTTTAAAAATTGACATTATTCAAGTTATTTAATTACTTTCATTTATTTTAATCAAAATTCTGACATTATTTTAATTTATTATTATTTATTTCTGACTTGGTAGGTGTATTTATAAAGTACAGTCAGGATTCAGTAATCCATGCATAGCTTAGAAGTCATAATCGCACTCAGTGTACGCCGCACTCCGTTGTGTGAGTAAAAATAATAGTGTAATACGCCCGCGCCTGTACAGGGCTCCGCGTACAAACAGGTTTGTAACACCCACACAGACGCAAACGAAATACAGCTGTTCTCGTCTCTTAACTAATGCTTAAATTCGCCACTTCTTGCATAACCAGATTAGCTCAGTGCGTTGAGTGATGGGCTGTGAATCACGAAACGGGAGCTCGATTCACATTACAACCGTGTGAGATCTGATAACATTTATATCTATTTTAATTTAATATTAGACAGTGGGGACTCTTTTATTCTATACTTTTTATTTTATTATGGTATTGTTTTATATATGATACAAAAAAAAACCTTTTATAAAATATGCATATTTTTATTTTATTTAGTCTTATAAAATATCTTGTTTATAATATAGCTTACAGCAACATTATTGAGGTTATAGTTTTAGGTTCGTTTTCAAAGAGAAAAGAGGATTGAAACTAAACCCCATTACATTAACAATATAAAACCATGGACGATTAATAGAAATACAAAACAAAACAATAAAGGTAAAAATGATACTAAAAGATGATAATTTTAATATTTTGCTCGCACCACCGTGTATTATTTCGTCGCCCTAAGTGTAACCTTCCCTTGTTTTCATCACAACAATCATAATCTCGAGCACAACACAATTTAATCCTTCTTGTTTACATCGCGGTATTTTTGAGCTGGTTGTCTGTGATGCAAAACTTCAGCATTGTAGTGCACGGCGAACAGTTGATAACAACGAATCGTCTTGTATAAAGCCATTTCCCATATATTCATTCATGATTCAGTCACCATCACACGACGCTGAGCCTGAGTTATAATCGCTTTGGTTTCGACAAGCTAGGCTACCTTCATCGCTATATCACTGCACCCATAGTATTACAGTCCTCCACTAAAATTAAAAATACATAGGTATTAGATTTATAAAATTTTAGAATCTAATAATAAATGACTTGTTTATTATTTATTAATTAATTCATTACTTATATTGAAATTATAATGCTTAAATTAATGGAATTGGAATTCGCCACCAAGCACTTTCTCTGCTTACTTCATTTATGTCTGGGCGAATGCAGGTCGTTGTGGGCAACAAGGGACGCGTAGTGTCGTCTGAGATGGAGAGTGTTATGGGAGTTCCCCAGGGATCGTGTCTCTCCAACACTCTATTCAGCATCCTCCTGAACGACCTACCAGCGGCATTCCCAGATATTGAAATTTATATGTTTGCGGACGACGTCACAGCTGTCATCACAGCGGCAAATTTACAGCAGCTCGAAACTAGGCTGAACTCGACAGTGTGCCGCCTCCATGATTGGTTCCAGTCCAATGGACTCGCCTTAAATAGGGAAAAAACTAATTTCATGCGTTTCAGCCTCAATGGCCATGTTCCCCAGCCCATCAGTGTACTTGCAGGGAACACCCCCATACAACAAGTCACATCCACCCGGTTGCTCGGTTTCTACATCGACTTCGCCTTAACGTGGGAAACACACATAGACGAGATGTGCGTACGTCTAGGCCGAGCATGTTTTGCGCTACGACGACTAGCCAGTACTGCGAGCAGAGATGTCGTAAGGACTTGCTATTTCGCGACTGTGCACTCAGTTTTGACCTATGGGACGGAGCTGTGGGCACGCGCCGCCGAATGGGAGCGAATATTCATTCTCCAAAAGCGTGCAGTACGCGCCATTGTAAGAGTTCCTGACGACATCCCTGCCCGCGATTACTTCGATGAGCTACAAATTCTAACCTTACCCAGCATCCTCATTTTTCAAATAGCCTCGTTCACACACACAAACTTACACTTGTTCGCACGTAAAGGCGTAAATACATCGCACAGCCTACGTAGTAATAAAGACTGCGATCAACTAGTTGCACCCCCCATCAGACTCGCTAAATCGAAACGGTCTATCTACCACCTAGGCCCGGAAGTTTATAACAGGCTCCCGACAAACGTCCGAGATGCACCTTCCGTCTCAACTTTTAAAGGCAGACTGAAAAAATGGCTATTGAAAGAAATATTTTACGATTTTAATGACTTCCTGTCTCTGCCCTCGACACCTTACAAATAATGTATTGAATATTTATTTAATTGATCATTACGATTACTATTTTTGAATGTATAATTTGTGGTGTAATTGCTATTATGTATACCTACGATGTTATAATAATTATAATTGTCAATCAGAAAACGACGTGTAACCAAATGTTATCAATAAACTTTATCTTATCTTATCTTATCTTAATGTAAGATGCTAATATCGATCACTTATATTTATCGCAAATGTTACTTACGTTCGGTCCAGTTTCATTAGCTATTTCCGATATTATTAAGTCCTTTATCATGGAGAACAATATTTTTCGCCCTCGATTCCATGTTAATATTCGCTTGTATTGCACAAAACAAAATAGAATATCACAAAAACTCAAAAACACTTGATCGCACCAACGTATTTAGTTCAATACTCGAACTAAAGCATTCTTGCTTCTCACCAATACCCTACATTTTTTTATTCTGCCTACCGGCAGTATCAGTATTCATAGATTATTTTTCAACAATTGACTGTTAGCGGTGGTGGCTTAACTACTCGTACTATAATAAATACGCCGAGAAAAGTAGAATAAACTGCAAGAAAATAAATAATAAATGTTAAAAAACTATTAACATATTTTGTTGTCGAATTATATTTCGCCTGATGCTGGACCTTTGAATGGGATCGAACTTTGTGACGACAACTTCAAAGACCGCTATGCTAGCCTTTCGGCTATCCGGCTACTTATAGTAAAAAGTTGAAATTACGGACCACTAGTGATCACTACACAACCTAGATGTTTTGTTTGTGTGTGTGGCTTTGATTATAGGAATGGAGCATTTTAAAAGGTCGCAAGTGCCACCGGTCTCACAATCTATAACTGAGCGCAGCTATGCATGGAGTTTTGAACGCTACTGTACAATTAATTTTTGTAATAATTCTATTATTAACTATTATACCTATTTAATTTTGACATGAGTAACAATAAACTAATTTCAATAACACTCTTCCCCGAGAGATACGAGAAAAAGGCTAGGAAGATGATGACAATATAGACTCCACAAGCTGAATTTTGCCATTCATGACGGGGGGAGAGGAGACATCTTTTCGTAAGCGGGACCTTGGACCTGTCGTGAAAGCGCTATTTTATTAACCAGTTAAAATTAACGATCATCATGATAACAGTAAAGGCTTTTATTGACCTTTTATCTTAGCCGGGTTATCAGGTTAGAACAATAACGGGCAGGATTTTATGATGGCGGATATCCGCAAACTGCACCTTTAATGTTTTCTTGTATCCAAGAAAGCTATAAAGGTGCTAGATTGAACGCTTTAAAATTAATCCGGCAGATATATTTCTAAGCTATATTAAAAATTAGATAATCATTTATTTAGTACAAACATAAGATCCATCGCAGTTCTTGGCAACTGTCGAAAATTCCACCCATAACGATTCGGTCCACACGTTACTATGCGGTTTGCTGTATTAGGTACAGTACAACGCTGAATCGCTACCGATATACCTTTTCCAAAACTACATTAGCTATGTTATTATGCAAAAAATAGAATCGTGAAACAGATAGTGACGTTAAAATTACACATAGGTAAACAATGGTAAGCAACAACTCTATTACTAGAGTCCGGTGCCAAATACCTAGTTTTCCATTCGTAGGAATAGGAGTTTCTAAGGTTGAAATCGCTCCATCATCGCCTCAATCACCACTAGACTATTACTTAAGAAATAGTCCAACAAAATAAGAATAAATTTGTAATTTAATTTACGAACCATACACGAATAACACCGTCTACGAAATAAACATTTCCTTTCATAGCACACTCTTAACTCAAAAATTACGGCTGAGTATACTTCAGTCGTTTTTCACTGCTGAAAGCGCAGTCTCGGTACTAACATCTCATATTATCTACTAAACAATAAATTCGTCTGGGTTTTATCACATCATTTATAACGTTTCTGCTTTTATTGCAAGTTTAAAGTGTTATTTGTTTTATGCGGTGATATGGTTATTGTTATCGAGTTTTGCGATTCTTAAACGTTTTTTTTTTTAGTGAAAACTTCTTTACCGGCGTTGTGCACTTTTTTGCGATGGGTAAAAAATTTTAAACTCCCGTCAGGACACTCGTGTCAGGACACGTGACCTGATCGAAAATTCGTAAAACGGCGCAGGGGCTTGCGCGAAAGTGTTTAAAACATGGAAAGAAAACGAGTTTTCACTTCTGCCGTCACTCCCGGAGTGCAACCCGTTTTTTTTTGTTATAATATTATAGGTACTTAATAATTAATGCTTTTCAGTCATTCTACATACATACATACATATAATCACGCCTTTATCCCTAATGGGGTAGGCAGAGCGTAAACGACCTAAACAAAGGTCGTTCCGCCACGTCTGACAAGTTTTGAGGGTTATTCGAGATAGATCTGTATACTGATATTAGTGACAGGTTGTCAGCCCATCGCCTAAATTACAATACTGAAACCCTCAAATCCCTTAGCTGACTTTTACAGCATGCCCGGGAGGAGATGCAGCTGACACATTCTATGTTTTTCTGTCACTCCCAGTCCAGCATGGAAGTAAGTCATTCTTGTAAAGGAAAATGTAGCAAAAACTGAATGAGATTTCTCAATCAACGAAACCAAATAACTTTCACACAGAAATTCTTCTGAGAAATGAAAATATTTCTGATAACCAATTCTATTAGAGAATTTATTTCTGGAAGCTAAACTTTTTTTTTATATCCATGACGAATTTCTTTTTCTCTAGTGAATTTCGACCATTAGCAGAATTATCTGCTTTTAAAGCCCTTATCAAGAACAAACCATTGCAAATAAAACAAGTATCAAATGCTTTTCGATCGAGTCGTTAATCTCTAGTTAAGCTCAACTCGAAAGTTCACTGACTTTCAAAAGTTACAAACATTTTTTTTTGTTTCTTAAATTGAAGAAATTTAATACAATCGGTAATTTACATTTTATAAAACGATGATAATCATATTTTTATATCATCTTGAATGTATTTTATCTTAGTTTTAATCTGAATAGAGTCAGAGGGCATAGAACTTGTGAAACAACTTTCAAAGCGTTCAGTTTTCAAGAGTTAAAACATCAGCATATTGTTAAATGTTGCATAAATAATGCTTTGTCATTCATGTTTTGTTTTATTAAAATTTACCATAGGAGTTAGACATTTTCATGCAGAAAATTAGGCTAGGGTTGAATAAGTTTTTTAGACTGCAATGGTAATACTCTCCACTAGGTAACAAAATAAAAACTGAAAAAGAAATATATTACATACCTACAAGTTTTCTTTATTTCAATATAAGGCCCGTATTTATAATCAGCTCTCAAGAGTGACAGCGAGTTTGAGTTTAAATCAGAAATGTCATTTTAGTACAAAACGGCCTGTCAAATCCACACTTAATATCGCTCTCAAACTTGAGATCGCTTTATAAATACGAACCTTAGTGTAGTAAATTTGTTTGAAAACGTATTTTCGTGTTTGTAAAGTTAATACAAGGCTTTTCCTGGCAAGTTCCGTGTTATGAAAATAATTTTCTTTCCACACCTTTATAATTTACCTATCAACAGCAGGTGTCGGTTCCTAACTCAAAACATACGGGAAGTAATTACCATACACAAATTAACACCACCACGAAAAAAAAAAGATTTTTCGTTGCGGAGAACTTTTCAAGATGTTCTGTCACCAAAACTGAAAAAAATTACAACATAAAACTAGTTTAACATAATAATGAATTCCGTTTTTCGTAATCTATATAACGTCTCATGATATTATACTATTTGACCTTAAACATGTACTAGAATCATATTCCCTAATGCAAGAACCACCACTTTTCATACATAAGTATAACAAGTGCAGCAGTAATGCCGATAAACACACTGCCGAGGTTTAGCTAGTTTAGTTCGAGACCGCCGGAAGCTAGAAAGCTGCACTACAAAACATAATGGAGACGGTATTTTAGTATTTGTTTCATTTGTTTATTTATCATAATCATTTGTATATTATATATTTATCAGAAGTTTATTTTGGCTTTATTTAGAAGCAATAAGTTAAAATAATTCCATGCTGGACTGGGAATGATATTAAAACATAGAATGTGTCAGCAGCACATCCTGGACATGCTGTAAAAATCAGCTAAGGGATTGCAGGTTTTTAGTATTGTAATAAAGGCAATGAGCTGACAACCTGTCACTATAGCAATCAGATCCATCTGGAATAACCCTCAAAATTTGTCAGACGTGGCAGAACAATCTATGTTTAGGTCGTTTACGCTCTGCCTACCCCATCAGGGATTAAAGTATGTATGTAATAATTTAAAATCGACAAAATGAGTCTGAAAGTGGGACAAATTCGCCAATAGTACGGCGGTTAAGGATCAAAATCAGGACAAAGCTTGCACTTTCGCGTGATGGGTTGAATTGGTCTCAGACTAGTTGCACACATCCTAAGGTAACTTTTGAGATATGTTGCCCTGGTGGGTACACTCTATGGGTCTGCAGGCAGGGTCGGTTAGGTTACTAAAGGAGCAATTACAGTATTTTAATGATATAGGAGTGGTGCTCGAACAAAGTTTGGAGCACACCCTGGTCAAATTCACATCGTGGTGAAAAAAATCCAAAAGGGCGGAAAACAAGATGGCCGCCATACAAAATAAAAAGTCGAATATCTCCTAAACGATGAGAGATAGGTAGAGAGTGCTCGAATAAATGTTATAGGGAATGATAGTGGGTAACTTCTGGTGATCACGAAAATCTAAGATGGCGGATCCAAAATGGCGCCTGATATAAAAAATGCTCCGATCAGGCTGAAATTTGGCTGGTGAGAGGTTATTGAAGTACTAATGCAATTGGAAAACGGTGAATTTGAAAAACGAACTATCAATATCGAATGAGTACTTCAATGACATCTCACCAACCAAATTGCAACCTGATCGGAGCATTTTTTTATCAGGCGTCATTTTGGATCCGCCATCTTGGATTTTCGTGATAACCGGAGGTTACCTACTATCATTCCCTATAACATTTATTCGAGCACTCTCCATCTATCTCTCATCGTTTAGGAGATATTCGACTTTTTATTTTGTATGGCGGCCATCTTGTTGTCCGCCATTTTGGTTTTTTTTTCACCGCGATGTGAATTTGACCAGGGTGTGCTCCAAATTTTGTTCGAGCACCACTCCTATATAATTGAAATACTGTAATTGCTCCTATATAGTAACCTAACCGACCCTGCCTGCAGACCCATAGAGTGTACCCACCAGGGCAACATATCTCAAAAGTTACCTTAGGATGTGTACAACCAGTCTGAGACCCATTCATGCCATCACGCCAGTTTGCAAACTTTTCCGGCTAACCGCCGTACTACAAAGGCAAATGCTACGTCATGTGTTAAAGAAGGTAGAAATACAAAGCATGAATAGAATACATAGAAAACCAGAATTGAGAGAAAGGGAACCAATCCGCCAACAGCCAGAAAGCCACGTTTGAATTGCATTGCTTGCTCAGCGAAGAAAACGAACATGACTCAGCAATATTAAGCCCATTTAAGCCTAGTTTTGATCTAGGATTCGCTGTACAGTTTTGACTACACCACTTCGCCCGGTCATCGGTCCGCTGTGTCAGATGTTTCTCCTCCATGTCCGGTTTCACAGCAACGTTCAGTCAGCGTTTCTTTGATATGCCACGTGGTCTCTTGGATATGGACAGTGAGACCGAGGCGATCTGTGCAAGCAATGAGATACAAAAATGCTTTCGGGCTCAGTATGCCGGCACTTTACATTTCTAAGAAGGAGAATATACCCCCAGTTTCCAAGTATTCAATATGCAGTATCTCTGTTTTATTGACTGCGAGGTTGGTGTTTATTTGCGGGTTTGTTATGTGAAGAAGTGATTCCAGGATCGTAGAAGCTAGCTATTTGCACTGCCAAATATATGCACGCGTTCTTTGGAGAGCATTCAAGATAAGATATATTTTGTACTAGTTTTTTACGTAGTATCTTACAATAACAAGAATTTTCAAATGCATTCATAGTACGATACCTATGTGTACAAAATTATAAACCTGCAGACTGTTAAATATACTTACAGTAATGGACTGCTACGTCACTCGTCGCTTAAAGAGTTAGATATTTTCCCGTAGTAAAAATAGCAATATTTCTTGTAGTTTACTTAGCATTGTACAAAATGAAGAATTAATTTTTAAAATTGGTGCATTAATTTTTGAGCAATTCCTTTATTGTAAAAATCTAAGATAAAAAAAGTTCTGGGCATGCCTATATTGGTTAACAAACAAACATAGAACAAGCTTAGCTTGTGTCTTTATAAATAGTAGAGTATAACTTGTAATTAACACTATCAGACGTTATGGGAATGTCAAACGAGTTTATGCTACAATAAGTGTGAACAATACACAAAACCACATAACATTACTGTTGTGACATAACTTTGTCTGCGAAACGTCTCGATTGCCCTTTAGAGTAACAATGAGGTTACTATCAAATTATTGTCTTATTTACTACGAATTGGTTCCATTTAGTCTTCGATAATAATGTTACGATCATGATTGCGATATAGGTATTATTACTTATACCTACAGTCTAACCACAGTAATACGTTACAAAATTATTATTAAAAAAATCACTTAGCCACAGTCATAATAATCTAAATAGTTTATTTCAATAAACTAGTGTACCACCTCCAATAAGCAGAGTAACTCGTCCAATTATCGGTACTCTACCGCGAGTGAGGTAAACGACGTCTCTTTTGGCTATTATTACTTATACCTACAGTCACAGTCTAATTAATCACAGTACCTAATACCTATAAAACACACTCCTACAAATCTATCAAGTAACTAACATTTTCACATTATTAGATGACTCGATTATTCCAATAAACTAGTGTACCACCTCCAATAAACAGGGTAACTCGTCCAATTATCGGCACTCTACCGCGAGTGAGGTAAACGACGTCTCTTCCGGCTATTATTATGGCTTCCACAATTTGCCTTTAATAAATCACGAGGCGTCCGTAGCGTAACCCTTTACCCTATTGTAGGTATATTGTGTTGCTATGGTTTGTGGTGATGTGGTGAATATTAAGGCTCGTTTTTATAAAACGATCTCAAGATTGAGAGCAATATTAAGTATGGATTTGACAGCCCGTTTTGTACTGAAATGACATTTCTGATACGAATTCAATCTAGCTTTCACTCTTGAGAGCTGATTATAAATACGGGCCTAAGTTTTTTTTTCGGTATCAAATCGAAATGAGTAAAATTGAAATAAATATCTATCTTAAAATATGTCTTTGGTTAAATCTTATTTTTAAACCCACTATTACGACATTTATGACAATATTTTACAAATCATCTAGCTAGGAAGTCAAATATTTAATTGAATCAGAATCTGAAATGTAGGTACCTAAAATAATCATAATTTTCTTTGAAAAACTTTTACAGTTAGAATTCCCTTAATTATCAATATTTTCGGAACTTTGACTGAAAAAAGCTATTGACGAAACACATTCTTGACAAAAGAAACGTTTGACCAAACACACTCTTGACCAATGTCTCCAAACTCTGTATTTTTTTTTAAAATATTGGACTTTTTGGACTTTTTTTTTTTTAATTGCACAACATTATTATTCTACTAAAGTAAGTAAACTCCCTACAGAACCATCAATTAGGGTGTACCTATATACAAGTGATGGACGCTCCGACACAGAAAATAGCTCCGTAATTTTAAAGGTAGTTTAGACCATAAACAGTGCTAATGTTGGTGTAACTACCGTGGAAGGCTTTTTGAAGAATTATACAAGATTTCTCAAAGTGCTTGTAGACTCGAACCCGTGACCTTTTGGAAAAGCCGTTCTATCACTATAATTAGTTTGATTCTTGATATCTATTTTCTGTTGCTGTTTTTAATTACATATTATCATCATCAGCCACAACAGTCCACTGCAGGACATGGGCCTCCCCAAAATTGGGGGTATATGCCATACTCACCACGCTTGACAGACGGATTGGTGAGCGCAGAAGAAGTTTTCCATTCACAAGGAACGCTGCTGCCCATTCCCTGGATTTATCCTTTAGTCGCCTTTTACGACACCCGCGATTACATGTTATATAATCATAAAATTATTATTTTATAAAATATAGTGCAGTAATTATATTAAAATTTTAAATAATTAACGTTGTCCTCTGATCCAGAAAACCACACAGCAGAAAGAGACGAAAATATTTAATTCTCCAACAAAAAGCTACTGACATCTCTCACAAAAACGCTATATCACATCATATTTTATTACTCGCGAAAACACATCACATTGTATTCCTGGGCAAAGTTCTACGAAACTTTCCCCCTTAACAGATATCAACACCTTTTTTGCGAGATCGTAAATAATAGACAGATGCGCTACCAGGCTTTTATGGGGAAAAGAATGTCGACACGTGTAGGTAAATTACTTTGTGTAGGTATATTACGCAGTATGTTGGGTCTGAAACGAATAGACAAAGTCCGAAACACTAGGCTGCGCTCTAAAACCCAAATTGCTGACGTGACCCACGCCGCCGCTAAGCTGAAGTATGATTGGGCAGGCCACGTCTGCCGCATGCCGGATGAATTGTGGGCAAAAACTACTACACAGTGGAAGCCACCAACTGACAGAAGGCGACGCGGCAGACCGAGACGACGATGGCGAGACGAGCTGGACGCCTTCAGCAAGTCATGGCCGGAAGAGGCGCAGGATAGGAAGTTATGGAGGGAGAGGAGAGAGGCCTTTGCCCAGCAGTGGGACACTTAACGGCTACATTAGATTAGATAAGATTAGATTAGGTATATTGCAAGCTGATCACCTGATTGATCGTAAAGAAAGATGATCCATGCTGTTGGATCTAGTGGGTCCTGAGCCTGATTTCTCTCTGGTCGTGTCAGGCAATCTGTCCCATCAGAATAAGAGATTGAAGGAGTAGAGAGTGTACTTGTGTGTTACGCAAACACTTGGGCACTAAAAACTAGTCGCGTAGTTGGCCGATTGGCCGCCTGGGAATCTCTGGGAGATTGGCCGCCATCACCAAAAATCGGTTGGGAGCACTAATTTATCTCTAACAATAAGAAACAGCTATTACAAAATATTCGTAAAGTTTATCAGGGAAGAAAAATTTTGTACCTACTGATTTTATAGAATCACCACATTTTTTTGCAAGACCATAAATAATAGACAGCCTGCTACCAGAATTTTATGAGTTGTTCGATGATGTGGACACGTGTTTCCGATAGGGTAATAGAACTTTTATTTGCATTTGAAGTACCTTTATTGCAGTAACCGAAAGATTTAGAGGAGTTTCCTAGGGTTTGGGTGGATAAAGTATTTTTTTACAAAGAAAACGATTACCACTTGTTTATTTTATCCATTCAAATGAAACACATGATATTGTATTTCGTAAAACCTAAACTTATAAAATCTATGAGAAACAAATTATGTTATTCCAATAAAATGTTTTAATTCATGTAGGTATTAGTAACTGACAGACAGCGGTAGATAGACTGATTTTTTCAATTTTACGAACACAATACTAAAATTTATGCAAATCGATGGATGCCCATTTAAGCCCACTGAAATTAAAAATTGACTAAGTACCTCATACCTATACACTAATTTCTGTAAAAAAGTAAACGAAAGTAAATCTTGAAAATATCATAAATTCATAAATCATAACAGTGTTGAATTATTAATAAAATTTCAAGCAAAACACAAATCCAACTTCACCACTCCGCTTTTTCATAATAAAACACAGTATAGAAAAGTACAGTACTGTAAATTACAAACTTTGCCAGCACTCCCGTTGTTCTCTAAGCTCTAACATTATACTATATCATGTGGCTGTCCCAACTGCCTAAGTGTAGTTGCTGTCTATATTTTATGCTAGTTTTCTGCCCCGCGTTCTCACTCGCAGATAAATAGGTATTTTTTCGTGGGGATGAGATATTTTTCTACGGTAAAATCGACCTGCTTACTTACTCGTTATGTTGTTATGTGTTGTGAATAAGATTTGTCAGGCAGAAAAAGTTGCGTATGTTAATCTCGGTCGACATGAGGAGCCGGGAAACGACGCGACGCGACACGGCGCGAAGCTGTTTGACCAAAAAAGTTACAAACTGCACGAACTTTCGAGTTCTTTCAATGAAATGTTTATCTTTTTGCATAGGAAATAAAGTCCTCTTGAAAAGTCGCTTCTCATCGCTTCCCGGATATGAACCTAAATTTCCAATGACAGAAGATTTTTGTAAATCGGTACATATTACTCTTTGATTTGAACCGTAGCGAACGAACACACAAAAGTTTATCAATCTTATATTAGTGTAGACTGCAGCAACTTATTCGCCGATAATCCTGTATGTTTCCTGGCATGGACAGTTATTGCGATACCTTCTGCTGAGGAGTTAGGAAATTTTGTGTGGAAGATTTGTGACTAGCATTTTGAGCTTAGAAAATATGATCTCTTTTTTGTCAATTTTTAAAGTAGAGCTTATTCTATTTACTAAATAAAATTCAAGAACTGTGTAGATGTTTTTATTATTCCTATTTATTGGTGACTCCCTTTTTTGCATATTGTTATAATATTATGAAATCATTAAACGGTTAAAACACTTACCTCACCGCACCTTAGCATAGAAGACCCAAAAAATAGATGTCATATTTGTTTGACTATGTTTTTTCGGCTAATGTCATAATGAGGATAAAAACGCAAAGCTAATTGCAGATGGCGCCACCAGCGAGTGTTCCAAAAGAGACCAATGAGAAGACGCAAAACTGATATTGACATTGACATTGACAGATTACTGACCAATCACAGGAAAAAGGAACACTCGCTGGTGGCGCCATTTAGTTCCCAGTTTTTATCCCCATTGTAAGTTATCGCAACGAGTTGAACTACAAATGGAAAATATTTCTCCTCTAAATTTATTAATTTTTTTTTATTATTTGAAAATTTATTTATTTTTAACAATAATAGCACAAATAATATATAAAATCGGAATTTGCATAACATCACAGATTATTTTCATTTCAACCAATAATCTAATCCATAGATCTGTATTGTTTCCCTCACGACCCTGACACTAAAGGTCTTTAAGTCCGTTTCGGCCTTTTCACTCCGCCCTTGGGATAGTTATATTTATGGGATCTCAACCATAAAATATGGGATCGGTTACGATCTGTAATATTTAGTATATGGATCGTATAATTTATGGTTATTATATTGTAAATTTGTCTCAATCTCGTCAAGTGATGTTGGCTTGAATTGTTTCATCAGATGAGTCTTTTACTGTTGATGTAGATGGAGGTAAGTGAAATCAATAAGTGGGTATATAAATTACGAGATTTTTGCGGATGACCGTTTACTTAGTACACTCTAAATTGATATCTTGTATACGAATTTATTACAACGCAATTCTGCGAAATATAAATTACTCTTATTCTGAAATTATCTGTAATTTTATTACTATCAAAACAGACATTTCACAGTTTCAGCAGATATAATATTACTCATATAAATTATAAATATTTGTCCACCCGTACATTCATTGATGCAATTTTCAATCTACACATATGAAAATTTTATTAGTTCCTACTATGTAGGAACTAAGTAATATCCACTATTTATACCTACCTAATATTCTGCTAGGTAGGTGTAATGAGAGTCCAAGGAGAGAACCAAACATCCTGACACCAATAAAAGCGTATCCAAGTATACAACCACGGCCTATTTCCGATGAAAAGGTTTCCTATAAGATTATAGATAACACAAACATATTTCACGCTCTCATCTCAATAGTGTATTAACCATGTAGGCGGGAGGTTAGTCGCCACTACATACGAGGACGGTAACAAGTTTTAGGTACACTGGTGTTTCAAAAAAAAAAAAAAATATACAAGGAATTTATAATATACAGAGATAGACACTGTTGGAAAGTGCACGCAAACCAGAATAATCACATAGTTGCCTCTACTATTTTTGATCGAAGTTCGAAAGGAGTTCGAAATTCAACATACAGTAGATATTTCTATATATCTTTATAGGTATATAGCAATGGAAATAAGTAAAAAAATGTTTTGGTAAGAAATCGTCAATGTAGTAATATTTTCTTCGACTGAACCGGAGTACGCAAATATGGGAATAGTATCAGTGGCGAAGAGCAATAAATCCAGAATTGGATAAAGAAAGGGTTTCGCCTCCTCAGAGATGACGCTGGCCTTTACGATACTCAGGCCATTTTTTATGACAACAGGGCCAGGGATGGACTTACGAATTTCATTTCTAGTTCTTTTGTTATGGGTTTTCTATTGACACTAGTCTAGGAGGCGAAATTACTTAGAAGCTTCTATTCTAAGTGATATTGCCAGCCATACTTAATTTACCGATGAAACGCAGAACTTGAAAAGCCACTCCTTTATAACATTTATCCATTTAGCGGATACAGATGGAGTCGGCGTAATCCTGCTCAGCAATATTTGTCTTTGAAGAGTGATTTTCGGTACCTGCAATAACTCTGTAATTAATAATAATTGCTATGTATTAATTGTTATCTTATAGGTAAGTATTTAGATTGTACCCATTAAAGTATTTTCATTAATCTGTATTTATAATCGAATCAACAAAATTAATCATAGCCTTGAGGACTTTACTATTCCGTCCCATCCCTAGAAGTTTGTCGCAATATTTCCAGCAAACTTGTCGTCCGGGGAATCCCAATCAATCGCGATACAGAAACACCAACTCATGTGGGTTGTACTCGAGTTCGTTTGAGTTTCAAAGTCACTTTGATCTTCATCACATCTGCCGATGTCCGCTATAATGAGACATTTTTTTTGCAAATAAGAGCTGGCATTGCTTTAAAAACATGATTTATCTTTTGAAGAAGGACCCTCTAAAAATCAAATATCATGTTATTATGTGGTTTAATTCTTTTTGTATTTTGTCATCCTGATTACAACGTGTAAGATTTCAGCGTAAAACTCATAAAAGTGATAAAAAAAAATGTTTACAAATTATAGTTGATCTTCTTTGTGCCTTTACGATGAAAACCTGACAACAAAACAAGAAGAGAAAGAGTTCCTTCTTCAAAGATTCAAATATTTTAAGTTCAGTCCAGTGATCCTGTCAAGGTTAAAGTCAACAAAAGTGCCGGGTTTCGATTTCGAGGCACAAGATTGATTGATGTACAGTATCATTACTGCAATATTTAATTAAACCAATCCTTCAAACGTTGCAGAAGGTTACTTCTTCCTAGCCTTTTTCCCGTATCTCTCGGGGTCGGCTACCTCATCTAGGGGATTGAACGAGGGCACTGGTTTAGAGCGACTGCCATCTGACCTCCGCAACCCAGAAGGGAAACCAGACCCAATCCTAGATTACTTTGAATTTCTTCGTAGGTGTGTGCAGATTTCCTCACGATGTTTTCCTTCACCGTAAAAGCGCCGAATAAACGTACATATGAAATTCGAAAACCGAAAAACACATTGGCACGTGGAAGGATTCGAACCACGACCTCCTGCATAGAAGGCCGCGGCCCTATCCACTACACCATCCGGGCTTCACGTTTTACGTTGCAGAAGGTTACATTTCCATAAAAAAGAACACAAGAAACTTTACACAAAAGCAGTACATTTAGGAAGCCTCAAAATCTCCCAAACATTTTTTGTTAAAAAACTCAGAGAAGCTATACAAAAACCTTTAATCTTTAAGGTCTACCTACTAAAGCTTGAGCCAAAAAAAGTGTTGATAAAAATGGTTCAGACGACCTTCACCAAAAAAGGGCAAACCCTGAACGCAAACGCTGAAAAAGTAAAATAAAACCTTTTGTAACTTTTTTATTACAACATGCATTAAAAGTACCTTACTTGCCCATTATCACATACCTTTTATGTTTAATGAAGTAATATACAATGGTTTAAGATTTACTTAAGTTTAGATATTATTACTTCCACCCACAGATTTTTTAAGCGATTGATACAAAATGTTCTATGTATAACAAGTCAGATCTATTAAAATAATCTTGTTTTATTCTCCAAGTCTTTGATAGTTTAGAAGGAATCGTCTTTTACTCAGCTTCCGTAGAATAGTGTCCATCATCATCTTCCTAGCCTTTTTCCCATATCTCTCGGGGTCGGCTACCTAATTTGGTGATTGAACGAGGGTCCACCAGGACCAATACCAATTTACACAGAACGACTGCCATCTGACCTCCGTGACCCAGAAGGGAAACCAGACCCAATCCAAGATTAGGTTACACACAACCTTTGAATTTCTTCGTAGGTGTGTGCAGGTTTCCTCACGATGTTTTCCTTCACCGTAAAAGCGCCGAATAAACGAACATATGAAATTCGAAAACTCAGAGAAGCTAAGAAGAAATTCGAAAACCGAAAAACACGTTGGTACGTGGTGGTATTCGAACCACGACCTCCTGCACAGAAGGCCGCGGCCCTATCCACTACACCATCCGGGCTTCCGTAGAATAGTCTAAATAATTTATTTTATTCGCCCTACCGGTTGGATATATAGATAAAGACAATAATTTTTACATTTGTCTGGAAAATCTGATAAAATAGTGTAGATGCGAGGTGAATTGGCTATTATTAATTTCTGGATAATAAAAAGGTTTCGTGAAAATAAAGCTTAATAAATTTCCCTTGATGGAATAGTATAACCTAAAACTATTGCTAAAAAAAATCACATGAAGCTACGGATGATACATCCCAAAGCTAGTTCCAGACGACGAAACAGAGACAATTAACTTTTACGTGTCAAAGAAACAATGTCCTACATCACCACAATAACTATCATTGACCTTGTTGTCACTCAGGTTCTTTGAAAATTTAATAACGTCGCTTCAAATTTGTGGTAAAACAATTCATCTGTAGTTCAAAGCAAAGAGCTCCTCCAAAATTTGCAGATTTTAGACGACAACACAACAAAGGACCACGCCACGTAATACCTATCAGTTTTGCCAGGAGGAGAAATTTCAAATTTTGCGAATTTAGTATCAAAGTCGAACAATCTTGTCCTTCGCAAAATCACGGATGTATCCATGATTTTGAAGTGAGTGGTCCAAGGTTTAAGAGTCCAGCGTAGAAGATAATTTTATAATTTTATTTAATGTATTCAATTTTCAAAATCTAACAAAATATTGTATAAAGTAAAGTGTTCGAGTGCTCATTAAACAACCAGTAGTACAAAATGTGTTCGAAGGTTTCCCGCGACACAGGCTTACCTAGTGTGGGGACCCGATATTTCTGTAAAATGTAATAACTTTTCGGTAAATAAATGATTTTGTATTTGTATTTGTATTTGTTTGATAACTTTTGTATCAATTTCTACTCGAATATTGTTATGGTGTCGTCAATGTAGGCATCAGTTATGATAGGTATCAGAAAGGACTATGAAAGTCAATGACTAACATTTTGTCAGATCACGCCATTTTTAGTTTCGTATGTGCGAGGTGTTGACAAGTTTCTAAGAACAAATTAGAAACAAACTTAAGTTTGAGTTTGTATTTCTCTGTTAATAATATTTATTATTATTTATTATTAGCTGTGCTTTTACGTGTAGCATCAGCGACAAATTGTCTTGTGACGGAGTATAGAGCGCGATTCTTCGCTGCTGCGAGTGCCCCATATCCAGATCTTAGGAGTTATCTGAGCATAGTTAGTTTAGTTAGAAGCTTGAATGTTTTCCGATAAGAGTTCATGCCGTATTCCACCCCCATTCTCAAAGTATCGTGCCTTTATTTCCGACCATAAAAAGGCTCGCGCCTGGGGCCGGAATCCGCCGACTGTTTGTGTCGACTTGTTTTGGCCCTTTGAAGGTCCACATTATGAATGTCTACTGATGCAGTAAATATTATATTTCATATTGAAAATGAAAATATTTTCCTTGGTAAGGTCTGTCAGTACAAAAAAAAATCACGATGAACGCGAAAATGTTGTATTTGCCATTTCAATAGAGATTATTTTTTAAACATGATCCTTGAGCCTTCTTATCACGTGGACCCATCATATATTTAATAATTATGATAAGTTTATTTAAATAAATTAAATTATAATGTTATAATCGTAACGTGTTTAACTTAATTTGCGCTTGGTAATTACTTTCCGTATGTTTTGAATTTAGGAGGCACCATCTGTTCTTGATAGGTAAATTAAAAAGGTGTGGAAATAATTTTGTTCGAGTAATTTTGCACGGCGGCTTATAAGGAAAAGCCTTCAGAAGTCTTTCTCAAGGTTAAATAGCGGATTTAATTTGTGCTTTAAAAACTCTGATAGCAGGGTTCATGGGGTCGCACGTCGACTTGGAAAAAAGAGATTTTTCTTTCTTTTTCTTCTTCACTTAGTTGTAACACTGAACCACCCGGTGAACTCTGATGTCAGAGTTTTTAAGCCGAACAACACAATAATTCTAAGGTCAGTGCTTGGAAACTATTAAAACAGACGACATGAGCTGTTTGCCAAAGAAAAATATTGTTTTAATCTTTATGTCATAAAAATCGTCAAAACAAACTCAACAAAAACATTGACAAAAACATCTAACTTCATTATGCCTACTAGTCTCAGATAGTCCCCTTTCATCTTCTATAGGTAGTACTACAGCCTATCTCTAGTAGAAAAATACTACGATAAAAACAAGCCTAGTGGAGATGTCAAAGGCACCATCGAACTGGGACGGAACCTTCTTTTCAAGGTTTTTATTATTTTGTCTTAGGACTTTGACCTCTGCGAGATCGTAAAACGTGTGTTGGGTATGGAGTTTTGGGTGTAGGGGCATGGCAAATAGGTAGCGGTGTGGCGCGGGCGAGGTGGAGGCGCGTCAATTTTGTATGTACTTTACGTCTGCGCAGTGTAGCTTGATTTGAAGTTTCTACAACGTGTAACATAAAGGGTATATGCATCATGAAATGTGTGAATCTACCCATGAAACTGAACAACTTTCCCTAAGAAACATAAGTCGAAATACGAAAAAATATTTTTTGCTTCCCATACTAAATGCGCTATCAGCTGATGTATTTTGTATGAAAGGTCAAAATTTATTTTTCGTTTTTCGACCTATGTTCCTTAGGGAAAGTTGTTCAGTTTCATGGGTAGATTCACCCATTTCTCGATGCATATACCCTTTCTGTTACACGTTGTATACAAAAACGACGCATTGGCGACGCACCGAAACCGCACCGCTTCCTAAATGCCCCTAAAGCGCTTGTACCTGGTAAGCCGTAGAAATTCTAAAGGTATACTAATTTTTTTGCCATCGTTGACAATTCGTATCACCTTTGGATTAGACAGAGCATCAGCGGTATTTGTTAAAAATCCTTTTTCGTAGTCATTTGAACAATATTTATACTGTCTGACCCTTGAGTTGAGTACATTTTATGATTTTTGGAGATTAAACCTGTATTTATCTTTCCCGTTTTGTCTTAAAAGAGAAGAATATGTCTAAGCGCAGGAACACACACGTGTAACGTTCGACGTTGAAGGTTTCGTTCAAAACGCTGTCAATGATTCACGATTATTTACCTGTCAACAAAACACCGTCGGTCTAATGGCGGCACCACACATGGCTATTTGTATTTGCGTATTTGACAAATAACCCATGTGTGGAGGGTATATTTGCCAAATTTATTGCCGTATTTGCCTATTTGGCAAATATAGCAAATAACAAACATGGCTTACCGAACATCTGTCGGTTTTTCAAGGCACATCAAAGGAGACAAATAAACAAACATGCAAATATGCTGGCCACACATGGTCGGCCGGCTCCTGCCATACCTAACTTCTCTATTCAAGTGTTTATTTTGGTTTGGTAAATAGGAGTAAGTATTTACGCATAACATATAGTAGTAACATGCGCTCAAATAATAAAATCCAGCTGCAAGTGCAACGTCCATTTTGACAGGTGTACCTACTTAGCAAATATGTTTGATTATTTGGTATTTGACGCCATGTGTGGTTGGTCGTATTGCCTATTTGCCTATTTGTCAAATATTTTGGCAAACATGGCAAACACAAATAAGCAAATACAAATAGCCATGTGTGGTACCGCCATAACAGATCCTTCCACGTGTACCCACCCCTAACACCCTGTAAGTTCCTTTCCTACTAACACCTAGTATTGCCATAAACACATTGTATAGCGTCATATTATTGACCGCCATTTAGCGCGCCGAATAAGAATCCGCGTAAAATCGATTGTTCGGTCGGCGGAATTGGGTACTTGACTGGGTAGCTTAAAAAAATTAAAACGTTTATACTTAAAACTGATGGCTAAAAATATTGTGGATTTCATTCATCATTTAAAAAAAAATGCACATTTCGATTTTAACAATTGAATTAAAAGTATACAAGTTATGATTTGATTAGTCAATATTTACTAAAATGTGACGTCATAATTTACTATTTTCATACAAAAAAGCGTTTTTGACATTTCATAAAAAGTTGCTGATTTGACTAGTTGGAAAGAAGCCAATTGGTGTGTATACGGCCGAAGATTCAGTCGCCGAAGTTGCCACCACCGAACGTCACACAAGTGTGTTGTTATACAAAATCTGACATCCTATTCACAGTTACTCATAAATAGAAAGAGAATGACCGGAAGTGGTAAAAGTTTCTTGCTAAATAGCGGAAGGCTATTAGGGGTGAGGCGTTTACGGCTCGGCCATTCTCTTTTATGAGTACTATTGTTTCGTTTTGATGGGAATGTGAATCTAGGTAAAGTATAGTTCTCGTTCATGCTGAATTTTATTGAGGACTGATTATAAATATAGAATTTTTCAGCTGCTGTTTTGCCCGGCCAAGGTATCGCTAGTCAGTGGAGAAATAGGAAAGCTTTAGATTATTGTTATTTCGGATTAAGCTTCAGACAAGAATGGGCGCTTTTCCAATAGACGGCACGTCAACGGCAACGGCGACGGCACGGTACCGTCGACGATATCGTAGGTGAGATAATGTATGAAAATCAATGAAATTATATGACACGCTTTTCCACTTGCCGGCACGGCACCGTCACGGCATGTCATCGATTCCCATAGATATTGTCACGTGATCGTCGCCGTGCCGTCGCCGTTGCCGTTGACGAGCCGTCTAGTGGAAAAGCGCCCATTACCTACAACCCAGAGGCTTAGGGTCACATTTTAGCATCCGTCTTTTCGTATTTTTTCAAGTAGATTTTTAAGAAATTTTTCGGTCACTCTATTGATAATACATAAGATTTTTACAAATTCTTTCTATTTTGAAAGAAAGTAACCAAAAATTTATAAAACTTCCTTAAAAATGTTCAAACCCAAATGTCAGATTTTAACATCCGACCCTTGCATTACAAACCAAACGATCACGCAACTAATTATTAACGATCAAAATTTGCTAAAAGGTATGAATCATCCTTCCGAGACATTTAAAACTAAAGCAATTAAAAATTTAAGACTGGCGCCGAATAATATTGTCAAAAGCCTTACCACTCCAGAAATAAACAAGAACAAAAAATGCTCAGGTACAAAATATTATTCTTGACCCAGACCCATTGCCTTCCTAGACCCAGATTTTATAACCGAGTGAGATGGTTTTCAATGTTTAATGTGGCAGATCCTCACTTTTGACCTTTGCCCGAATACCTGCACTACCAAAATAACGGGATGAAACACAGACTTAAAATAAGGTAGATACCGTAAGTCTACCGTAAGTATAGACAACAAAGACGGAAACAGTGCCGCCGGGTCGCTCGAAATAAAGTCTTCTTTTTTTCAGGAAATAATTTATTTTTAATTATGAATGATGTACAGATAAATAAACTATACAATCACCTACACAACAATAATTGTTGTGTAGGTGATTGTATAGTAAATTATTTACGAGTGCCTATAAATAATAGCGGAGTGTTGATTCTAGTCTGCTTTCGATTGTTGCTACGTAATAACGTGTCAAACATTGTTTAGTTCTTTTATTGTTAGGTAAGTTGTAAAAACACAGCAACAGCTGAGCGCGTTTTATTTTTACAAAACTTTAAATATGAAAAGCATTCATACAATTTGGAGAGGTTGCGTGGTCCATTCAAATTTAGCTCTGTGTGATGACAGTTGTGTGGGACGATCTTGAAATTCTGACCTGTGAGCGGTGTCATTCTGTTATCCATTTATTATTAACGTGTAAAATTAGATGTTACGATAGCAGACATGAAACTTATTAACCCTTACTTTAGCGTGGACTATATTACCGGTCCTTTTTTAAATATACTAGGTACTTAGGCCCGTATTTATAAACAGCTCTCAAGAGTGACAGGGATTTTAGCCTAAGGCTCGTATTTATAAAGCGATCTCAAGATTGAGAGCAATATTAAGTATGGATTTGACAGGTCGTTTTCTACTGAAATGACATTTCTTATACGAACTCAAACTCGCTGTCACTCTTGAGAGCTGATTATAAATACGGGCCTTAGTGTGATAAGTATATTAAACTAGACTCTAAATTTAGGAAGGTAAGTGTTATGAATACTGTAGATACAAGATACCTGTCACTATAACGATATACTACCATATACACCTATAATAACCCTCAAAACTTGTCAGACGTGGCGGAACGACCTTTGGGTCGTTTTTCGCTCTGCCTACCCCTTTTGGGATAAAGGCGTGATTTATGTATGTAGATACAAGATAGAAAAGCGTTAACACGCCGTATTTTGTACAGTATACTTATTCTATAGAGTAGGTAGGTATGATGTCAAATGTCGAGTCGACGAACTATACAATGAACCTTAATGTCAGAGTTTCAAACCGCCTTATAAGTCAAGGATAAAGTCGAAACTAACGTTTAAATCCTATACACTGTATAACGATAAATTATCGTAGGAAATTTTCTTCTGCCACAGACACGATGACGATAATATTGTACCTATTCTTAGATTAATTTAGGTAAATAAGAAACGTAACGTAAACCTAACCTACAAATTAACCGACATTCATACGACACGAAATGGGAACGTCAAATCGAGACAGTTAAGTACCTACGAGGATCCGTCCCGTCTGTACTTCCAACGCTCCAGAGCCGTAGCCGTAGTCAGTCGCGCTACGCCACCCGCTACGAACGCAACCCCGTAGCGGTTTGCTACGACAGAACACAACCATACGAACTTTCAAAGTGAAAGTGTGCATAAAGCAGTGTAAAGTCAAAGTGGGATTCACTTTAAGTGCTAGTGTGTGTATAAAAGTTTAATTATGAGCCGGTGTTGTCCAATTTGTTGGAACAACACGCGATGACCTTCTCATTTTGCAGGTTAGTTGTATTTTTAATGAAAACGCATATATTTTTACGATAACAGCTGCTGGAGTTTTACATATTGAATGTTCTGTTTAATTATTCGTGTGAAAGGTGAATGAACTGATAAAAATGTGTTAATTGTGGATTAACCATAACTTAAAAGAAAAAAGAGAAAAAGGACTTCTTTTTGTACAGTACAGTACCTATCTAAATAATTAAGGCTCGTATTTATAAAGCGATCTCAAGTTTGAAAGCAATATTAAGTATGGATTTGACAGGCCGTTTTGTACTGAAATGACATTTCTGATTCAAACTCAAACTCGCTGTCACGCTTGAGAGCTGATTATAAATACGGGCCTAAAAAAGCATTCATCCTATGGTGTGTAATAGAATACCTAAAAATATATACGAAAAATTTCACACGAGAGGGATTTGAATCCACGACTTTCGGCGTACCGTGACATTACGAATAAATAATTAATACTTCTGGGTAAATCTATTAATTCCATCGTCAATTTTGTCTGAGACATATCGTAATCAGAACCTATAATTCTAATTATACTAATCAAGGTTTAATTAATGATTTTAGAATTAACAGATCTCTTGTCGTAACTTCTGGGAATTCGGTCTCATTTCTTAGATGTTTTCATTTTCTGTAACTTTAAAAAATACGCAAGTACGATTTAATTAACTTCTTCAATTAATTAAAATTTTCATATTTAGTTTTTTACATGCTGGACTGGGAGTGATAGAAAAACATAGAATTTGCCAGCTGCATCTCCTCCCGAGCATGCCGTAAAAACCAGCCTAAAGGATTCGAGAGTTTTAATGTATTGCAATTTAGGCGATGGGCTGACAACCTGTCACTATAGCAATACACATGAACATGACCATCTGAAAAACCCTCAAAACTTGTCAGACGTGGCGAAACGACCTTTCGGTCTTTTTAACTCTGCCTACCCCATTAGGGATAAAGGCGTGATTTATGTATGTATGTATGTATTTTCATAAGGGAAATAAACCAATCGATATTGTTTTATGTTTAGGTATATGTTGATGATAGCCTGATTGCTGAAAATATTTATACGTAATATTCTTAATTGCACTGACTGCAATGGGACATCCCATACTAACAAAAAAAAAACTATTATTAGACATAAAATTAATGAATTTGTTAAACCTCTTTTAATCAATTAAAATTTTGGACGTATTTATCTAAACACCTAAACAAAAAAATTACTATTACAAATCCCAGAAAATCACAATCCATTATGTACTAATATTATAAATGCGAAAGTAACTCTGTTTGTTTGTTTGTTGCTCTTTCACGCCTAAACGGCTGAACCCATCTTGATGAAATTTGGCAGGATCAAAAAAATTGTAACCTGGAGATGGACATAGGCTACTTTTTACCGCGGGAAAATATCTCATTCCCACGGGAAATCTTATTAAGCTGCGGGTGAAGAGCTAGTAAAAATATAACAACGAAACATTAAATCGATTTCCCTGGAAATTTGATTTGCTAGTTTGCTACAACTCGTCTTAAGACGTTTGATCTTCAGTTTTTCCAGTTTCCCCAGAGAGGCCTGTCGGCTTACCGGTGGCAGAAAACTGATATTATTATGGTAATAGTAAGCCCTAGAGTCGAGGAGAAATCTCAGTCAAGCAAACATATTTATGAGGGTTTTACTCTGATAATATTTAGAAAACATTATTTCTTTCATTTTTTTTCAGTGTAACCTCCTAAATGCCCAGATATTTTGAAGCTATGTTCGGAGAGTGACCCAAATAATAGTGCTATTAACGAAGTTTACTTTTAATGGATTTTCTCTTGACTCTACTTTAGGTCCGAGCAGGGTCAATAATTATATATTATAGAGTTTATCCAAAAGAGGCATGTTTGATCTAATCTCTCCCTCTTACCGGAGTCCGGCGCCAAACAGCTTGCTGTGTTCCGTCGGTGCGTGAGACTACCAGTGCCTTAACAGGCGTCTTCTGGGTTAGCTTGCTCCATCGTCGACTCTGTCACGGTCATCGCCGACCTTTGTGTCTAGAGTCAAGAGCCAACCCACTCCAAGTAAAAAAAAAAAACTTGAAGATTGGGTTGTAAGAATTTGGAAATACAGAAATACAGATACTGGCTGGCAGAGATCGCACTTCCTTGATGTGCGCATTATAAATTGATGACATTTATAAGCAGGCTTCTTAGGGTACGTTCGAGTTCAAACCTTATAGATCGACCGCGAAATTTGTGCAGCTGTCACCTTGCCACTAATAGCTTTCATTGCTTCAATCGCTGTCAGTGTAACCATAGCCTTAGTTCCTAATATCGCCGCCTGAACAAATTCGACGGTCGCACGATTGTAATAGGTATTTATATTGTACTTATCATCTGCAGGCCTACATTATTTTGTTGTCAATATTTTATTCAATTTATCGAAATGTAGGTACAAAACGCTATCAATAACACAGTACCTAACTAGGAAAGGCTTAGATCGGTTTTTTGTGGCAGATTATCCGAACAAAAGTAGGATAAGCTGATGTAAGGAACGAAAACAAAATCCTACCTCCCATACCGTCTTTAGCATATTCCCTTGAACAATGAGATAAAAATCAGGATTTACGCTCGATCTAGCTTTCTTCCATTTTTATTCAAAAAGCAGAAAAGTGAGGAAAAATCGGTGAAGAATTCTTAGAATTCAAAAGTAAAATTATGTAATTTCTTATTTCTGTGTACCTGTTTGACGAACTATACCAATAAGGCCGAACAATAATCTACCATATTTATTATGCGCAATTTTGAAATTATTCTGAGTTCAATTCCTACTAGGAAAGATATTATTTGCTGCATTCGAATTAAAAGACCCAAACGTATTCAGTAAAAACAAAATTTATTATACATAATATTATTTAGGTGTAAATATTTTGGTTAGATCCTTGATTAAATTTTCAATTTCACTTCGACAAAATATCTTGGAATACAAAAGTAAGATATCTAAGGTCCGTATTTATAATCAGCTCTTGAGACTGACAGCGAGTTTTGAGTTCGTATCAGAAATGTCATTTCGGTACAAAACGGACTGTCAAATCCACACTTAATATTGCTCTCAATCTTGAGATCGCTTTATAAATACGACCCTAAGAAACCTGCTAGGTATCTTTCAGATTAACTTTGAAAGAGAATTCTTTACATTTCGACTACTTTAGATTAGGTAGATTACCGGTTTCACACTTAAAGCCCTACTGATTGAAAAGAAAAGGTATTTAGAATCCGCCCTTAATAAGGATCGGTTCTTTGGAGGCTTTATCCTATTACAAAAAGGGCAGATTTAAGGACTACAGAAAAGGGAGCTTTTTGTTGGCACAAAGAGCTATTTTTGTCGTTGGTGCTGGATAAGACAACGAAAACTCTAAGAAAATGTTTTACTATTTTTTAAACCTTCATAAAACATATTTGACGCGGGTGAAACTGTGAGTGGAAAGCTAGTAACACAAATTAACAGAAAGTTTTATATTTTATCTAAATATATCATTTATAAAATAGTAGAGTACCGTGTGGTGCCGGGTTAGTATAGCATCACCCCATATCTTCCTGCGGGTGTCGTAAAAGGCGACTAAGGGATAAATCCAGGGAATGGGCAGCAGTGTTCCCTTTGAATGCAAAACTTCTACTGCGCTCACCAACCCGCCTGCCAAGCGTGGTGAGTATGGCATTACCCCCCATTTTGGGGAGGTCCATGTCCAGCAGTGGACTGTTGTGGCTGAAGCTATTTTAATTTTTTAATTCTAGTACAGCATCACGCCTTGATATCGTTCTCAGTTTTGAGGATAGAAATCGAAATTGTTAGATAATTTCGACATAAAAATAAATAAAAAATTGCCTTTTGCTAGCATAATAAACTGTACGTGATCTACGATTCATCCATTATCACTTAAAAAATTTACTATAATATTATAGCAGCAAATAAGTACGTTTTCCAAAAAAAGAACCTAACCTACTTAGGGTTCCTTTACCTTTCTTGATAGATGTGCCGTCGTCTCTCGCTTTGTCACTGTCTTCCGACGAGGGAATAATTCCACAACCTTGAGCTAAGGACCACACCATTGTAGTCACATTCGAGTATGTTTTTGGTCACATTTTATTTGAAGTTATGTTTCTGATGGATTTGGACACATTTTACGTGTGATGTGATGTAATATCACGCTATTTCTTACCACAGGTTTTGTGAAACCTGACTTACATAAATATTTATATAATGGACTACGGCATTAACTGCGAATTTGACGTCACATATAAAAACAAATATCGAAAACTGCATTGTTTTTTTTTTAGTTTTTCAAGCTTAATAACTAGGCTAATACAGAGTAGAAATTAATAAAAAAATATGAAAAATTACACTACATGGAAGAACTTTTATAAGAAAATATTATATTGTATAATTAATCACTGTCACTGAACACTGCTGATTTTAATACAGCTAAAATTGGATTAAATTTAGACAAAGCCTGTCAAAGCTCATATATTATCTTAATTTGCTTAATTTTGCTAATAGATCATTAATAAGCTGATTTTATATTTAGCACGTAATAATTTAAATTTGAATAACAAATTGATTTGGGGTATAAAAATTTATTAAAACAGTCAAAATATATATAGGTACATTAAATCAAACACAGTTTTCGTCAATCGTCAAAAATTCCACTCCGAATCATTCCTGGTCCAAACGTTCCCATTAAACTTGCTGCGTTACTGCGCTGAATGACTACCGATATACGTTAGACCAGAAATGATCCGGAACGCGGGCTCTCTACTTTCTCTCTCAACCTTTGCCCAATTTCGGCTTCAAATGTCCTTGCCTCACTGCACCAGGGCTCGACTATTTCCACCGCAAAAGGAACAAAAGTGTATGTGGCCTCCAATGCAGCATATTTAGAGTGCTTTTGCTTAGCGCCAAATTCAACTTCCATGCTGGACTGGGAGCAATAGAAAAACATAGAATGTGCCAGCTGCAGATCCTCCCGGGCATGCTGTAAAAACCAGCTAAGGGATTCGGGGTTTTCAGTATATTGCAATATAGGCGATGGGCTGACAACCTGTCACTATAGCGATATACTACCATAAACACCTATGATAACCCTCAAAACTTGTCAGACGTGGCGGAACCTTTGTCGACCTTTGGGTCGTTTTTCGCTCTGCCTACCGCAGGGCGTGCAGCCCGTGTGGTCCTTTTTCAATGAGAATGGGCAAACGTATACAGAGACAAGTGGCATCCCAAATTAATTTACATGATTTTCCTACCGACAAAAATTGATTTACATGATTTTCCTACCGACTAAATTTGTGTAGCTTAGGATGTCGAGCCGACATTCGATTGAGTTTGGAAAATAATAATAGACTTGACTTTCTTTTGAAAAGGAAAGATTTTTGATTGCGAACTCGAAAACTAGGCAATTTTTCATTCGTCTGAAAGCTGCCTACATTGAGCAAAACCAACCAGGTTCCATACAATAATGTTACGTGCTTTCGATTAGGTGCGATTTGGTCACATTTGCGTTTGGTCAAAATCACAATTTTGTTATGGGTTCAAAATGTAATGATTAAATACGGTAATATTTAAGTGTTGCCAACTCTCTAAGCTTGTGGGAAATACAGAACCCTTTGATACCTGCCATCACGTCTCGAAGTTAGTAAGCCTTAAGCCTTGATTAATAATTATTACTGTGTCAAACTAACCAGTAACTATTACCATAATCATCATAAATTATAGTAGTATATTATATCTCAGTTTACTTAATCCGGTTAAGATATAGGTATAATTATTCAATCAACACAATGTTGACTATACATACAAACATAAAAGTTAAGTCTGTATATATCTTGTGGGGTGGGCAGAGCATCAAGGACAAGAAATAATAATCTGCTAGTCATTATGAATACTCGACACTGAAGAAGAATGAATACCAATCCGAAAATTACAGAACGTGATCAGAAGCTTCAGTAGCAGAAATTTTAGTTAAAATTTTACTCAATACATTACAACACCCTTTCCTTCGTTTATTTTAACCGGATTGGTTCATAAAATACATTTATAAAATAGTTATCTATATTTTCCAAGTTTTTAACCAGCAATTTTGCAAACAGATGTTCGGATAAATGGATAAAGGGAAATATTAAAAAAAAAAGTACTCGATACTTCAAGGTATCGATACTTTTTTTCCGATACCGATACCGGTATCGATACTTTTGATCCGATACTGGTATCGAGTATGGTATCGATACTTTCGTTTCGATACCGTAACTCTAAATATGACGTATGGAAGATAAAAATAAAAAAAAATCCTGAAAGTATTTCCTGATAATAGACTGAGCAACCCTTTTCAGTTTTCGGTACGTTGTCCCTTACACCTGGTATAAATTAATCACACTCGAACGTATATTTGGATATGGCGCAGCAGGCGGTAGGATTCAAATCAATACTACCAAAAGGAATCCGATTACCTTCCATTAGTTAGTCCAAATTTGATATACCCAATATTAGATCACAGTTAGACCTGCGGTCAGGCAGACTAATCTGGTTGCCAAGACGCCTAATGACCTGCCAAGATACATTTCAGCCAAGATCGGCTTAAATACCACTATCTGCAGGTCAGTACCTACTAGAAATCTAGAAACAGACAGCGGTTTGGTTTAATTAGCACTATCGCAAGATCAGATTTGCTTGCTATATCAGGTAAACATACAAACCAAGACGAACCGAAAAAGACAAATACAAAATATAAAATTTTAAATTAAAAAATCAAAAAACCCAACTACCTTTAAAAAGATAAAAACTATTGGCCGCCCAAAACGAAAAATGATGTAAGGAACCTGAAACTAATTTTGAAATACCTATTCAACGATACCCCACTTAATATAGTTTGCCATTTTTTTTTTTAATTTTTACCAAATGGCGTCTGTTTGTCACGATATTAAATTTTGATCAAAATCATGTCTTCAGTGACACTCGCATGGTTAAGACGAATCGATTGACGTATGAATCATTAAAATCGGCCCACGCGTTTGGTCTCTAGAGTGGCGCAAAGGAACAAACATACACACATGCATACATACATAGGCTGATAAACACATTACCCTCCTTTGCGTTGGCGCAGTCGGGCAAAAAGGCTCGCTTTTGTCACTTACCTTTTAGGACTATGAACTGTGACTTTAATAATTTATTTATCTACAATTTGACTACGTTCTATACTACTGGAATTTTTATTTAAAGTATCGTGCAGGCAAAATTGTAGGCAACAACAAATCGTAGCGCCTTTGATTAAGAATTGGTCTCTGCGCGCGCGCTTCGACCGCGCGAGGACCAATCCTTAATCTAAGCGTAGCGCCTTTTAAACAAACTTAACTCTGTATCAAAATTGTTTACTGAGGCCTGTTATCAAATTATACAATGATACTCACTCTCATAACTTTTCCTTACATTATCCACCTGCGTAGATTGCCTAACGACGCATGGGGGGGTGAGGTGAAAAGGAACGAGAGGGGGGGGGGGGGATTGTTACCAAACTGCCTTTTATATGGGTTTCGTGGAAATAAAACCTTCCGTGTAATAAATAACCGTGCAACCGATGGGCTTTACGGCACGTCCACGGCAATGGCATGGCACGGTATCGTCGTTGATGGTATCGCGGAAAAGATAATGTATGAATATAAATGCAAATATTTGACACGCCTTTCTACTTGCTGGGACGGCAACGGCACGGCATTTATTCCCACCGGCATCGTCGCCGCCGGCCTGCCAAACTGCATGTGTTTTGTTTACGTATAAAGCATGCGCGACTGCGCGAGTGTGTGCGGCGTGTGCGCGCTGAGAATGGGCATAGTAGAAAGAGGGGGAAGTAAGTTATCTTCATACAAACGCACCGTGCGCGGCTTGTATGTGCGCGCCATAGTATCTATGCGCCGCCGCACGCACACTAACACAAAATCTCGCGGGGTTTCTCCGTGCGCCAGTCGGGGCTAACTCCGTACGAGGTTCGCGGGCGTCACGGCTTTTTGGCACCGCGAAATTAATGCAATCCCTTTTTTCATAAATAATACTGCTCTGTATCTTTACAAAAAATGAGTATTTGTTAGGAAAACCATTTTGTTGAACTTTATTGACTAATGATCATTGAATCAGTTATTCAGAGATGAGTTTTTATATTTGGCAAGTGCCGGGCTTTAAACTAATGAATTGGTTGACAGTACCATCTATCAGTAACCAGTAACCTACTGTTTACTCGTGCTCATCACCGCCCCGCGCCGTCCGTCAGTTGGCCCGTCGCTCTTTCTTTGATCGTAAAAGGTTTCATCATCGTTTAGGTAAAACCGATCTTTCAAACCCTGTACCCAGATAATACAAGTAAAAAAAACACAACTTCCCGACCTTTGCCAATTTATAGACATTGAATTAAAATTTAGCTTAAAGTGACAACCCTGAGACAGTAGGCAATTATATCGCGGATTCGGCCGGAGATAGCCTACTTCCCCCTCTTTCTACTATGGAATGGGCGCTTTTCCACTAGACGGCACGTCAACGGCAACGGCGACGGCACGGTACCGTCGACGATATCGTAGGTGAGATAATGTATGAAAATCAATGAAATTATATGACACGCTTTTCCACTTGCCGGCACGGCACCGTCACGGCATGTCATCGATTCCCATAGATATTGTCACGTGATCTCGCCGTGCCGTCGCCGTTGCCGTTGACGTGCCGTCTAGTGGAAAAGCGCCCAATGGAACAAGATGGACGATACTGTCGAATATCGTCGAGTGGAAAAACAAAGCCATGATATCTTGACGGTGTGGTAATCATGCCGTTGCCGTGCCGTCTAGTGAAAAAACCAACTGATACCTGCGTGTCATGTTCAAAATGAGAAGCGTCATGGTTGAGAGGACAACCTTTGAAGGTACAATTTTGTGCAATTTTGAAAGTTAATAATTTGATTGTCTACAAAGGCGTGTTCTTCAAATTGCTTTTTTTGATTGTAAAAAGCGGAAGACTTCAAATTGAACTTAATGAATTTCAATTCAATTGCTCACATTCATTTTATGTACATAGTATTTTTTATTTTTATTTTACGTACATATATATAATTTTTGAAATCGATCTATTAGTTTTTGAGTTTATTCGTTACAAACATACACACAAATATACAAATCTATCCTCTTATAATATATTAGTATAGATATAGATAATAGACTAGCTTTTTGCGCCGCTGTTTCACTCGCGGCTGAATGAATTTTTCCGTAGAAATCAGATATTTTCCCATGGAATAAAAGTAGTTTATGTTACTAGCTAGAACGCAGCTTTCTAATGTTGATTTTTTCAAATTCAATACATTAGTTTTTAAGTTGATATAAAATTCAAAAATACATTAATTATCTATTCTTTTTTTGTATATTACTCGTAGGTAGTATAGATTTAATTGGTTAACATTCATCTACGCGATCATTTTGCTATAATATTGGTTCTATGAACGAAGAATAACACAAAAAGGCTCCGATCACGTGTATCATCATTTATCACTATTCCGTAATATTCCTTACCTGAATCTTCGTCGATACGTCAAATTGGCCGTAATACCATAATACGGCCATCGAATAATTCAACCTGCCATCATAATAATAAATAGGTTTGGATCTTTTGTATCTTTTTGTTTTTATATCAGGTGGGTTTCTCGAATCGACTAACTACCCCATAGAAGAGTTTTTAAACCGCCTCTGTTATGGTTTAGGTAACGACCACCATCAAAGACAGCAGCCGAGACGGATGACTAGCGTACCTTCCTAAGCACCGAATCATCTTTTTTGACAGGTGATTCAAATATTATGAATCTGTCAAAATTATTATTTTTCAACTTTGTATTCCCTCCGTGGGTATCGTACCCACGACATCTGGATCGTGAGATCCAGTCTCAGCCCACTAGACCACAGAGGCAGTCTTCGTCGATACGCCAAATTGCCCGTAATACGATCATCGAATAATATAACCTGTCACAATAATAAATAGCTGTCTGAAACTTTCGTACCGTGCGTGAGCGTAGGTAATGTTCTGGAATATTCGTTACATAAAGGCACAAGTCCGCCCCGCGGTTTAACTTAGATCTAAGTATTTTAGTTTTCAGGGTTCCGTACCCAAAGGGTCAAAACGGGACCCTATTACTGAGACTTCGCTGTCCGTCCGTCCGTCCATCTGTCTGTCACCAGGCTGTATCTCATGAACCGTGATAGCTAGAGAGTTGAAATTTTCACAGATAGTGTATTTCTGTTACCGCTATAACAAAAAATACTAAAAACTGGCCAAGTGCGAGTCGGACAATAGATATGATTTTATTACCATTTTTATAAATGATGGTACGGAACCCTTCGTGCGCGAGCCCGACTCGCACTTGGCCGGTTTTATTTGCTTATTTTTCTTCTTCTTCTTTTCGAATCCAGGCTCAATTTAATTATATATAATTTTCTTATTTGTTAAAATTTATTTGGTAAATTCTTATTTGTATATACAAAATATACCTACATTCATACCTACACACAACTTTCATAAAAATTTTAAGCTGGGTATATTCTGAATAAATAGGATTTTCATTACTGATAAATTATGATACTTATTTTACTATGTAAAAAAAAAATTGTTCCAATAGTATTAATTCCTAACTCGCATGTTTTAAGCAATTATCGTTCATAATCGATCGATCAGTTTCTTCCCTCGGTGAATAATTTACAAAAAAAAATACTTTGAGAACAAAAGCTCATTTTCTAAGAACGATAATAACTGCGTATGTAACCGCGAGATAGTAGGGTAGCTCATAATAACATACATACATACATACATAAAATAACGCCTTTATCACTAATGGGGTAAGCAGTGCGAAAACGACCGAAAGGTCATTCCGCCACGTCTAACAAGTTTTGAGGGTTATTTCAGATGGTCATGTGTATTGCTATAGTGAAAGGTTGCGCCTAAATTGCAATACATTAAAACCCTTGAATCCCTTAGCTGGTTTTTACAGCATGCCCAGGAGGAGATGCAGCTGGTACATTCTATGTTTTTCTATCACTCCCAGTCCAGCATGAAAGAGCAAGATTAATAACAAGCATAAATAAACAAAGATACTGCGTTCCTGAAACTGTTGTAAGTGATAAACTAAACAAGCCTAAGCTAAGTTAAGCTAAGCGTTAGTTATGTGTATAACGTGGAGCTTATTTTAGTAAAGCTCGGTATAGTATAGTAGGTATTACCTACACATGAATATTTCAGTAGGTATTAACTTTTCAGTTTCTGGTACAAGAAATTGGATATCACGCGCTGAACTTTTCAAAGTTTAGATTACACGTAGTGACTGTATTTTTGCGAAGTTTCAGATTAAGTTAATTTAAATAAATTAATTTAATTTAAATTTAGATAAGGTTAAGATTAACTTTAATGCTTCACCAAATTGCCTCACTCACATTACACTTCCCACTTGAAAGACAATCCAGAGATCAAATTTCCCGCATACAACCGCCTAACCAAAATAACGAGTCCCAAGGCGAACATGTTTAATTTACAATTTCATTTTGTCCCTAACCCACAAGACGGCGGTAAGCTTCGCGAGCCAATTTTCGTCGGGCCTAACTAGACGTTTCGCCGAAAGCCGGATTTAGCCTTACGCCCTGCAACATACGGCCCTGATTGCTAAACGCCCGGTTTTGTGAATTACCAATTCATGAGAATAGTTGCGGGATAACTTAAACGGTTTTTAGGTATAGGGTTTACCTCAATATCTAAAATATTTTCCTTAAGTATACTTACTTTATAAAGTAAATGAGGAAAATCTTATGAAATACAACTGGATTCAAAAATATCGTCTTTTTTATTTTCCAAGTAATTCTTATTTTAAACTAAAGCTCTTCAAATCTTGTGCTTTTGACGCATGAAACAAAGAGAAAATCTTATTTATCAACTTCAATGATTTGCTTGTAAAAGATAATAAGTTTTTGTTGCCATAATCTTTCTTTTGTTTCTTGTTAAGAGGTGTCTATTTTCTTTATTTTTACGCACTCACAGCCCTTAGAATTTTTATTTTTTTACAGAACTACATTATATAATTTTTTTTTTGCATTTGCTACAGTGCACTCTGATATATCATGTCAAAATCAGAGTAATTTCGCATGTTTATGTACCAAGAGCGTTGGTGCAAAGTCGTTAGCTACATACTATGACAGTAATGCATTTCTGACGACCCGGCCTCGGCACGGAAAATCTGATCTACGTTACACTTTGTTTGAAATTAGCTTACTTGTGGATGTGGATGGCTATTCTGCAAATCTGGCACGTTTTTGTAGAGATGGGTAACCACCCGGGTTAAAACCCAAGCGTGGGTTAAAACCCAATTATCACCCGTTTCAATCCACCCAAACCACCCACTGACCGGGTGAAAACTTAATCTTGTTAATAATTTAGTTTTTGCTAAAATTATCATTAGTGATTCAATTACGTGAATGCATAGGTAGGTATTCCGCATTACCTAGTTACTAAAGTAGGTGTATTAGTTAATTTTCCGAATTTCGATTTTAAAAGTTCCGTTGATTTTGTACAATTTTCCGAGTTTCGATAATGGAAATCCATAATACAAAGCAATAAGACAAAGCTTGCACTTTCGCGTGATGGGTTGAATTGGTCTCAGACTAGTTGTACACGTCCTAAGGTATCTTTTGAGATATGTTGCCCTGGTGGGTACACTCTATGGTTCTGCAGGCAGGATCGGTTAGGTTACTATTAGGAGCAATTACAGTATTTCAATGATATAGGAGTGGTGCTCGAACAAAGTTTGGAGCACACCCTGGTCAAATTCACATCGCGGTGAAAAAAATCCAAAATGGCGGAAAACAAGATGGCCGCCATACAAAATAAAAAGTCAAATATCTCCTAAACAATGAGAGATAGATGGAGAGTGCTCGAATAAATGTTATAGGAAATGATAGTCGGTAACTTTCGGTGATCACGAAAATCCACGATGGCGGATCCAAAATGGCGCCTGATAAAAAAAATGCTCCGATCAGACTGCAATTTGGCTGGTGAGAGGTCATTGAAGTACTAATTCGATATTTATAGTTAGGTTTTTAAATCCACCGATTTCCAAGATGGCTGCCATACAATGGTTTTTTGTATCAAGAACTTTGATCAGGTCTGGCGTGGAAACAGTATGTAAACCCACGTAATGTAATTATACCAAGAATAAAAAAGCCACTCCTACTACCCCTCTTGTCCCGCCCTAACCCCTTGCCATAGAAGTTCATAATACCTATAGGAAATACATACTTGGGAAGCTGTAATAGTACATTACGATATAAGTGCGGTGGGTTGATCATTACAGCCGAGGCGATATTGCTAGCCCGAGCCGTAGGCGAGGACTACAAGAAAGCAGAGGCTGTAATTATCAAACCGCACGTATGTCGTACGACGTTTTATAACATATTTGAGAGGAAATAGCTAAAAAATTAAAACAATACAGCGAAAAGAAAAAACGCGCGAAATAATTTATACTCGTTCACAAATTAGGATGCGCGCGCATCAACGCTTTCTTTTTTAAGCCATAGTACAAAGAAACAAAAACCAGCCAGTATTACTAATACTAACAAAGTAAATTAATATTTTTTTGATTTTTTTACAGATAAATGGTTGTAATTTATTGTAAAAATTAATTAAATTAAAGAATTAAATGTTTATTTTATTATACTTTATCTCCCAAAGTTAATTTTATTCATAAAATGTTGACCACTTTTCTGCCATAAAAACTCTTTGCTAAGATTTATAAAAGTACCGTTCGATAAACCGTGCGTTTTACCTATTAAAAAAGAAACTCGTGTGTTTTACAGCACTCGTGCATTTTACATTACGATTACGCACAAGTACGTAATAAGATACAATAAAATATTGAAATTGGTGTAATAAGAGACCCTTTACGAGCAAATGTGTTATAAAATATTGTTTACTATAAGCTTTAACGAAAAGAAGCTCTTTAATACTTATTTTTCGTTTCCACCCGTAAATTCGGGTGATAATGGGTTAAAACCGGGTAATAACCCAAATCACCCGGTTTTAACCCGGGTGGATTGTTTGGGTTTTTACCCACTACCCATCTCTACGTTTTTGTCGAAGCTAGCGTTTTTGAGAAATGGCTGACTTGTGATTTTGACTGCTGCATTTTAATTTTCTTTGGAATGGTTTGGTTTTATTGATTTAATTACAATAACTGATAAACTGAATTTTTTAAAGGACATTTTTACAATTATTTTTAAGAAAAAATCGAGAAGGACGTAAGCGATGATATGATATACGAGTGTTTTTCTACGAAACTCTAATTATGTATCTGAAAAGGCTGCTATTTAAATGTGCCTGTCATAATATTATGTTTTTATGCGAAAATAACGCGTTTTTGTATTCTCAAAACTAGCACTTAACATGTTAAAATATTTTATGTGAAGTGACAGGTTTCTCAGGAGAATGATTTGTAACACCAAAAGGGTCCTATTTCTAACAAGCATACATTTACTCGTGTATTTTTTTTATAAAACGTAGGCTCGCATTTATGAAGCGATCTCAAGTTTGAGAGCGATTTTAAGTGTGGATTTGACAGGCCGTTTTGCACTGAAATGACATTTCTGATTCAAACTCAAACTCGCTGTCACTCTTGAGAGCTGATTATAAATACGGACCGCAAACTTAAATAGTCACTCATCTTAAAGGAGGGACGGATTCAGGATTTAGAGAAACTATATTTCATCTTTTATTTATTATTGTTACTAGTTTTCTATTTTTCCTACTAAATGTCCTTTAAATTTTTTCATAGTCAAAAGTTCAAAACCTCTATTTACATTAAAACTTTGGGTTTGACATTTCAGAGCTTACAAAGAACAGTTTTAATAAAACCCAGTATACAAATCCAACGCCCAACTCTCCTACGAGACTTGTTTATACGAGTAGTAAACAAAAACTTCCTTAACAAAAAAGCGAGTGAATTTCACAAACACAGTTAGAACTATAATACTAATAAAAAAAAAGAAACATGTTGAATACGTGTCTTAAGAGACTAAAGAAAAATCGATTACCATTTGTTTTAAATATTTTTGAACATTCTAAATGTTTTTATTTTTATTTTGTAAAACCACAGAGAATATGCCATAAGTATCAATATGGCTTACAAGTTACACAAAAATTGTAATCCAAGTAAATGCTCGCATATTTTCGACCACAAGACAAAAAAGACAAATAGTCAAAAACTTTACACACAAAAAAGGTAAGTAAATTTCGCAGGCCGAGTTAAAATGGCGAGTTAAAACTAATATACCCGCTTTCAGACATCACTCGCACTCCATGCCTACGGTTCACTTGGTTTGGTTCAAGGAGGTAGAACACGCGGGAAAAATAAAAAAATCGTGGTTCTAAAAACAGTCTTCGCATCATGCAGAATATTTTTTTTTAAACCATAACATAACGTTGAAGTGAATAACTCCGTTAAACCCAAAAGTGAGTAGCTGAGTATATAAATGATATAAAAATTATGGAAAAGGCATAGTCCATCACCATTATCATCATCATCATCATCTACCATGTTGATTGGGCTTAGTCCACATTATGTTAACTTTTAACAAACAATCTTTCAAACATCTTTTTTATAAGTACACAGTGATATCTTTTAACTTGCTTCCTTCCAATATTTAAAGAGAAGAGCTGGCAGCATTTTTGTAACTTCTGATAATAAACCGTTTGTAAAAAATGTTTTCTATCTCATACTAAAATAGATACCTACATCAATTACTAGCTAACACGCAATCACAAAAAGAGACAAGGGAAGGCGCTAATGGCTATTGCCCTCGTTAACAAAAAGTCACGTGTGACGTAATAATCACATCCTTAACGTAAACGCAATGTAACGGAAGATACGTGGAAATGTGGTAACAAGCATACCTATTGGTATAGCATCATGCTCAATAGGTACGGCATTGCTTGGCCTGTTTTTTTTTATGGAATATTAGATTCCTATAATATAAGGGATCCGAGGGTTTCAGTGTACTGTAATTTAGGCGATGGGCTGACAACCCGTCACTGGCTATAACCCTCAAAACTTGTCAGACGTGGCGGAACGACCTTTGCTTAGGTAGTTTTTGCTCTGCCTACCCCATTAGGGATAGAGGTGTGATTTTATGTATGTGTGTATGTATAAAAAAAAAACAGGAAAAAATCCGGCTTTTGAAAAAATTATGTTTTTCTGTAGCTAACTGCTACGCTTATGCTACGTGGGGCCTACGCCGTAGTTAGTTTGGTAGCAATTCACCGAAAAAAAGTTTATATTTTTGTGTGCTATCGTTTTACACCGTGTTGCTTTTTTTAGTTTTTTTTATAGGCATTGGTGCTTTCCTATGACAGAATATAAGGCAGAGCAAGATCAATGGTTTTGCCTGGGGTGGGCTGCAAAACTAAATGCGTGAGATGACATAAATAATAAAATTGTCAAAGGATTATGGTTTTTAGTTTAATCTTATACCACCTTTAAGTTTAATGTCTAACGATGCAAACGTAAGATGTTCTCTGTGGTTTATTCACTAATGATACTCGTGTTTCGTAAATACTTCGCAACAAGCCGAAACAAGTATAACTAATCGAATAAATCTGTTCATGCGTATGAGGTACCTAACTCAGAAACTTAGCGCAAACTTTATACATTACCAAAAGACTCATTAATTAATTACTTGAAGCGCTTCCCTGCGCGAAATGATGCCACCAAAAAGAATATTATTTTACACACCTCTGCATTATTATATCAACATAATGTATCAAGGAACTTGCGTTTAAAGCAAGAAAATAATCCCAAGGGATTTAAAGTTGTATGGAAATCCTTAATAGCCCAAGGGTTATTATGTGATTTGAATTTGGAATGTCATGTGAACTACTAAGAAAATAATTTTCAGAAAAAAAAATATGGCTGTGTGTGTATTAAAACTGTTGCCACACTCGCCTTCTGCGCCTCCCGGCGAGTGTAAAAAGGCTGTATGACTAGTTATCTGTATGTGCTCTTTGCTTTGTATAAAAAAAAGAAACTAAAAAAAAGAAAACGCGGTTTGATTTTGCAAAAGTTTTTCTTTCATTGATTATTACTTCCATTTCGTAAATTGTCGAGTGAAATTAATATTTTGACTCCAGAAGACATTGTGACTAGTATTTTATCGTATTTTGTTATTTATGTTGAATATGATCAATTCGTTTTTTGGAAAAATACGTAGGTAGTGGATTGGATTGTGAACGTGAAGTGTAGTTCAGTGAGTGTGAATTGACTTTCGGATCTGTTGCTTCTGGTATGTTTTCAATATTTATTTATGTATCAATATTACATGATTAGGTATATTTCTGAGCTTTATTATCTTACAGACGCCTGCCACCGTCTAAGTAATCTGTGCAGTAGGTGTGTAAAATATAGTATGCTCCTCGGGAATAAATGTGTCTTCGCCTTGGGCAGACTTGAATCCCTCGCTACATTCAGGATTCTTGTCATAATTCCCTCGCTTCGCTCAGGAATTAAACATTTAATTCCCTCGCTGCGCTCGGGAATTAATCGTAGGATCCTTCATTCCGCTCAGGATTCAATATGCTGCCCGTGACGTTAGACACTGCTTTATTCCCTCGTTGCCTAATATACTATTAAGGGGACATCACTAACTTGTTTAACTAGTAGTGACGGTTTATGAGCCTTTAACCTAAATAGGTAATCCTCGAATCAGTTAAATAGATTTTTCGTCCAGGTCGGCAAGAAAATAAAAATTGATTTTCATTTAAATACCAATATGATACGTACTGTGTTAAGTTGTATTTTTATAGTCAATAGAAGATTTTCCGAAAAATCTTATCAAAAACTATTTTAATATAAACCATATTATGGTTTTGGGTATAATATACCCATCATCTTATGAAAAATCATACCTAGTGTTTTCAACGCGGAAATTTGCTATGCGGATTCGTGTGGCAAGACAAAGAGGACTCTTTTTATGATTTAAGTCGCATATTTATGTTACATTTGCGATGCATCGTGCGAGCTCGAAGATTTGCGACGTCGCATCGCAGTTTTGTGAATAGGGCCTATTGAGTAATAATTTTCTCATCGTAGCGCCAATTATCTCAACGTATCGCATAAACCATAACTTCAAAGAAAACACGTACTTAATCAAAGTTACTTTCGACTTATTGTTACAAGCCCGGATGGTGTAGTGGATAGGGCCGCGGCTTTCTGTGCAGGAGATCGTGGTTCGAATCCCACCACGTACCAATGTGTTTTTCGGTTTTCGAATTTCATATGTACGTTTATTCTGCGCTTTTACGGTGAAGGAAAACATCGTGAGGAAACTTGCACACACCTACGAAGAAATTCAAAGTTTGTGTGTAACCTAATCCAGGATTGGGTCTGGTTTCCCTGTCGCTCTGTGTAAAAACCAGTACCCTCGTTCAATCACCTAGATTAGGTAGCTGATCCCGTGAAATACGGGAAAAAGGCTAAGAAGATGATGACTTTCGACTTATTGTGTTAAGACAAAATCCGCTTACTCATAAAACTTGTACCGCACATGTAAAATATTCACAACTGTAAATATTTAACAACCTATCCACAGCCGGTAGGAGTACAAGTTGGGCGGAAATTAATAATTTAAAGTGATTTTTCAACTCGACGAATCTTAGTTGTTTGTAGGCACGTTCATTTTGAAATTGGACGAAGGTTTCGAGTGCGAGTTTGTGTCTTGGAAATTAAATTGTAATTGTATGTTTGCAGAATCATACCGGGTGTAAGAGAAAGTGTACCGAGAACTCAAAGAGGTTGCTCATTCAATGAAATTGAACAACTATCAGCAGGAAATTCTTTCAGGATATTAAAAGAAAATACCTAGACTTACTAATCAAATCATACGCATGACCTTATACCACCCAAAATGAATCACAATAATATTATTAAAAATATTTTCTAAGACGCTGAATAAATTTATTAAATTATAGAATAAATTTCTTCAAATTTTTCTCAACAAAATGAATTTAATATCTTGTCTACCCTAAGCGCAATATTTTTGGATTACCGAGCAAGGCTAGCCACGCTGAATTATTTTAATCTTGACAGATTTATATTTATATCAGCCCCGCCTGCCCGACGGACTACTGACTGTTGGAAAATATTGTGGTACGACCAAAGTTATTATTAAAACACTGCCTTCGATAAATACGAAATATAATAATGGACAGCCTGGTCCAGATGGGGAAAAAAATAACAACTGACAAAAATATAAAAATATAAAAACATCAAACATATCAAAATGTTGGTCAAGCTGCCAGTTACCAACAGTAATTTTTGAAAAAAACTATAGGTATAATGGATTTGACTTTACTCTAGGTCAGAAGTGACAAAAACGAGAGTCTTAAGTACTCATCCAATTTGTCAGTTTAAAAAGATATTACCAAAATATATACGGGGTGTAAGGGACAGCGTCCCGCAAACTTATAGGGGTTGCTCAGTCAACGAAACTGAACAACTACCAACAGGAATTTATTTCAGGAAAAAAAAAGCTTTTTCATACAAAATGACCTTGCGCCCCGCTGTCCCTTACACCCGGTATATTTTTTAATAAACGATTTTCAGTATTCCAATGATATCAAATTCAATCGTCGTTTTATTATTGCTATAGAAGTACAGAATGATTAACTTAAGCTCAAGTAATCAGATTATCTGCCTAGTAGACCCTAAAGTTTCAAGACGGAATAGCGTTTCAATTTAAGAGCCAAGTCTAGATTATGCCTTGAATTATTGTTTATCCGAAAATTGTTTTACAACTTAACAAATAAGATGATATAAACGTGACTAAAAATTATATTTTAGAGCGGAGATTTTGTAACAGGCTTAAGTTTGATCTCACGCCCACAAAGCTTCCACTAGTACGCTGAAACTCCTGAAGAAAAAATTTAATTATAAACTAAAAATGTCTAAGATCTTGGATATAAAAGAAATTTTATTCTAGTAGTAAAATAAACCCTCTTTTCGCCCATCAACCTTGGATGATTCGCAGGGTATAAACCAGTCACTATTGGCACAGAATATTATAATCTATTGGTACAAAGCAGCATTTTGTCTTGTTTGGCGTAGGTACTTTACTATTAAAGGTACCTTTCTTTTCCCTACTTATAATGAAGTTTGCTAGCACAAGATTATAAATCAAAGACTGTTTAAAACATATCTCACGTGAATGTCAAAAATTTATGAAGTTTGAATAAAATTTCGTTTTTTTTATTTATTTATTCGGAATTCTTGACTCTAGACACTAGGTCAGGGATGACCGTGACAGAGTCGACGATGGAGCGAGCAAACCCAGAAGATACCTGTTATGGCACTGGAATCTCACGCACCTGAATTAAAATTTTCTTTTGAGGGGTCAGGTTAGGTTGGTTTGTCGGTTTGTAAAGTCGTCGCGGGCAAATGCTCGTATACAATATTTCTGAAGATTATCCCGGCTCCGTTACCTCGCCTAAGTCCCTAAAACTTTGTCACTTAGCCGAAATACCACGGCCATAATTAAATTTTGCCTCCATTGAGCGTTTGCAGGCGTTAATGTATTATAATTTCCTGACACGGGATGGAAACTGTTTATTCGTCTTATTTAGTAAATACTAGCTTTGGTTGTATAGTGATACTATTTATTTGCTTTGATGTATTTTCCCGTTCACACCCGCAGTAATGAAGTAGCCTACATACTACATTTATAATTTGCAATTCAAATTCTGTATTGTTGCGAATTTTCATTACACAATAGTACCTATGTGTGTTTAACAAATAATGACTTTATAATATTCCGACTAAGTTGGGATACACAAAGTTAGGGTTAACTTCAACAGCCTTGATTCAATAAGTAAGTCAAACACATTACAAATACAACACTGTGTAAATTGTTATATATTAGTTTAAGGAACATTTTCTTTGTAATGCGTACATAACCTGTGATTCTCACTAGGTAGGTAGAGCAACAACGGCTAATAAATTACATATCCGCTGGGAGTCAGATAGAACTGTGTTTTTAGGGTTGTCAGTCTACAGCCAAGAATGCAATACTAAAATCTACCTACATTTTTTTTTGTTGGCTTTCTTACTATTTACTAACTTACATGTCCAATATTAGTCTAGAAAACAGTTAAGTCAAATATTACACGAAAATCAAAAAACAAGGAGATCACGAAACATGGTCCCCAGAATACTGGCAACTGATTCGCTGAGCGAGGAGACACCAGCTCTGCGATCGCCAGTAGTCTCGTCGAGATGCACCGAAAGATCTGCAATAATCTTTTTGGCCCCAAGCGCCCATCGTCTCAAACCCTATTGAAGCGAACATGTAACCACCGGATATCAGGAAGGCAACCGCCTGCGCGTAGTAGCTCTCAGATGAGAAGGGGCCGCAGTGTGTCCACACAGGTCACATCCCAAACCAGACCTTGTAATTTTTCTAATAAACTTTCATAAACCCACAAGTAAATTTCCTTGTACTTTCCCTTGCATATTAGGACTCCATCAAGAGCTTAACAACAACATACCATTTACTTGAATTGGAATCCCGTCAAATGGAGAAGTTTGCAATGCAGTTCATGTTGTGTTTGTGTTACTGGGTAAGCCTTTGTAATACCCAGCTTTGGTAATAATTCTATAAGCTTTCCTTTTGTTTTGTACATTTTGTTTATGTTAGCAAAGCGATGGTGTTGCCCTTGTCTTTGAAAATTGAAAATTATGAATGAGATATTTTACACATTCAAAAACACAACACACTGAAATCCAAACTTTATTGAATAATAAATTAAACATTATCGTTTTATTTGTCCTAAAAAAAATATGAAGCATGGCTAAAACGTCAGGCAAAGATATTATTACGATCCTTCATAATCATAATCTTTATTTGCTTTCATGTGATATGAATTACAGTCAATCACTAATATAATTATATTAAATACTGGAAGGGGCGATTTTCCACTAGACGGCACGGCAACTAACATCCACCTGGTTCCAATCTGAGCGCACACACACACGCGCATGCTTCATACGAATACAAAACACACGCAGTTTGGCAGGCCGGTGACGATACCGGTAGGAATTAATGCCGTGCCGTTGCCGTTACGTCGCCGTGCCGACAAGTGGAAAAGCATGCCATATAATTTCATTGATTTTCATACATTATCTCTTCCACGATACCGTCGACGATACCGTGCCATCGCCGTTGCCGTGACGTCTAGTCGAATAGCGCCCATTTACACATTGTGCTGTCAATTTCCATGATAAAAACTTATGGTAAAAGGTATATTTTAGATTAAAATCTTTAAAATCTCGCAAATGGAAAACCTGTGTAAATAATATTATTATTCAACAACCGTTTTCGAGCAAAACTTTCACAGTTCAAACGTAGGTACTCGGAAAGTTGAAAGGTAACCGCAAAGGTCACAAGCCTTTTTACCAAACAATGAACCCTATTCTAGAGGCCAACTAAAACTAAAATTTTTAGTTTGACGTAGATAAAACCGTATGGCTATTCTACAAAAACCATGACATAGGTAAATTTAGTTTGACGTCTCTTATCTTAGCCATGTCAAACTATAGCGAAATCACTATGGAAACCACATACAACTGAAAGTTCAAGTTGGTGTTTTCACCTCATGCAACTACGAACAAGATAACTTTGATCTGATTTGGTCCACTTTTCATGGCGACCAAGATGGCGACAAAGTGTCTATGTCACATGCTATCGCTTTTTAGTCTTTCACAGTCTGTCATGTGTCGTTCAAAATTACAATTGATTTCGTTCGAAATTATTCAGTGATTTTCAACAAATTATGCGTTTATATGTATTAAATTGGTTGCCTGAGTGTTAGAAACTCTATAATAGTTGTTGTTTGGAACAATCGCACCGATTATTTTGTGCAAACCGTGCGTGATTTGCAGAAAACGATGTAGTAAAAAAAAACCAGTTAAAAGGAAATTTATGGCTAAATTTCCTATAAAGATGTAGACAGGTAAGTTCAACTTGAGCGCAATTTAAGTGGTTTATTCTCTTGTACTATCAACAAGACTAAAATAATATGCTATCTTTCTATCTAAACAATAGTGGTGTAATCTTCACTATCGATAAAAATATTAAGTACCTATGTTGTTCAGTATTTTTCCAGACTTTTAAGAATGCCTTTGAGAATAAACTCTATTTTTGTGCAAGTAAGTTTAGAAACTCAAGTGACTTACTTTTGATTTTCGTGTAATATTTGACTTAACTGTTTTCTAGACTAATATTGGACATGTAAGTTAGTAAATAGTAAGAAAGCCAACAAAAAAAAATGTAGGTAGATTTTAGTATTGCATTCTTGGCTGTAGACTGACAACCCTAAAAACACAGTTCTATCTGACTCCCAGCGGATATGTAATTTATTAGCCGTTGTTGCTCTACCTACCTAGTGAGAATCACAGGTTATGTACGCATTACAAAGAAAATGTTCCTTAAACTAATATATAACAATTTACACAGTGTTGTATTTGTAATGTGTTTGACTTACTTATTGAATCAAGGCTGTTGAAGTTAACCCTAACTTTGTGTATCCCAACTTAGTCGGAATATTATAAAGTCATTATTTGTTAAACACACATAGGTACTATTGTGTAATGAAAATTCGCAACAATACAGAATTTGAATTGCAAATTATAAATGTAGTATGTAGGCTACTTCATTACTGCGGGTGTGAACGGGAAAATACATCAAAGCAAATAAATAGTATCACTATACAACCAAAGCTAGTATTTACTAAATAAGACGAATAAACAGTTTCCATCCCGTGTCAGGAAATTATAATACATTAACGCCTGCAAACGCTCAATGGAGGCAAAATTTAATTATGGCCGTGGTATTTCGGCTAAGTGACAAAGTTTTAGGGACTTAGGCGAGGTAACGGAGCCGGGATAATCTTCAGAAATATTGTATACGAGCATTTGCCCGCGACGACTTTACAAACCGACAAACCAACCTAACCTGACCCCTCAAAAGAAAATTTTAATTCAGGTGCGTGAGATTCCAGTGCCATAACAGGTATCTTCTGGGTTTGCTCGCTCCATCGTCGACTCTGTCACGGTCATCCCTGACCTAGTGTCTAGAGTCAAGAATTCCGAATAAATAAATAAAAAAAACGAAATTTTATTCAAACTTCATAAATTTTTGACATTCACGTGAGATATGTTTTAAACAGTCTTTGATTTATAATCTTGTGCTAGCAAACTTCATTATAAGTAGGGAAAAGAAAGGTACCTTTAATAGTAAAGTACCTACGCCAAACAAGACAAAATGCTGCTTTGTACCAATAGATTATAATATTCTGTGCCAATAGTGACTGGTTTATACCCTGCGAATCATCCAAGGTTGATGGGCGAAAAGAGGGTTTATTTTACTACTAGAATAAAATTTCTTTTATATCCAAGATCTTAGACATTTTTAGTTTATAATTAAATTTTTTCTTCAGGAGTTTCAGCGTACTAGTGGAAGCTTTGTGGGCGTGAGATCAAACTTAAGCCTGTTACAAAATCTCCGCTCTAAAATATAATTTTTAGTCACGTTTATATCATCTTATTTGTTAAGTTGTAAAACAATTTTCGGATAAACAATAATTCAAGGCATAATCTAGACTTGGCTCTTAAATTGAAACGCTATTCCGTCTTGAAACTTTAGGGTCTACTAGGCAGATAATCTGATTACTTGAGCTTAAGTTAATCATTCTGTACTTCTATAGCAATAATAAAACGACGATTGAATTTGATATCATTGGAATACTGAAAATCGTTTATTAAAAAATATACCGGGTGTAAGGGACAGCGGGGCGCAAGGTCATTTTGTATGAAAAAGCTTTTTTTTTCCTGAAATAAATTCCTGTTGGTAGTTGTTCAGTTTCGTTGACTGAGCAACCCCTATAAGTTTGCGGGACGCTGTCCCTTACACCCCGTATATATTTTGGTAATATCTTTTTAAACTGACAAATTGGATGAGTACTTAAGACTCTCGTTTTTGTCACTTCTGACCTAGAGTAAAGTCAAATCCATTATACCTATAGTTTTTTTCAAAAATTACTGTTGGTAACTGGCAGCTTGACCAACATTTTGATATGTTTGATGTTTTTATATTTTTATATTTTTGTCAGTTGTTATTTTTTTCCCCATCTGGACCAGGCTGTCCATTATTATATTTCGTATTTATCGAAGGCAGTGTTTTAATAATAACTTTGGTCGTACCACAATATTTTCCAACAGTCAGTAGTCCGTCGGGCAGGCAGGGCTGATATAAATATAAATCTGTCAAGATTAAAATAATTCAGCGTGGCTAGCCTTGCTCGGTAATCCAAAAATATTGCGCTTAGGGTAGACAAGATATTAAATTCATTTTGTTGAGAAAATTTGAAGAAATTTATTCTATAATTTAATAAATTTATTCAGCGTCTTAGAAAATATTTTTAATAATATTATTGTGATTCATTTTGGGTGGTATAAGGTCATGCGTATGATTTGATTAGTAAGTCTAGGTATTTTCTTTTAATATCCTGAAAGAATTTCCTGCTGATAGTTGTTCAATTTCATTGAATGAGCAACCTCTTTGAGTTCTCGGTACACTTTCTCTTACACCCGGTATGATTCTGCAAACATACAATTACAATTTAATTTCCAAGACACAAACTCGCACTCGAAACCTTCGTCCAATTTCAAAATGAACGTGCCTACAAACAACTAAGATTCGTCGAGTTGAAAAATCACTTTAAATTATTAATTTCCGCCCAACTTGTACTCCTACCGGCTGTGGATAGGTTGTTAAATATTTACAGTTGTGAATATTTTACATGTGCGGTACAAGTTTTATGAGTAAGCGGATTTTGTCTTAACACAATAAGTCGAAAGTCATCATCTTCTTAGCCTTTTTCCCGTATTTCACGGGATCAGCTACCTAATCTAGGTGATTGAACGAGGGTACTGGTTTTTACACAGAGCGACAGGGAAACCAGACCCAATCCTGGATTAGGTTACACACAAACTTTGAATTTCTTCGTAGGTGTGTGCAAGTTTCCTCACGATGTTTTCCTTCACCGTAAAAGCGCAGAATAAACGTACATATGAAATTCGAAAACCGAAAAACACATTGGTACGTGGTGGGATTCGAACCACGATCTCCTGCACAGAAAGCCGCGGCCCTATCCACTACACCATCCGGGCTTGTAACAATAAGTCGAAAGTAACTTTGATTAAGTACGTGTTTTCTTTGAAGTTATGGTTTATGCGATACGTTGAGATAATTGGCGCTACGATGAGAAAATTATTACTCCAATA